>JAFBJU010000996.1:1088617-1175981 GCA_016785305.1 Colistium nudipinnis | reverse complement strand
TCGACAAACACACACACACACACACACACACACACACACACACACCACCACCAACAACAAACCCTGTGTACCTCCCAACCCAAAACCTCTGCGTCCTGTTTGTCGGGGGGGGGGGGGGGGTCCCCCTAATGCGTCCCCACCACTCTCCGCAACGCAACGTGCTGGAGCAAATCAAGTATTGACCTGAAGCAGTTATGTGTGTGTAGAAAACATTATATTCTCATCCGGGGTGGTGCGGTAAAGGTAAAGCAAGGCAAGGAAACATGGCCTTGCTTATGCACTCCGCCGCACGCGCGCGCGCGCCCAGGCACCCGCGTGGCTCGTACATCAAGTGCCGGCCTTGTCGCTGGCGTTATTGAGAGGGAAAACAAAGGGTTGAGCTGTTTGGAATCATTTTTTTCCTCCGGACGATTTTTCAAAACAGCACCGAGAGCTTTCCTTTTGGGGTTTGGGGGTGGCCGAGGAGGAGCGAATGGGCGATAAAATTGATGAATGGCAGATTGATGGATTTCATTCCCCGGCTGAGGAGAAAAACAAGAGAGATGCACACATTTTTTTCCGATGTGGGGAGAGTTTAAGAAAGAAACTTGTGACTGATGGAGATGCGTCATACAATATTTACATGCAGTAATTACTCATGTATTTTTTTTTTCTTTTTTGTCAAGGTACTCGTGCTGGTAGTTTCCCATTGTACCAGTAAGACAAACATCAGGTACATTTTGTCCTATAGAAAACATACAATATATATATAGATATACTGTAGATATATCTATATATATATCTATATATAAATATAGATATATATATATCTATATATATATAGATATATATATATGATGTATGTTGTTGTTCAGATTTCTGCAGGTCATTTCGGTGTCCACGCTGTCCTGTGCTCTTCCGGGGAAAATATGTCAAGATAGCTTAAATAAAAATAATCGTGATAGATACCCGGGCTTGTGGATTCATTCTGATGCGGAGGGAATGGCTTTGAATGCATCGTCTATTCTTGCGCATAAATCCGCACATTACTGTCGCTGGTACAGCTTGAGGTGGCTACGGGCGCGCGTCCCGCGCTCCCAATCCAAAGCGTAGATGTTATTCTTAGTAATGACTTGGCAAGTAACCGGCGTGTGGGCTGACGGTCTGTCAACTCCTGTTTGCGACGTCGTCCCCCTTCTGTAACAGGAACCCACCTCTTGAGAGTGAGCAGTGTCTCCCCCGGTGTTTTCACAGCCCGTGCGGTTACCCGAGCTATGTGCCACGGGGAGGCCGGAGCCCAATATGAGCCGAGGAGCTCTGGAGAGTGCACAACCCTGCCCTGTGTGCTGCCCACAGTGGCCGGGCAGAATGTTTCACAGAGTTGCTCTCAGATCTCGGCGCTCAAGGTTATCTGCCGTGAGGTCAGTTGCGGGCGAATATTTCGCGACGAACAAGAGAAGGTTGCATTCAAGGAATTTGATTATACCAAATTATACCAACTTTCTGCAGACTGATGCGATGGTTGCACTGTTCAAATATTCCACGAGGACCGGAATCTCTCCCTTAACACGATTTGCCTTATTCTTTTATTTATTATTATTTCTTTTTAATGAATTGCTTCCGCCATTGTAAGCGGATATTTGACATATTTTGAATGTGTACAACAAGCTGAGAAACACCTAATATTGTATGAATTCCTTCCCATCCAAAATGGATTGGCTTTTACTTAATAGCAGCATGTGCTTTACTGTGGTCGTGTTCTTTGAATACCCTTTTCAGGTTGGATTGCATTGCATATTACATTATTATGCCGGCAAATCAACACTAAACCACGGGTTGGCAGTAAATACGAGGAAAATCTTTCAAATCAATTGTGTTTTAATAAAAAAATATTATGTTCGACCATTGAGGCTCCATTTTCTCGCCCTGGCCCCCTTACATCCTTCCTCCCAGTCAATACCGAGCCTTAGACTTTAATCATGAGCCATTAAACAATGTGTTTAGTAAATTGATCTTTGAGAAAACACAGTCACCAACAGCCACTAATGAGTTCCCATTTGTCTCGGCGAGTGGGCAAGAGACAGAGGGAGCAGCCCACCATCCCTCTCCCCTCTCCCCGTTCCATTCATTTAATCCGTCTTCCCTGGCTTTTCTCTCGCTTCGACTTTGTCTCCCTCTCAAATTCTCTTCCTCTTCCCACCCGCGACCAATATCTGTATCCGTCCAAATCTCCTGCACTGTTTCTTACTCTCCCCTTTTCTCAGCTTCTCCCCCCCCCCCCCCCCCCCCTTTTTTTTCCCCCCCGCTGAAGGACACAGGTGACCGAACTCATGACTGTCCTGGCGTCCAAGGATGATACATAACGCCTCGGCCTGGAATGACAAATCCAGCTGACACCGGGACGAGAGGAGACATATTGATTTTTCAATGATTAATAAGTGGAAAATAATTGTGTTTCATTAAGATGGATGGAGTTTCATTTAGTCCTGTCTCCTCTTTTTCACTTCAGCGCCGGGCCGGGCCAATCAAATCTGCCCGCTGTCTACCGCAACCCATTAGCCTGCTATGGCAACAAGGCCAGCCACATGTGTTATTCTGTGTGTGTGTGTGTGTGTATGTTTGTGCGTTTGTGCAGCCGACGTATTGAGAGGGAGGGCAATGGGGGGAAAAAGGAGATGAGGGTCTATCTCTCAAAGGGCTTCACATTTACTAGCAGCAATGGAGTGGCAGAATAAACAGACCCCATAGAGAGATCACATTGGCCACAGCTTTTCATCCTGTGAGTATTGCAACAACGCTGATTATGTTTACAAATGCACGCGGCGAGTTCTTAGTTTTCGTCCCGGGTTCGGCGAGTACGTTCCATACATCAGAGGATGTTTCGTTTCTCTGGAGCTGGGCGCATAGGAGAGTTTTTTTTTTTTTTTCTTTTCCGAGTTCAAACTGATTTAATAAATACGGGACATGCGTCGTGACAGATTTACCGCTTTTTAATGGGACCCACTCACACTTGGGCTTTTGCCCTGAAGGATCTCAGAGCGGGGATGGGAGAGAACGCGTCCGAACCGAGTTTGGTTGGTCAAAGTATCGGACACTTCCGGTGAGAATGAGTCCCCACCTGGAAGCAACGTGGCGATGACTCGTTACCATATGCCTTTAGTTGTTTGCTTAATATGGTTTTAAGAGTAAAGTAACATTTTTTTCATTATCTCAGTGTTTGGTTACCTGACTCTCCCTGGTGCACCTCTAGGTCTCTCTTCGGGTTTGTGTTTTTCTTGCCAGGGCTTTTTTTTTCTTGCCGCAGGGCCTCTCTTTCCGACAACGCTACAAACTCCCCTTTTTCTCTCGGTAGCGCTATATTTGAAGAGGGTCCAAATGTCAACCCGTTTAGTTGCCGTCATATTCTCTCCCGTTCACTGTGCGTTTTATACGAGCGCTTACAACCGGTGTTTAAGTGCATGCCGCGGTTCCGGTCGAGCGCTGCTGTCAGTGGGTTTGGGCTGGTGCGTCTGCCATGCGGAATCACCAGAGAGAGACTACCTGAACCCGCAGGAAAACCTGCAGTGCGTTCCATTTAATCTCCTTATTTTTTTTTCTTAATGACCTTTTATTCATTTTTGGCAACAATAATTGTGCATTTTTCAATACAGTCATTGTTTATTGACGGTGGCGTTTTTTCAATTTGTCTATTCATTTTGCGGTCAAATGGTTATCGACGAATATCACTAATCATGGATTTCGGTCACAAACGAATGCTGGAGGCAAATCATTGCAATCACACAAAACATTAAGTGCCACAGTGTGTCCATACGCGGGTTAAAGGCATTCAAGACAGGGCCTTGTTCTAAATGAAGGCATCAGCGGGGGCGGGGCCGGGGGTGGGGGGTTCCCAGCCTCCATCCCAGCATCCCTGTGTATCACTTTAATGTTCATATAATGACATAGCCACCAAGTTTGTGTCATGGGCCATCAACAATCATAATTGTAAAGTGATTCATTGACTGATGTTGTCAACGGTGCTACTGTCAAGAGAAACTGATACCAGCGAAAGAGAATAGGGCCCCTCTAATGAATATATCAATAACCAGTGACAGGTGAAGGAGTACTCCTGATGAAATTTCAAATAAGCACTAACACCTCTCCTGAATGCCTTCATTTGTTTTGCTGCAGCGCACTCCGCCAAGACAAGCAAGTCAAAAAAAACAAAACAACAACAACCCACGATTAACAGCTGTGTACCAGAGTCATGTTATCACATAAAAAGATACATTTCGGACCAGAGAATTGTTTTTTTTTTTTTTTTGAATGACAACATTTTAAAAATGTGGTGTGCCCGTTGTCTTGGCTCCCTTGTTTTTTTTTTCTCGAAGCGCTGGACCCGTGCAGACGCATGCGCGCATCCCTTTTCTGCGCCGCACAAGAGAACAGTGTCTCACCCCGGCTGGATTTGTGTGCGGTGGTGGCATATTTGACTATTTGCCTGTGTCAAGCGGGAACATCAAAGTTGGCCGGGGACCAATTTGTCGTCTTTTTGAGTGTTTGTGTTTGTCTTTTTGTGTCCGCGCATAATCACCTGCACGCTTCACAGGGAAACACTAGCCATACATCACACAAATGAGGTCCGGACAGGGCCGCGATCCATCACCCGGTGTCTGGTCCAACAGCGAGGGTAATGGGAAAGGGACCTATGCAACATTCATGCGGCCTGGCCGCCAACAACACATGGACAGTGGTACCGATGGCTTGCCGAGGGAGCGGCCATCGCTATTAACCGGATGGTGAGATGAAATTACACGAAGGCACTTCCTTTTATGTCTTTAATGTATTGGTTAGTTTGCCCACACAGACAGCGTATCCACACACACTTAACTCCGGCCTACAGCTGCCATCCTCACACAGTGTAAATGTTAAAAATGCAACCTGGCCAAAAAATGTAATTAACCCCTGACACCCCGCCCGCTGCTTTAATAAGGCTCCAATCGCCTGTGCCGGATTCTCAAAGGCTGATTTATTTCATTTTAATACGCTTGTCAGGATGTAAGGTTTCGACAGAGGTGTTCGCATAATAGGTGAGGTGTTTTCCCCTCTCTCGCTTTTGAGAACATTTTGCACTAAAGATGTCCACTTGATATGTAGGCCGCAGCCCCCTTTAAGTGGGGCTGAGAGGGTGGCTCTTTCAATGGCAGGAGTGTTATACGTAGTCACTGTGTAAACTTAACACAAGATTACTTACATGCAATTAAATAGATAGGTGTTAATAACGTTTCATCAAAGTAGCACTGAAGCGTAATTAGAAAGAAAGGGGAGAGCGCTGTAAACCAGAATACTACATCATTAATTACAAGAGGTAAGCATACATTTTCTGGGACGTGATATAATTCATTATTATATATGAGGTCTAAATGTATAAAAAGGTTTTTTTTTCGCTTTTTTCGTCTCCGTCTCCGCCCCCCCCGCCTTGAATCGTAGGACAATGGCGACCCTGCTCCCCAGAGAAACCCAATTGACGCGAACCTCAATGTCATTTAACACACTATTAATTGACTAATGTGCATCGCATCCCTGTGCAGCATAGGTAGACGAGGGCCACGGAGCCTTAGCCGAGCGGATTATGGGAAATTAGCCGAGGCGGTGACAAAACAGGCGCGGGCCTGCCTTTTTTCCGCGCGGCAAGAAAGCACAATCAGCTGTGGCAGGGCGGATGTTGCTGTTTGAGATTATTTGCACAAAGGCGATTATTCTAATCGCTTAATTCCGGCATTATGAGACCTATGCTCTGTTAAGCTTTATATTTCCATTTCCCCAGACAACTGCGTGCAGACGAGACTTCATCAATATCATTATTCACCACATTGTTTTAGGGGAACAGCGCCTGTATGATTAATGAAAAGGCAAAAGACAGTGTACAGCCATAATTCTCACAAATCAATTACTCATGCTAAGGAGGCCCGTGTCGCAGATCAGCCATAATACAGTTAATCATGCACTTTGAATGGGGATGCATGAAGTCAGCCATTGAGTGTGTGGGTGTGATAATCAACGCTAATGCACAAAGTGTTTGCTGTGCGCACGCGAGGGGAAATGTTAATGCGCGTGGCACAATGCAGACGCGCAAGCGTGCGCCGCTGAACATATAGTAATTCACTGAACGTGTCCATGTAATTGCATTACGTACATTACATGACGCTTTTCTTGGATATCACACAATAAATGGAGAGGCGCGCATGCGACATCATCCTCCCCAAACACACACAGTTTACAAGACGTAGCCCCCAAAGTGCGAGATCGCGTCTTTTTTTTTTTTTCTTTTTTAACCATTAGCATAAGAGGCTTTGAATTTGAATCTCCGCTGGCAGGATCATCAAAGGACGGTGGTGACGACAAAGTAATCCTGACACTTGGAAAAGTTATTTAAATAAATAACAACCAGTTTAGGAATGCACCGTGCCACATGTCTTCTTGCAAAAAAAACAAAAAAACAGACCCCCATAACGTCAATACAATATTTTCATTTGTGCTCTTGTCAGATGGAGTATATTCTGATTACGTACCGTGTTTAATTTTCTTTGGAATGATGATTGGAATGGGTTTATAAGTCACTTCCAGTTTTTTTGTCAGTCCACAGCCTTTAATACTCAATTACAGGTAAGAAAATACGAAAAAAAACAAACCCGCAGCAATAATTAATTGAATTAATGACTTACATTTTTTTGTTAAAGGTGGACTGTTTTTTTTGTACCTTAACTGAATGTATACAATAAAATACAAAACCAAAAATATCAACCAACCAAATGCCTTACCGTAAGTAATTAAAGCAGCAAGAGAATTTGTACCTCCTCTCAAATTATATAAGAAAACCCCAGTGACGGTTCGGGCGGTGGGGATGTTTAGTCATGTTTCCGCAGTTCCATCACTATTTCCGATATTTGTCCTTTTGCAGCCGTCTCGCTCTCGTAAAATTGCCGTCTCTGCCATGCTCCACCCACTTTCGCGCTATCGCGCCACGCCAGTCATGGTTGGAAGCGGAGATTGCCTCGGTTTTATTTAGAAGAAGCGGATAAACTTTTCTACAGTTTACCGACCTTTTGCGCGGGGACCGCAGCGCCCGTCAACGGGGGAAAATAAACAGATGTACATTTTTTGTTTATAACTGTCGGATGATGGATTGCAGAACACAGATAGCGGTAATTATCGGAAAACCATTAACATTCCGACACTATCCATACCCTTACATGCTGCGGCGTACTTTGGACATGGGATTTAGGAATCTACAGTGCACGCGGAAACATATGCTGCGCAGCATAAATGCTCGCTTAATTCTTCTCGCCTTGCCCTTGGGTTATCTGAATCCCGCATTTATTTTTATCCTCGTTTTCCGCCAATTCCCCGTGTTTTTCTTCACCCCCTCCCCTCCACACCAAGGTGTACGGGTTTACAGTAATGCAGAGTGTATGGGAACGCCGATGGCAGGCATTGTCCCCGTTTGACAGCGGCTGAATGGATAATCTCGGAGTGTCTTGGATTCCGTTCAATCTATTAACCACAATGGCGTATATTTAGGGTTTCCCTAACTTTGCCTTGGGCTTCTGTCACCCTCACACGGCACTGAAGGTGGCAGCATGTTGAAAGTGACGGCGGATCGCGCTATCGGGGCTCTTTGTGAGCGCTGAAAAGCATTCGGTTTGCGTTGGAGGAGAGACAATCTCCATGCGAATTTACAGCAACGGCAGCGTTGGCTTCTTTTCGGCCTGCATTTTCAGACCATCTGACAAATCCCAGTAGTTGGAAGCAGTGGCTCGCAGGCGAGGTGCTAAAGCTACTGTATGTCTGTCACCAATGTGAAAAAGCGGCTGGTGTCGTGCAGCGGCATTAAAAAGCTGCGCCCTGCACACATCAAGGAATGCGAATCTCTGTCCAGGTGGTACGAATAATATCCAACGAGTGTGTTACACTAAAATAAGACAGACTTTTAAGAGGTTTTGCCATAGTGCATAAATGATGAATGCTGATATTGAAAATACATTCCGGCAAACATCCACGTTACATCATAACCATTATGACGCAAAAATGGTTATTGTTGTTGTTGGCTCGTCATGTTCAGACCAACAGCTCATTTCAGAATCCTAAAACCAGTTAAGAAATATGCTCGCGCTATCCTAAAATAAACTCTGACAAAAAAAATGGGCCTGGCATACACAGCGGCCTAATTTCATTAAATGAAGTAAAATTACATATGGGGCACCATTTTTGTCAGCAAAACCCGTAATATAAATATTGTCACATTTCCATGTTATGGCTTTCCAGATATAGACTGTGGGCAGAAGCCTTCAGTTGGCGGCGCTTCATGTGCCACATTCCCCTCCCCTTCCGCTCGCAGCCTATCTCCGTTTTTATAAACCTTTTTCTCTTTGCCACAGGAAACGTCACGCCCCAAGTGAGTAACCGTAAGCAACTGTTTTCAACAGTGCTCCTGCACAGTTTGCGTTGCATTTTGTGTTGTACTGGGGGTTGTTTGTTGACATTGGCGTTTCTATGATTGCTGGTGTCGCACACTGTCCGTACTGTGGAGAGCCAAAGAGAGGCGAGGCACTGGTATTCAGCATCAATATGAAGTACATATTTTATTATATATATATATATAGATATCTATATTTATATATATATGTAGTCTTATTAGTCTTTAGTTATGGTAACAGAGTTTACTTTAAGTTAGGGATAGCTGCAGTGGCTATTGGGTGGACGAGGAAATGACCAAGATATGCTCTCATTTTTCTTGAAATCAAAAATAAATAAAACATGACATCAAACCATTTCCACGGCTTTATTTTCAGCTGTCTGTTCCCGCTCTCCTCATTTATGCAAATTGCCACGGCGTTGCATGATTAGTGGCGACTATTTACAGTAGAGACGTTTGCTAATCAACCCACGGAGTTGCGCTGCAGATCTGGGAGCAATTACGTCCACACACTGAGCCCATTTTGACACACACCCATGCGGGCACATGCACCTTTAAGGACCTCGACGCATACTTTCTCACACACAGACGCACACAGTTAGGAACACATCAATTACCCGGGCCAGTGTTTTACATTTAATCTTCTTATTGGATCCTTGTTAATGTTGACTACTTCCTTCCCCTGCAGTTTATTTTGCTTTTGTGCATGTGGCCTTTGCTCCCAGTAAGTGTTCGTGGAGCAGGCCATCCATAACCTGCACAGACAGACGGCGAGAGAGAAGCGGAGTTGCGGCATTTTCCACCTTTAACCTTAAAAACATCGTTATTAAAGGCCAGTGCGCAGTTCACCCACCTCAAATTGCCCGCCTGATGACACAGTGCTCTAAAGTAAACTCTCACTAAACTATTATTATTATTTTTTGCTTCTAACTCTACAGATGACCACAGGCCGACTAACCGCTCCCCTTTTGCCACCGTAATCGCACTAGTGACGGTAAAGGTGGTGATGCCACTGAAAAGCATCTGGCTAAGGTCATCGTCTCCTTCCGCCTTGTGAGTCAGAGGTAAAGGAGAATGATATGCAGGTTGAGAAGTTGTGTTCACGGTTGCCCGGAAATGCGGCGTTGTCTCGGTAGACCTCCGGGAAACGATAGCACAGAGAGAAGAGCGGAGCTAGGTTAAACCACACACAGTTAATTTATTTTCATTGCTGCTAATACTAGTCCTACAAGTACTGCAAATAAAAAAGTGTAGCATAAAGCGTGAGCGAATTTGTCACTTAATTTGTGAATTCGTACTCGTCATTGCCTAACAACCAACTGTTCAATTCACAAAGTTCCCATCCACCCCCTTGCTGGTGCTGCTAGGTTTTTTGCGCTCTAATTACGTAATCAATGGCCTTTTAAAGGTCCAAGCAAATCACCGTCCCGGCGAGCCGCTGACCCTCTCCGCGACCCTTTGAGGCTTAGAAAAACGAGATTTGTACCAATCAGGCAGAACTGACGCTTGACTTGGAGCCGCGGACGGAGAGTCAGGACCTCTAATTAGGACTCCCACCCCCGTACTGACAGACAGATTTGTTTTTGCCTTGCCCGGTGTTTAGCCAAGATCTGCTGGGACCTCCAGATCAACAGATATGCGTCGAGGAACCACCAGCATCCAGCCATTGCTATTCATTAACTGACTTGTTCAAACAAAACACAATCAAACCCCTGAGCTCCGGTGCACTATCCAAATAAGAGAAATAATAGGCCTTTTCCTACTAATTTTTCAGGGAATTATTAGCGGTAATTATACTAAAAGACATTCGAAGAGAAAGAGGAAGAATCCGAGTCGCTATAAACTCAAATAAACTCGGTGATGTGGTTGCAAATTGTACAAGGACAATGTGACATGCGTGGCGTCTGCATGCTGCTTATAATAATTGATCTGGTGCATTTCATTTCAGACATGGGGGGCTTGCTGGGTAGAGAGTTAATCCAGGCCATCAGTGCTTCCTATTAGGCATCTCTGGTATTTTCCAAACAGCTGCCTTTGATAATTCGCAGCGGGGGCTGCCACAATACTGCCATGAGATAGCATCAGCTGCCTCCAATGGTGCAGCCAGGGACCGGCAACGAGGGCAGGGTGCAGATGCAAACTCGCACACAAGCACACACACACACTCAGTTGGAGACACACCGAGACACGCACGCACACACACATGCCAAGGCAAGACAAAGGCCAAGTGGCGTGGAGGTGGAGGGGGATTTAGCCTGCAGTGTCTCCTCTGGGCTTCCTGTCTTTTTTTTTTGTCTTTTTTTTTCTGTCCCTGGAGGCCAGAGATACTTCCCATGGCTGGTCACGCTCATCCAGACCATTTCACATAAAACCCAAACCTCATTTGATGTCATACATAACCTCAGAGCCAGCCACACACACTTCCCTTCCTTTATTATAATCCTTTTCCTTTCTTTTTTTTTTTTACATGACTGAATTAGGCTTTTTGTGGAGAATGTTATTTGCACAGCAGACCCCCACTTTGCAGACATGGGAAAGCTTAATCATTTCACTATTATTATCAATTACAGCATTTTTACTGCATTAAACCATGATCGTCTTTTAAGAAGACACAGATGTGTCCACGGGTTGCCATCCGAAACATCTAATTTGATTAGCAGTATGAGAAGGTCAGTGAGAACGAATTATTGTGATTCGTTGCCTTTTAACTTCAAATAGTGCATATTTTTTTTACGTGAATTTAAACAGCACAATTTGGGGAAACTTCACGGCGTTCAATCCCCCATAGTCCATCCACACGATGTCCTATCTGGATAAAATGCAAAGGTGAGGCATTCTACCACCATCTACTGAACGGGGCTAAACTGAAAATAAACCTGTGCAGGTGGGGCTGACGTGGGGGTTCGTAGCCTTTACATCTCAGATCAAACTGAGACGAAACTTCCCCCACGCTGCTCGCCTTTACAGCAGGTGCTTCGCGGCGCGCACCGCTCCAGACTCATCCCCTTTTACCCACTGACATTTCACAGATGCAGACATTTTGATCCCCCGCTGCCACGCTGCCGAAATATTGAAAGACAACAAGGAATATGAAGAGCACATATTTACTTAACACTCGGCAATGACACTACACAGAGGGGTGGAGAGAGAGGAATAAAGAGAGAGAGGTTAGAAGAGAATATAGTGGCGGGGGGGGTGGGGGGGGTCGGCATCTGTATCCATAGAAACGTCAATCAATGCAGATTTGTGTCCTCGTGTTGTAGTCGGTGGCGCTTTTCAGAAAGACACTCGAGGATGCAAAGCACTTGAGTGGCACTCAACATGCCAACCATCAAGCCCCTGAGTTCGCAAGAGCCATTTGGCAAATAGTCAGTTTGTTATTGGTCTTAAATAGAGCCTAATTAAAAGGGTGACCTCGGCCAAGCACCTTCTTCCTACACCTAACCTAAACAGGAAAAAAAACGTTTTTTATTTTTTTTCTCTCTCTCTTTCTGTATGGAGGGTTCGGGTGGTGAGAGGTAATTGACCCCGTGTGAAGCAAATGAATCCTCGGGGGGAATCTGGCTCAAATGGATGTTTAAATGCAAACAGTAGTCAGTCCGCTCACCACACAGGGCCAGAACGACGCAGCCTCTCGGTCCCCGCTGAAATCCTATAAAATCAAATCAAAGAATCTGACATTTTCACTAACCAGAGGCCCTGGCGCTGGTTCCACAACAATAACACATGGACTAAAGGCGCAAATGGAAATGAAAGTTGTAAATGAAAGGCGCGTTAAAATGCCCGATATCAGAGAGAGCACAGAGAGAGAGAGAAAGAAAGTGAGCCGAAGAGAGAGGGAGACAGAGAGAGAGAGAGAGATTAGTGGTTTGGTAAAAATGTTTATTTTCACACTTCAAAGTTCCCAGCTCAGTGTGTGTGTTCAAGATCAACAGACCCTGTGATGAACAACCTGTTCCATGCTGGAAATACATTCTGTGAAACACAACAGTCCTCTGTAGAAATCCTGCAAAGCACCGACTGGTGAGTATTGAATTACAGCCGTGCTGTACCGCAAAAGCAGGAGGAGAAATACGCTTTTACAAGATGTCCCGTTTAACTGCAGGTCTCGGCCTTGAAACACACAAATGGAGCCTGTTTATCTTATCGAAAAGAAAAACAATCCATAAAATACCAAGGATAGCAAACTAAGACAAACGTTTTCACATATAGAGCCAGGACATGACACCATGGAGGGATGCGGATGTTCTGGCAGGAAGTGGAGAGCCGAACCAGGATTTTTAACAGGTGGCTGAGCGGATGAAGCCACGATCCACTGCAGGTGGGCGAATGGCAATCAGCAAAACTCGCACCTACGCCGAGCTACACTAGATCACGAGTTCACACAAAATCCCGTCACCGAATCGAAAACAAAGTTCTCAAAGCCAAAGACAAAAAGAAACAAAACAAAAAACAAAAAAACACACGATTTAGATAAACATTATTAGATTTTACACTTATTGAGGGTTGGAGAACACACACAGAAGACAATTTAGTCGCATTCATTTTTTAGTGGCATTCATTTCCTGGACAGCTAGATTAGATTAGATTGCCCAATCCTCAACCCCCGTAGTCTAATCTTGACCTCAATCTAACCTTGATCTATCCCTAAAACATGCCTCCACATAAAAAAAAAAAATGTAATTCATGAGAGTCACGAGAACGTAACATTGTTAGACCGCCAGACTGCACATACAAAGAAGGGTATGATAATGTGTCCGCTGTCCGACCCCCTGTTCATGATCGGCATTTGGATCTACCTTTATACCGTGAGCTCGACCGGGACGGTGCCTCCAGTGACCTTTGACATATGCGCCAAGCCACAGACGTCAGCCACCAAAAGCTCCCCGTGTGGGAGCGTTCACCGTTACCACCAAGAGATGGCAGTATTTCACAGAATATGTGGCAGAGAGGAGGCAAGTGGGAGATGTTCAGGAACCACCGCGCCACTGGTTCACTGCTTCTTCGGTGTAAATAAAAGAAAAATGAGAATGAGAACTTGTAAAGGAATATCCGTGGAGCACATTGTCCTTCTATTCCGTGTTAGATCTCCATATGTCGCTTTTTTAATGTATACATCTCCCCCGCTGTATTCGACCCCACCACTGGCCCTCCGTTCCAGTGCATGTTGAAACATGACAGTGAGTTGTAAACGTTGATGCAATATGCTGTATCGGAGTCAATTTGTTTTGTTAAAAAGATTGGATCAATTTTTTTGGGGCGCCATTTCATTTGATTTAATTTGTATCCGACAAGAGTGCCAAATATATGCTTATTAAAACAAAATAATACCTGTCTGAAATGTATTTTAATTCAAAGAAAAGTGAAGGGAAAAGCATTTTCCTATTGTGCTGCACTTTTCCCACTAACACTGATGCAATGCGATGTTGGATTTATGCTGCCCACTCTTAAGTCACTATCAGCCCATTCTGGTGACACACTTACTTGTGCCCTTGAAGGAGATGTTTGTGAACTGTGTATCGGGAGGCAGCTGCTCAAATGTTAGGGGAGGAAAAATTAAAATCGAAATAAACAAGTTGCGCCAAATGTTTCATCAGCTGTCACAAAGCAAAAAGTCCTCTCCTGAAAAAAGCTAATCCTGCTCAGCTGCAGTAGCACTGGATTGAGCTTCTCGCTTCACATATTTTTCATGTTTGTTTTTTTTTTACGTAGAAGCAGAAATAAAATGAACTGCGATATTTATATTATTTTTGATTAAAAAATAAATAAATAAATTGACAGCACACAATGCCGGATGTCCATTCACACTGTATTTTTGGCCCCACGTGGTGTGTGTTTGTGTGACATTCTGCAGCATATGACATCGCATGTCTGTGTGAACACGCATTCCAACAAATGACATGTGATGTGCGTGAGTCCCTCTTTTTGTTTGCCAGTGTCCTGTGCGTTTCTGTGTATTCTCATGCGCCTGAGTGTGTGTGCTGCGCTGTGTGCAGGGTGGAAGTCTGGCCTGGGCCTTTGTAATGAGCAGCCTGGGTTCTTTCTGGTTCATCTGCTGCTCTCCTTTATTTCATGCTGTGCTGCTCTCCAACTCCAGTGGCTCCGTGACTTGAGTGCTCCCTCTCTCCCTCTCTATCCTCTGTTGGCTCTTTTATACTTTCTCTTTTTCTCTTTGTATTCATTTGACTGCATCGTTTTGCTTTTCTTTTTTATTACCTCTGACTTGTACATTTTATATTTCCTTCCACTTTACCCTCTTTTCTAATTTTGGCCCCTCTGTGCTGTTGCCTACAAATCTCAAATGGGGGGGAAAAAGTGCTGGTGGAGGGAGATGGAGAGAGAGAGAGAGGTAAAGGAGCATGCATGAATGGTCACTACCGCTCCATACCATTCATTCCAGCCAGCGAAGGGAACTGCCCTCCAACGCTCCAGCTCACATTCTCCTTTTCCTTCACAGAAAGCACCTCCCCTATGGGCCTCTGTGGAGCAAAAGGGGCCTGTGCTGCTTTGGTATAGAGTGGGTTTAACAAGACGTAACAACACAGGCGCGCACACACGCGCACACACACTGCATGCACACGTGTGCACAAAACTGGAAGACCAAATTCTTCTTCCATTCTACTTCCTCTGCCGTATCTCCTGGAAATGCCCTCCACTATTTCGCTTTTGTTCTTTACATTTACATGACGACGTGTGTGTGTGTGTGTGTGTGCCACTCAGACACTTACTAAAAGGTCTGGAAGAGAAAGAAAAAAAGGCCGATTCCCTTCTACCCATCCATCCACCGGGTTTCCCCACCACAGATGCTGCCAGTAAAGTGATGCCGCCTGACTATAGTCCCGCATACAAGGGGCACATTCAATGAGTACTTGATGAAAAGATGAAGGCATGAATATGGAGTATTATTATAATAGTAATAAAAGAGGGAACGGCGACTACGCCTCGACTTATTCCCCCTGCTTTTCATGTGGGGGAAGAAAGGATGTTCCACAAAAGGACCAATAAAAGCCGGCTTCTCCGAGTTGGAAGCAGAGCAACGTGTTTTTGAACTGCAGGGGGAAGGAGGCTGCCAGGCCACGCTCTTGAATGGGCGGGAAACTCAGTCAGTTCCTGAGGTAAAGGTGTGCTGCGGAATTGAAAGCATGGCGAGTTAAAATCTTGGGGGCAGCGTGTCACGAAATGTGTATTTGGTTTTGCTTGGCCAAAGCTGATGAATCCGTTGAGATCGCTTGTCGGTCGCCACGGACCTCAAATCACGGCATTTACAGCTCAATCTCGCTTCCTTTACCACCAGAGTTCCTAACCTACTTGTTGTTGTGAAGAATTGTTCTTGTTAGACACCGGCGTGCCACATGAGCTGCGCCACGGCAGCATTTATGGTGATGCGATGCGCCTGCGGGAACCAGGGCTCACGGTCAATTTAGAGAGCATCATGGCGGTGCAGCTGCACCCTTGTTAACTTAGTGCACGTCCACTTTCAAGACGAGCAACTCTGAGTCAAATGGCAAAACGAAATGCCACGCAAAAGAGCAACTTAACAAAAGTCAATATTTCACATCACACTATGGACGGCGATACCCACGCTGACTGAGGACGATTTGATGATGGGTTGTAGGTTTTAACAACTGCTAATGCAGCAAAAGAACAAATGAAGATCGAGGCAGTGTCCCTATCTTGATTGTTTTATGTCAAAACCGGGGGTAAATGGCTCCAATACCAGACTTCGCCTAGAGCCAGGCATTCCAAAGTCCTACTGCCATCTACTGATAACAACTGATATAACCCAAGAGCTAATAAAGGTAAGTGCAGTCGAGTTTTGCAGTATTTTAAGAATAAATACGTAAACAAACAGTGACAATATAAAGCCACACTACAAGAACCCGGACACCAACCTGAACAATATATCGCCTAATAGGTACTTTTGAGTAGGACGCTAATAGTTTGCTAGATAGCTAACCATAGCGATTTAGCTCAGGAGCAACACGTACGTTTCTTAAATTTGAATATAAGTTCAATATTTCCTTTCCACAAGCAAAATGTAGCTAATGGACATATGAAAGCGTCACACTTATTGTGAACAAGCATTTAAACATAGATTTGAAATATAACATTTTGATTCAAGTTTTAATTTAGGATTTTTGATGTATCATTTACAGGAATGGATTGGATTTCAATGATATTAAAGATGACAAAGATAGATAAAAGATTAAGATTCATATTAAGGTATAATATTTCAATTTATACTATAACAAAGTCCATAAACATCCCAGAAATGCACTCGAAAATCAAAAAGTGTACACAAATGTGTCTTCTAATCCCCCAAAACATGAATACCCTTAAAACAGACATTTGTGCGAGTGGAATTGTCCACAGCCGTGAATTGACGGTCATTTAAATATGGTACACTAGGATCAGTGAAAATCCCACGGTAGTGTAAAAGTGTGTATTTGGGTCCGTCCTTCAATGTGTCAAATGTGTTGCCTTATTTGGGTGCAGAACTCTTCGCACCACGCTCCCTGTGACAGCCATCCTCAGAGAAAGAATCAATTTACACCACACCACGGATATTAAGGCAGGTGATAAATATAATCGTCTCCGGCAATCACCTTCCAAAGTAGCTGTGTAACTGTTTTCTGCGGCGTGAAATCCTTTATCAAGCCGTCGCTGGTTGACAGAAACAATTATCCAGAGAGGGAGGTAAATGAATAAAATTAGGGGAAAAGGAAATAATGAAAAAAAAAAAAGAAAATTATTGGAGCCCCCTTGCACATTTTTGCCCGTGGCGATCAACACGAAACGATTTCCCAAACTCTTATCGCGAGCCCGGCACCAGAACGGCATGGGCTTTGTATCGCACAGTAACCCCCACCCCGCTTCACAACACCACTCCAACCACACACACGCCACCCGTGTGCACATTGAGCACACTCTCCACATTTGGTTTAATCACACTGTTGAGCACGGGCAGTGGCAGTGCCCCTCATAATGCACAAATCTTTTTACCGCGGCGGATTCCAAAACAAAACAGTGTGCTCGCAGTGTGTGCGTGCGTGCGAGTGTGTGACTGTGTTTGTGCGTGCTCAACAGGCTTCAAGCACAGAGGTTTACGCACTTGACATACATTTTTATTGCAACAGGAAACACTTACGCCAAATGCTCCCACGTTCAGAGGTGACTTGCGGTTTCGAAACAGAGCATTCCTTTCCGATCTCTGCCTGGGAGCCGGGAGAGGGAGAGAGGGAGTATTAAATGAGCCCCCCACCACACTTCGTCACCCCCCCACCACCACACACACACACACACACAAATTGGTCCCCTGCATAGTATTTCCTGTAAGCACGGCAACAGGACAATCTTGATTTACCCTGTGTTCATTTCCCTAAATTACCCCCCCCCCCCCTCAATTCCCCCCCCCCCCCCTCCACACACACACACACACACACACACACACTCTCCTTGTCCCACATCTAGGGCATGGGATCTTGTTTTGTGAACCTAATAAAAGTTCCACAATTTGTTCCACTGGAAACAATTGAGCCAAGACTTTTTTTGGGGGCGAGGTGGTGATAGCTGGGTCCCATAATTTATTGGTTTTTATTATGTGCTGTAGTTGTCAGCACAAACAAATTTCACACATCGGTCAAATTCCACGCGGCCACCACCGCGTTAAATGGACAGGGAAGAAATTATACAGCATGGGAGGATTCCTGTTCTTGCTGATGTTTTTTATTATATATATATATTTTTTTTAAGCGAAGCAGCATCTGCTTTCCATTGGGCGAAGTGTTTATGTTTGGTGGTTGCACTACTCATTGTCGAACTTCTCTAAAAACGGATTTCAGCTATCATCATACTGATCTGCAGAACTCCCCAAAGACTCATGAGTCCTCCTAATGTGTTTCTTTTAAGAATAGAATTTGAATAAATAAAAGAATTGAATAGCATAAACACTATTTCTCCTGTCGACCGAAACTGTGTTCATGCGCTTGAGCGATATCACGGCAACTCAGTGGGTCCCCGCTCAAATGTGTGGGAAGTGCAACATCCCTTTTTCCGAGCGTACCGTTGGTTATCCTCTTAATTCCTCAGAAATCTAATTTCTCTCTGGGCAAGCATTTAAATGCCTAATAACTGATAAGTGCGGCTTAGACTGTGTGCGTGTGTGCGGCTCCTTCTTGAACTGGATTGAGATAAGAAAGTTTCACAACTGTTTTTATTTTCTTCTGGGGCTCGCGCAATAACTCCCCAGCTCTTCCTCCGCTGCTTGGCACCATTAGGGCCCTAATAGAATTTTCCAGGAGCAATAGACGTTTGGCATGATTCCCTCTTTTGTCGAGATTGCAGAATGACAAACCATTGCGGATGAATCCTTCGATTAAAGCAGGTTGCGTGTTGCAAAATGAGAGTATCGATGGCCGTCCTGTGCCCTGTAGGCAGAACCAGAGGAATGAGGGATGATGGAGGGAGACAGAGCGACAGAGAGAGAGAGAGAGAGGAATCAGAATAAGAAGTATAGGATATCCAGGAAAAACACTATTGCCACAGCTAAGCCAGGAATAATGACTTTATTGAATTTGACTGTGGCGCATTACAGTCTTGCATTCTTGAATGATTGACTTTCCTCTTTTCGTGTTTTCTTTTCTCCCTCTTGTTTTTCTCCTCCCCTTTTGGAACGATCC
This sequence comes from Colistium nudipinnis, assembly GCA_016785305.1. Lineage (NCBI taxonomy): Eukaryota > Metazoa > Chordata > Actinopteri > Pleuronectiformes > Rhombosoleidae > Colistium > Colistium nudipinnis. The sequence goes on along the minus strand of JAFBJU010000996.1, from coordinate 1,156,868 downwards.
TCGATGGGCACGTGGAAAATGAAAAAAAAAAAAATGGCGTTCCTCAGAGGTGATCAGCACGTGACCTTTTTTATTTTTTATTTTTTTACTGACTTTATATATTCATATGTGTGTCTGGGCTTCAGTAACAACCGTTTTTTGCTGTATATAAAAGGGGCTTGGACCATGACACCCGATGCCCCGGCACTCTGGCTTCACTGTACATCTCGGGCGCTTTTTAACACACACACACACACACACACACACACGCATTCTTTTCAGTCCTCGCACAAAAGCCCGATCTGGTGCCGCACATCTGACGCGCCAGCGTGTCGCTCCCCTGGCGCGCGCGCACATTCGCTCACACCCAGGCAGAGTCCCTAAACTGTGACATCCAGGACCGTGCTATAATTACAAGGCAGATGAGCACATGGCGACAGAGCGGTCTCGGGAGGCGAGCGGAGCAGAGGTAATGATATCTGGAACAAAGAGGCAGACCTGGAACAGGTTCCGGCTACAATGCCACACAACACCACAGGCGTGACCTTGGAGAACTTTCTGGAACACTCGAGATTCTGTCTCACTGGCTTTTCCCGCGCAGCGTGTGTGTGTGTACACGTGTGTGTCTGTGCGCCAAACGTGCACCCGGGAGCTTGCGCATCTGCTCGCGAGCGTGTGCGCATGTTGCTTTCAAAGGCAGACGTGTCCTCGGGGGAGGAAAACCCTAGAAATTGGTTATTGTATCACTGAGGCTATTTACCTATTTTGGGGATTAACATATTTAATTCCCCTTCTTAATCCCGTTGGAATTAATGCCCTCACATTTCCAATTATCTGACTAAGTGTAACGCAGAGGGAGTCAGGGCTCCTTCTCGTGCCTGTAACGGGTTTGGCGAGCAGGTAGCTACACTCCGTGGTTGCTTCAAAGACAGCTTTGGTTTAATTGACTTAACGGGCTGACTAAACTTTGTGCGTTTTTTTGTTTTTTTTTGCCCCTCTAAATCTCAACTTAATCGTACCCTTGCAAGAATGTGTCCCAATAAATCCTTGTCTTTCACATTTGGCCCGTATAACGAGCGACGCATAGACCATAGTTCCAGAAAAACCAAGATGTGTTTGATGGCACTCCGGGCCTCCGTCCCTGAGCCAGAAATCGAAGCAACCGAGGTCCCTCGCGGTCCTCCTCCCTCGCTTTGTTTTTGAGGGGAAACCGCAACAGTAGCCACGAAGCCGGGTGTTAGAAAAAAAAGCTGCGAGTATCAAAGGAACGGGTGAGATGTAACGCGGTTTAATCAGCGACTCGATGCTTTAATCCTCAAGAATGTGCAATTGCAGTCTGACGTGTGCAAATCAAGAACCTCAAAAATGTTCCATAAATTCACGTCTGCAGTCATTTTGACACGTTTTTATTTTTATTTTTTTAACATTCAGAAATCAATAACCTCCCCCCCCCCCCCCCCCCCCCCCCAAACAACCCCCCCCCCCCCCCCCTCCTGTTGAGGCTTATAATATCGGGGGAGCATGTTTTCCATCACATCGTCCTGCATCCCTGTCAGACAGGAACGTTCTCTCCTCGAGTTACAAAACAAGTTTAAATTTGAGACACGGCTGGTTCCCAAAGCAGGGCGGGGTTACCCAGAACACGCACTCGTACACCGTAGCTACACAGCACACACGGGCACAGACCAAAACATGCAGACTAGATTTTGACGTATGTGCATCTGCACACACACAAACAAACACACACACACACACACGCACGCACGCACGCACGCACCCTCTGTCCCTCGCTCTCTCTCTGGGGATGCGAGGACACGGTCAGTCCCTTTGGAAAACAGGAAGCATGGCCTTTAGCCGCCTGCACTTTAAAAGCCTGTGACTCATTCATTCCAACCCCCCCAAAAAAAAAAAAGTCCTCGCAAATCACAGCTCATACCTCAGAAGAAAAGAGCGTGGTAAGAACACGTTTACATAGTGTGTCCCATGCACACGCATGAGCGATAAGATAAGATAATCCTGAAGTGGTCCCGCTACACGGAAAGTTGCTCCATGAAGGGACTATCTAGCAACACGTGTAATTAGGCTTCCTCCAATGCCGCACTTACTCACTGTACAGTACAATACGTGCCACTTTTTATTTACGTCATAACCGCAGATGGGTGCATTCTTTATAAATCGGATAATTACGCAAAGGCTGCACGGGGCAAAGTTGTGAACTATTAAGGCCTTTTTTTTTGTTTTTGATCACTCCCGTATTGTCACTTTCATAATGACTATGAGCCAGTTTCCGCACGCGAACGAGGACGACATCATTTAGGAGCAGTTATATTTGAAATATTTTCAAAGTGAAAAATATGATCCAAATTCGATCCAAAACACGCTCATCCTGTCTTCAAGGGAGTTTCTTTTCTTTTTTTTTAACATCTGCAAAATCTTGAAAGCAAGGAGAATTTAGAGACACTTTGTCTCAAGCAATATCAAAAGGCTATTCAGTGGCATAGCCATTACCCATAAGCCTTCTATTGTGGCACTGTCACAAGACGCCGGTCCACTCCACATCCACAAAACCGTGGTGCCGCTAACAAGCCGTTAATGAATGCATCAGATTCATGGATGTAACATAAAACGCCATGACATACCAACTGTCGGCATGTTGGCGTGACCCCCATGTGCATGAGTGTGTGTGCGTGTGTGTGCGTGTGTGTGCGTGTGTGTGTGTGTGTGTGAGTTGTGTTTGATAAAGAAGAAAAGGGAACGGGATTTTTTTTATTGCACAGTATTTCACAGAGCTATAAGCTAACATCGGATAAAAGTCCAAATTCACTTCCACTGACTCTAACGTTTGTCTGCACTCTACATATCCGGCCTATGACTAACCCTGTGGCATCCGGCAACCCCAAAAAAAAAAAAAAACTATCATTGCCACTGCTTTTGCCTTCTTCATTTGAAATTACTCACGAGTTCATGTAAGGTTTCGTGAATCGCCGACATTCATATAGGAGTCCATCCACACTCTTGGCAGCCGAACAGTAATAATAGTCCTAGATTTACCTTTTCAGCGCAACGGAAAGGTCAGGAACATCGTGCATTGTAATGCACTGTAATGCATGATATTATGTAAGAGAGCAGTTTGAGGCAAATGGATCGCAGACTTTCGAAAGATTGTGGGGAGAAAAAAAGAGGTCAGGGCATTGCCTTGTGGCAGTGATCGACGTACAAAAAATGGACGCTGTCTTGGCCAGTGATTAAAATAGAAAAGAGAAAGAAAAACTTTCAAATCCAAGAGAGAATCGTCAATTATCGCGCATTTTATTTGTTGAATCTAGACTTAGTAGTGTGTCATTTCTAAATACAAATAGAGAAAGTAGAAAGAAAAAACAAATCCCTTGATTACATGAAGAATTAGAACTCAAACCAACGAGCTGTCTCACTTTGTAATAACTCTTGATTGGGGCTATAACGAAGAGAATGAGCCACATTCTTTACGGCGCATGCTCGAGTCAATCTTGACAACTTCTCCTGCCTGCCCTCTAAATAAAGATCTCTTTATCTGCCCTCTGGAGTGACAAGGCCATTCCGGCGTCTCTCCTCTCCCCGACAGCACTCGTTCTACATACTTCAATCCATTCCTGAAAAAGAAAAGCCCCAGTCTTTTATTAGACAAGTTTGGGTCTTCCTCCTCCCCCTTCCCCTCCCCATACCCCCGTGCGGTGGTGACAATCCGGTCATTATACCATCTTCATCCTGTCTGCGAACCCCCCCCACCTCACCCCGCACTTCTGCGCTGCCCTCTGTCCTCTCCTATCACCCCTCCCGTTTCGCTCAGCTACCATGAGCTATATTACTTTGACCCTAGCCCATCAATCTGCTTCAATTGGATAATGATCTGTAATCACGTTCTTTCAGGGGAGTCTATAAAACGAGCTGGGGCCTCGGCACCCCTCCTGAGAGGGCTCCTTCTGTTCCCCTCGCCAGCCACACATTTGGTCCAGACGCTTCTCCTTTCAGCTTTCAGGCCCCCACTAAATACCCTCGCACATGGGCAGCCGCTGCAGCCGGCGGTGGGCCTTGTAAAGGGAGTGGAGGAAGGTGGAGGGGGGTGGGGGTGGATGGTTCCGCTGTTGATTTTTCACGGCCCCCCGCTCTCCAATGGATAGAGGGACAGCACAGGAGGAGGAGGAGGAGGAAGGACAAGGGGTGTTTAATTCTAGGCTCGGCTCCCACCAAGACAGGGGGCCTCTCGCCCCTCACATTAAAGCTGACCCTCCATTAGGTTGTTTTGTACGACAGGCTTGTAATCGATAGAGCCTTATAACCGAACAGGAGGAATGACGAGGGGTGGGGATGGACGACGTCAGGGTGAGCGTGGGGGCAGTGGGAGTCAGGGAACGAGTGGGAGGAGGAGGATAAAGAGAGATTAGGATAAGGTTGATGGACAGGGAGAAAGAGGCAATGAATGAATAAGTAAATGAATGGAAGGCAGGCCATGAGCTCTGCCTCCTCCCACCCAGTCTAAGGCGCTTTCTTCTCCGGCTAAATTGGGTTTCAAGACCAAAATAATCCTAACATGAGAAAAAAAAGAAGAAAAGATGAAAATCTTGCAGATAAGAATCAACAGAGAAAACCCCGGCTAAATACGATCAAGTACCGAAATTTCACTTTGCTTTTTCTTTTTTTTTTCCCCGCCGACTCTCGTCCTCCGTTTGTTTGGAGAGGGAAATGACTTAATGTGTGTTACTGTATGAGATCTTAAGTGGAGTTATCACATGCGGAGATAAGATCTGAGCCGGGGGGGTGGGGGGGGGGGGGGGGGGGGGGGTGGTGGTGCGAACACAAGGGGCTGTTTTCACAGCATATTGCACATTTCCAAGTCAAAGCTGACCCCGGGTGCGCCACCTCCGTTAACAGTTATCAATTGTTCGCCGGCGCTTCCATTGTGGCCGGTGGCGGGGCAAGCTGCGGCTCCCCTTCGTGCAAAACGCACGCGCGCCTTTCCGAGCACCGCTCAGGAGGCGAGCGGAGCAGCTTGACCGCAGTTTAAAACGCCATCAGTTCGGCGGGGGCTTTTGTGTAATCTCCTCGGCGCTCTTGAATATACATAAAAAGGCCACGGAGTTGAAGGGCCTGTGTAATAAATTGATGAATGAAAGTACCTTCCCTCTCTCTCTCTCTCTCCCTCTCTTTTCCTCGATCTCTCTCTCTCTCTCCTTCTGAAGTGAGGGGCCCATCTTGAATTATTCCATCCACCCATTATGTTGGTCAGTTTAGGGCTCTTACATGTGGAGCATATGCCTATTGAAAGGGTGGCACCACGCGAGGCAGGCACAGATGGAGTCACCCTCCCCGTCAATGGAGCGACAATGGGAAATGGAAATCAAAGTTAAAGGGGTGCATCCAGCCCCATTGAGCCGGCACAAAAGGTGCTTGTAGGAGGCAGGGCGCGCGGGACGGAGGGAGGAGCGGGGAGGGAGCGACAGGGCGGCGGAACACGTCCCAGGACGCAAGAGTCCATCCTCCGCCGGCCTCTCCATCACCGAGGTGATAGAGACACAGCGCTAGACACCCCGGCCGTGTTACTTCTAACCCCCTGTCACCGTGCGTGAGGAACTGCGCGCCGGGTGATAATTGAATCCTTGTATTTGTTTTGTGTTTGTAACGCCTTGGCTTAAAGCACAGTTTCACACCCCAAAATTGCGTCCAACACTTTTTACAACATTAAATCAAAATGTAACAATGCGCGCCTCAGCTGGCCTTTCTCTATATCCTTAAAGAGAAGTGCTGACTTGGTGCTGTAGACAGCCCTGGGTGTACGCAGCTTGAGTGCATATTTCCTGGGCATTTATAGAATATTTGATTTATTGTCCACTTTAATGGGAGACTGTTGTCGCCGGACCAAAACTTATTTAAAAGTCTATATTTTTAAACGATAAGTCCTGGGCTATTGACTTAATAAAACAGTTCGACGCCACGTATTGAAATTATTATGGCGTCAACACAGAGGCCCCAGTTTGTTTATCATAAACAATATCCGCGATGACCTAATGGTAAATAAAAAGCATTAATAGAGGAAGTGAAATAAAGCCAGGAGGAAGTGGGGAGCAGCCCATCCTGTTGTTGCGGCGGATGCCTGCTTTGAACGCAGCACTGACGTGACCTATAAAACAGTATGCGTTGTTTTAAAAGACAGTGATTTCACTCTCATTAGAATTAACTACACTCTACTGTACACAAGCACTTCTGTGTTTAATCGTATGGTTACCAAATCCTCTCCTGGAATGTATGCTCCATTTCCAAAACGCGTCCATAAATGTTTTATGGGTTCATCTCTTTCACCAAAGTTGTTGAATTATATTACCTATTATAAACGTTGCTTGTTTGTCCATTTGCCCCGTTTAAATGACATAAGCTGATCCAAAACAAAAACAATTGGGTTATTGTTACAATATGGTGTCGAGGTAATAGAAATGACCGGACCTATTCTATTTTTTTAGTTTGGATTTTACTACACTGGCTACTGTATGACCAAAGTTGAGATGCCAAACTTCCACATGAGAACAATCATTTGCCTAGTGCATGTTTCCCCATGTCACTGTGGAATTCTACACCTATTGTGCCTAAATGACAATAATCATTCATTTGCTCTCTTTGTTGCAGGCAGAGCTGCTCACAGTGGGGTGCAGGCGTCTGGAGAGGCTGAATGATGGCAGGCCAATATGAACCTTGGTTTGACCTTTGACCTCCTTCCCCCGACAGCATCACCAGCTGAGGGCCGCCACAGAGGGCCTGCTTGTGCGGTAGGCAACAGAAACACGCATCCCAGTTATCCTCTCACAACCTATGTTACGGGGGCATTTTCGTTTTTTTTCAAGTTTTAATTACTGATGGAGAAAAAAGACTAGATACTGGTGAAAAGGCACTCATTTGACCCCGTTCACGTTCAAACAATGTCTCCCTCACACCGTCCTTGACTGTCCTCATCGGCGAGCCCGTTTTATTGTTCTGTTTACTGCGATTCTTTACTTTGAAGAACATTCACCTCCTATGCCCTTCTTATTTCTGTCTGTAGTGCAGCGGACGTGCCCGTCAAAGGGGCACGACATGGTTGCCGATGCGTAATACCCTCGGACATAATTGTGCTGTCAATCCACAGTATCTGTAATACATGAATAACTCATGACTGCAAGTGTGGTCTCTGGAATGAGATGTTTGTTCCCGTCGTACATCTTTTCCTAAATCCAATTTGCAACGGCACATATCCATAGTAATAGGAGCAGAACGGGACTCTGGTCAATCTACCACATTATTATTCTCGGCTGTAAGTTAAATGCAAAACATTTAAATTGACATTTACATTCCGATAGATTAAGATAATATATTTACCTAAAATTTAACTCATCATTTCTGTAAATTCTGTTCATATATATATATATATATATATATATATGTATTTAGATTTATTTTTTTCACGCTGCCAAGATTATCTCCATTGTGAACACGGGTGATTTACAGTGCACAATGTCCAAATGAGGCCTCACGTTCGCTGTTCAGCTGAGGTGAAGCTTCCCAAACAAGTGTCCTCCCTTTACCTTCACTTCATTATTCCCGTAGCCAGCCTTTACTTTCCTACACAATATGCATCCAATTAAAGTCAGCCAGTTCTTGGGAGCAACCGACCAGAGCATCCAGAGTGACCTTAAAAAATTGTGTGTGTTTGCACATGCATCTGTGCGAGTGCACTTGGGTCTTCCGCCTCATTGGCCAGCACATTCCCAGGGCACAAAGGCCACTACACTTTACCCTGTGTGGACAACATGAAGAATCAGCTTTGGCTGTTAGGCGGTCAGCATGTGATTAGTTTAATAGCCTGACAATGATTGCTCCAGAACCTGGTATAAATTACCTAGCATAACGAGGCACGGCTTCATATTATGATGGAGCTCATTTTGTCATGGTTAGTGGGAGTCAGATATTTCACTTGGTTTTTCCACCACTCGAATTATTGATTTTTTTTTTTTCTCCCCCGATTTGATCCTCTTCAAATTTCAATAAGTGTAAAGACTTTTCTGGCATTATTTTAAAGGACGATAATTCAAAACACACAGTACAACGTAGGAGCAGATAAGATCGGGGACATGCTCTCACAATATGCCAGAACTGCAATGGCAAGCCCCTGCAATAATTGGCTAATTGATCCAGCCTGTAGTGGCTCCGGCCCACCTCCTCTCAATGACTTAGCCAATCAATCCAAGCTGTCATCTGAAATGACATGTCCCATAACAAATTACGGCTAATGAAATAACCATCAGAATGTCATTACATGGGCGGGCCACGGCATTATTGCCCAGCATGGCTCTCTCTCTGTGTGTGTGTGTGTGTGTGTGTGTGTGTGTGTGTGTGTGTGTGTGTGTGAGAGAGAGAGACAGAGGTTATGCGAGTGTTCATAAACAGGCGTGGTCAGTCTGTTATTATTCGACACACTACCTTACTCGGTCGACTGACAGGCCTGTTAAAGGACCCTCGTTACATGCCTTTGTGTTCTTTGGGCCTAAAATGTTCTCAATATCCACAACAGGGGCTGGTTTCATTCATTTGATGGAGAAAAGTGGAACGAACATGTTTTACAGGATTTCAAAAAGGATTATTTATATTCACCTTCACGGCCTCAAAATACTGCATTGTTTGGTCCAAAAATGTGTGTCTCCTGGAACACATTCTCACTTTGTTGTCGTTGCCAGACCACAATTTTCTTTTAGCGTCATCGCCGCGTGTACTATCAATGTCCCTCAAAAAAACAAAAAAGTCAGCCACGACAGCCCGTGCTCTCCACTTGAGTCCAGCCATTCTCCTTCCATTCTGTAGCCAAATCTATCGCTTTTGCTCCTATAGCCCTCCTCTTCCATCGCTTCCACCACCTCTCCTACCATTCCAGCGCTGACAGCAGATGGTGTTTTAATAAAGTCCAGTAGGAATAGGACTGTGAGTAAACAATGCAGCACATGCCAACTCAGTAATTGCTGGGCACTATTACAACCCCCGTGTCTGGCAAAGGAGGGAAGGATGCAAGGCAGAGAAGATAAAAAAAAACTGAGGATGAGTCAGACACACAGCGAGAGCACAAATCATGAATGGAAAAAAAAAAAAAAAAAAAAAATCGAGTACGAAAGGGGAAGGAAAAAACAAGAGATGCAGAGGGGGAGCGAGGGTACGGTCGGGGCAGGCAGCATACACACATGTACACCTAGCAGCTGGAGTCAGAAAAGCACAGCTGGTGAAGGTGCAGGGAGGCCACAGGGAGGAGGGGGCTGAGCAGAGCTGGGACGGGCTGGTATAGGCTGTGGTGGTGGGCTGGTATAGGCCAGGCCTACAGCCCCCAGGCTATGGGCTCCGAGCCCAGTCTCCGAGTCCCAGGCCCTGTTCTGTGGTTTCCGCGGCTGACACGGGGCCAATGTAGTCCCCTGTCAAAACCCCAGTCAACGGTCAGGCGCATTCTGGAGGAAGTGGACTCGAGCAAATCCAAAGTTAAAGATCCTGTTCCATGCAGCGTTCGTGTCTCTCCTCACGGTAGCCCTGGACTCCGGATGGAAATGAGGGATAATTCAATTTCGATTGTAAACTCATACTTCAAAGATTTCTTTACACATACAGTATATAACTGTAATCGTTGAACCCATTTAAAAGGAAACCAGACTCATCAAGAGCAAAGGACCAGGATGTAAGACATACGCACTGGTATGTACAATATTCAAAATATGTATCCCTACACACGCTTAGACACACACACACGCGTTGCCGTTTTATCGGCTTTCCTGCATGGAGTTCTCCCATGATGCACCGTCCCTCCGCAGAACCCATAGGTCACAAAACAGGTTAGCTCAAGTACTTTGGACGACAAATGTCTTACATTTGCCTCTTGTGTACCCACAGGACACAAACACGCTCTTAATTTAGTTTGAAGAAGTTGACACAAAGCTAGCGGACAATCAGGATCTGGGCCAATACTCAGTGTAAGTTCATAAAGCCCAGTCGCGTCACCACGATCTGGCACCGACCAGAGAGGTTGAGCTGGCTTTTGTAGAGGCGGTGGGGAGTTGATTAAGTGATCAATCTCAGCTGCGCAGGTGAGTTGATGAGGAGATGGATCTCAGCTGTGCATGCGGTCAGCAGGAGGCCCCCCCCCCCCCCCCCCCGCCCCCCCCCCCCAGCAGGAGCAGGGGGGGGGGACTCAAGGAAAGGGAAGTGGGGAACAGACTTTGACAAAATAAACCATCGCCCCTGTAATCAGTTTCAAAATATTATCAAAAACGAATGGCACTTACAGATATTTTCTTAGGATTCTTTGACAAGTGGTGGCATCAGCGGCGCTTTATTAAAAATGTCAAATGGTAATTATATATCACTTTTAATTTAAAGCTGATTTTAAATGACCAGTCTCCTTAACCTTGAGGTTTTTTGTGCGCATGAATATTGAATGATTCTTAAACTTCTGTTCTGGTGCTAATTGAAGCAGAAATAGGTGGGGGGGGTATTACATATTTTCAATTAAGGGGCTGTTGTATAAGTCTTAAGCTTTGAGCCTCATTAGCTTAATCATGAGGACTCAATCAATTATGCAGGTGGAGGTGTGGCGGTGATTTGAGAGCATGTTCCGTTCAGTGGAAAACTTTAGTCCCCCAGGAGTAATTATACTCCACCTGGATGTAGACCTTAATTCTAGGGCATGCCTAGGAATATTCACAATATAAGACTGTGGAGGCATTGACGCCAAAATTGCACACAGCTAATGCCAGGCAAGACGATGTTGTATGAAGCTAATCCATATGGAAGCTAACACAAACACAGTGCCCCGGGACATCACCCAAATACGACATCAAACGGCCCCCTGACAGGTTTGCAGATGAGCACAAACAAGGCTTCGTGTCAAAACACAACTTCTCCCCTCTGACACCGTGAACTTCTGTCCAACCAAGTCTTCTCACTTGCTTTCAGGTCTTGAGAAAATGTGCCTTTTAGCCCCCGAAGGCAACCGGGCGGAAAGACAGAAAGATTGAAAGACGAGAGAATGCGGCAAAGGCAGGGAGAGTGAAATATGAGCACCGGCTCCCTCACCAGCTCCCGCTTCAAGATGCCTCCACCGCAAGGACGGCCTCCGCGGATCTGCCACATTTTTTTTTGAGCACCTTACCTCGCATGTTTGGCCAGCAGGTTTGGGTTCACACCATTAATCTTGAGCAGGGAAGTGGCCGAGGAGATGGCGGAGGGGAGTTTGGGGTTGGCGGAAGAGGCGGGTGAAAGTGGGTCAGAGGACTCGGACCGAAGCGAAGGCAGCTGCCCCTGCAGCACCTCGGCCTTCCTCCGCAGTCCCCCGCAACATGGCCGTCACTCCCTCTCTGGGGTGTGCAGGTGGCAGTTGGTGAGGGATCGCAGACGGCGCTGGAGATTGGCCCCGGCGTTATTAGATCAACCCGCTCCTGTTTGCCAAAACGTTTGAAATACACCATGCTGATTGTGCACTATCCCGCGTCTCCCAGAGGGAACTCAAAAAGCTGCTCTTTCAACACTGCCGAGAAGCCGTGTCACCAACACCAATGGCGGCGCGGGAATACGTAACCGTACATTTATTCAAATATTGCTTTTCCACCTCATCTATCATGAGCGCAATTTCATGGGTTGCCTTTTAAAAAGAATAATTTAATTCTTTGACCTGTTACGAGTGGGTAGCGCAAACGGGTAGGCTTTGAGTTAGATTGCACTTGTGACTTCATGGATCGCATTTTCAATTACTTCCGAACACTGCGTGGTTTTTCGAGTGATAGAAAAGAGAGAAAGAGAGAGAGGGGGAGTAGATCACGCAGGCGGTATGCACCAACAACCAGTTTTATTTACTGGAACAAGTGGTATGGAAAAGTGAGATTTAATGAGCTATGTTCAAAAACATGAAGGTAATGGAGTACAAGCAGAAGACTGTAGCAGACACTGGCTGGTAGTTGATTGACTGCAGATGGTCCGCTTTGACAAGTATGAACTGGAAGCCGTGGCGCAAAATAACATTAAAAGTGTCCGCAGGTTTACACTGAAATGTGTTTGGGCATATTTACTGACACTTCGTAACGATCAGACGTCTTGGGAATGTTGAGTTTCCCAGTGTTTTTATTTAAGGTTGCGTCTTCGAGTTTGATGTAAACAGTGATATGATAGGGCACATTGAAAAAATATCAATATTGACAGGAAATACTCAAATTAATTGTGGATCAGTGTCAGTGGGGGACATTAAGTTGGTAGGTATAGTGTAGGGTTAGTGTAGTTATAAGCAATAGTGTAGACTCTATTTGTACCAACATTTTCTTAAGGATTTTCATATGGATTAAGAACTTTATGTAAGCTGTATAATAACCCTGCATGGTCATAATGTAAATCCACTCAAATATCTTGTATGGGCACTGTGGTTCATAAAAGGGCCCATTAAGGTTTTAAGTTTGCCATTGTTTTCCTGTCATCCCCTATACAGATATATATTTTTTTTACCTTAAGGGCATTTCTGGGTGATTAAGTGCACAACGCCAACAGTTATTACAAATACAAAAGCCTACGTCAAAAAAGAAAAAATACACACCCAACACGCACAATGTAGACAGACGGAAAAGGCATATCAGTCCCTCACTTACTTCATTCTATTACTCAAGTGGCCGAAAAAGAAAAAGAGCAGTTACCAGTTCAAACAAAAAGTGCCGTATCTATGAAAAACAAGTTACTTCAGGTGTTTATTTTGTCATAGTTAAGGGATAAAGAGCAACAACGATTCCACCAATTAGGTTTTAAGACTGTTGTATAATTACAGGGTTCAATCGTGGAGTTAAGCCTAAAAGCTAATGTTGACTTACCACATAACCTTTCAACTGGCTTATTCTGCCTTTCCCGCCGAAGAGGTGAAAACGCAGGCGCGTCTTTCCTGAGGGGGAACTGTCTTAACAGGCATTAGAGCGGCGAGAGGAGGAAACATGACTCGGTGAGAGATATGGAGAAGAGTGCACCGAGGTCACTTCATTGATGTCCGCCACATCCTCATGTGAAGAGGACATGGAGGTTGATGTTAGCGTTCAATTTATATATATATATTTCCAGGACATTTTTGTTTACATACTGTGGGCCTCTATGCCCATAAAAACAAGTTTGAGGACAGTCAAATAAGCGAATTAAATATCTCTTGCTCTTAATGTTACCATAATGAAGATTGGCCGTCATTAATTCATTCATTTTGCGGCAATAGAGCTTGGTGTTTGAAAAGGCCGACTTAGTTCGTACACTTGCTTTGCCACTGTGGCATGGGCCAAGCGACTCAGCGGCTCAGAGATTCCCCCATGTGGATGTAATTTCAGTTTTTTTCAAAAAACAAGATTCAGCTCTGAGGTTCGAAAAGAAACCCGCGGGCCGATCTGGACCACAGCGAAACAAACAAGGAGGACGTTAGAATGGGAGAGGGACAACATCTGAATATAATGGTGGTGCAGCAATACCCAGTTCCTTTGATTAGGAGGTATTGGTGTCATCCATAGGGCCCATTGGCAGAACAACCTGGGCTGTTTACCACACAGGGGCGCACACACACGTCACTGTCTGTTAATTCCGTGACCCCATCAGAGTTGAATGGCTCTTCAGTGCTCTGACATATCTGTCGTCCTCCCTGCAGTTTTGAAGGTGCGCTCTGAGGGGTTCTTGAATCAGAGTGAAGCCACACAAGCAGACCGCGTTTGTTGTACATGTGTTTAGAAGGAGAGGTTTCCTTCAATGCAGATTGTGTTAACGGAATCGAAAAGCGACGGCGCTCACAGCTCCTGGTTGTGCTTGCTTGCGTGGAAGCTTTTTTTTTTAGTTTTTTTTGTCAACCAAGGTATGCCTTTCAAAGGAGAGCCATTACGCTTTCATCACACCAAATTTGACTTCAATTGAACTCGGGACAGGTTGCAATGGTGTTTGGTTCGGCTTACTGTGGAAATCAGTCCTGACAATTTAGTATTTTTTTAATATAAAGTCAGTTCAGGTAAGCAGATAGCTAAAGGGACGATTCTAATTCCATAATGTCTCCAAAGTAAATACCTGTGATAGTGAAGAGATAATATACGGTATACTTATGCCTTTAACACCAAAATTGTATCTCATATTTTGAACTTTATTATTCATCTGATCTTCGTAAGAGGTTGTTACAGACCTAAAACATGAATACCAGCATTATCTAGAAAACACAACTTGAAAAAAGTAATGCCTGTTTTACTAAATGATGCTGAAAGTGCATTTGTTGTAATTATGTTAAAATATTATTTCAATTGTAGCTGATTTTTTGTTTTGTTTGTGTGAGGTCCCACTGGGTTAATGGCGAGCTCTATAATAGGTTCCCATGGAGAGACAAGAATCAAAGCCATTGTTTTCATGTTTAATGAGTGAAAGGCACATGTGTCTTTCATTTTAGGACAGTCTGGGGCATCGGTCTTTGGTTGTGGGATTTTTCTTTTTTTTTTTAACCATCATACTCACCTCTCACATTACACTGGGGGTTACTATATGACATTTCTCAGACCTTCGGTGTCAAAGTTGATGCAGGGCCGTGTGTGAGCTTTGACAAAATTGGAGAGCATTGGTGAAGTCAACTAAAATGTCATTTCGGCGGCGCTGACAAATTGCGAGTCATGGCACGCGATGCCACGGAGGCATTGCCAAAGCACTGCAGCAGCGTAGCCTCCGTGAAGCCTCGCGCTCCCTCCCCAACCTCCCGATGAATCAGGCTTATCTTCACCTCCATCACTACTGTTAGTCACACAGGAAAACGCTTCCACTGGTGCGTGTGAGCTCATGCACACCTTTGTGCGGAACCAGTACGGTGAGTTTGTGTGCGCGTGCGCGCAAGCACGTCGAGTGTTAAACATCTGTCTTGGCCCCATCCACCCTGCCTGAGTGACTAGTGAAACATTTGCCAGCCACTTCGCTGAAGGTAAATGTTTAATATGGTGCCACTCAATTTTGCCTCAGCACTGCTTCGCTCATTGACATCTACTTGTCCTATTTAGAAAACTCACAATGTGTGACATCACTGAAGGTGTCACCATTGTGTTGTCATGAAGACTTGGGTCAGCGTGACAGTTGTATAGTGCTTATATAGATTATATAGAGCAAGAAAACAACACTTGCACACATTCAACAATGTGTGTGAATACAAACAGAAGCTGGGTAAAACACGGCTGTGTAATAGGCCAGCAAAACATATCTCACAGCTCACTGAAGCATTTGAGTTCAGCTGTATAACAGGGAAATTTAGATTTGATACACTGTTAAAAAAACAAATTCAGGTTCTGTTAAGTTTTAATTGGCCAATCAGTAAATCAATCACCTTACAAAGTATATAAAAATGTAACAAACATATTATATATATATGTAATATACAACAATAAAAGTATTATGTTATATGTTATATATATATATATATATAATTTATCAAGTGCGGACACAAAAATAAAAAAGGAACAGTAAAACCTATTACAAATATGCACGACCCAACAAACTCAACCGGAGATCGCAAATCTTAACCGTAGCTAGCAACTAAACAAGATATGTTCCACAATAAACAGCCCAACGACGAAACCACCCCGGCACACTTTTTGTGACAGTTGGAGGGGACCTTTGGTTTGATAACCCCTCGTATTGGTGATACCTGTCACCGCACACAGTCGTAACACACAGGCCCCCTCAATCACTCAGCCGAGTTCGCCTGTCGAGAACGTGAATATAATATACAACAATAAAAGTATTATGTTATATGTTATATATATATATATATATAATTTATCAAGTGCGGACACAAAAATAAAAAAGGAACAGTAAAACCTATTACAAATATGCACGACCCAACAAACTCAACCCGAGATCGCAAATCTTAACCGTAGCTAGCAACTAAACAAGATATGTTCCACAACAAACAGCCCAACGACGAAACCACCCCGGCACACTTTTTGTGACAGTTGGAGGGGACCTTTGGTTTGATAACCCCTCGTATTGGTGATACCTGTCACCGCACACAGTCGTAACACACAGGCCCCCTCAATCACTCAGCCGAGTCCGCCTGTCGAGAACGTGACACTGTCAGTCCCGCTCAATGTGCAACGTTAACACACAGACACACGCGCACACATGCATACGGTGGGCTCCAAAATTCCCATACCACCGGTGGTGTCTGGCTTTTCGACCCCACGGTGTATTCACTTACACACACACACACACACGCACAAAATAAGAAATCTGCCTCGGAGGAATTCGGTGTGATCAGCGTCAAGCTAATTTTCATTGTTGCGATAAAAATAAACAGGACCGGGGAGCGAAATCGGAATGCTGGAGGGTCAAAGCGCACTCTACTGACAATGGGGGTGTGTGTGAGTGTGTCTGTGTGCGTGTGTGCGTGTGGGGGGGGTTGGGGCTCAGACTGAATTACCTTGATCCAGCGCGACAGGCTCATATCACTGTCACCAGCCTGTATGGAAGGGGGCTCGATGGGGCCGCGACGCCAAGTCGGAATAAGCCGACTGCGACGGATGTGTGTTGACAGTCTGCTGCATTCAAGGGCACATTGAAATGAGCGCGCAAAAATGGGGGCAAAGTTTTGCGAAGCCATGTGCGCCGTAATTATCCGGCGTTATCTGGTGGCTGGCGGTGATTGTCACACGGGTGAGGAATGGACAGTGACACTATCACTATCCGTCTGACAATAGCCCGGAAATCTTGCAATTGTCAGGAGGTGCTATTTGGGACGTATCATCCATTTAGAGCGTTTCTAGTCTTTAAGCGCTGATTGCGACAGTTGAGGTGTCGGTGCTTCTCCTCGCAGGTGAGTTGCCGCCACCGAGCACTAGGTGGTGCTTGAACACAGTCCACACACACACACACACACACAATCACGCACGCAGGTACACACGCACGCACGCACGCACACAGACGCGCACTTCTTTTCCTGTCTTGACACACACTATCATCAACTGACGTTGTTCCGTTCACTGCGAGACAACAACACACCCCCACCCCTGGCCTTACACACAAGCCGACACACACTGACTGAAACACACAAATACGTGCACAACAAGCAGGATCAACGTAAACACCTATTCTCTGTTTATTTGATATTCATCAGCTTCCTTCTCACCCCACTCCTCCCTGCCTACCCCTGTCTCTCTCTCTCTCTCTCCCCCCGTCCCACACACGCACACATACTGCTCAAAGACACACACAGGCACACACAATCACGCATGCAGACACACACTTACGAGCACCAACTTACCGTAACAACCGTAAAATTCCTGTGTACTTGTACATTTGGCGAAATAAAGAGATTCTGATTACTCATCAAGTCTCAGCTACACGTGTCGAAAGGCTATGATATCCATCTACTGGCCTTTTCTGCCCTGTGTCCTATCAGCATTCCTAGGAAGGCGGTGGTAGTGTGCGACACACAACGGGACCAGTTGCAACACAACACCTGAGAAAGCAGCGCACAAAAGCGGTACTCTCACAAATTTCCCTCATAAAACTGAGCCACGCATGCAGGAATTCAACTCTCGTGATCATGTGCTCTGAAGACCGGCCTGAATATGTGTGTGTGTTTTTTGGGTGCCACTTGGTGTGTACGTGTGTGTGTGTGTGTGTGTGTGTGCGTAGTCAGTAATCGTTTATTAGCGGGAGTTTTTTTTTTTTAAATCATTCGGTGAAGTCTATCACAATGATCTGGCAAGCGAGATTAGCTTGAGGCCGATCTCTCCTTTTAACATGTATCTGTGGAGAAAAGCATCAGTTATTTCAGAAATAATATTTTGTGGAAAGCTTTGGCCCATCAACATAAGGTGCTTCTGTGAAGAGTGCTATGATCAGGTTTATGTAGCTAATTATTGGTGACTAGTGATCTTGTCCTGTTCCTATGTTGCACTTTTTACTTAGTCAGTCGTGTGATTTATAAAGGATACGAGTCAAAGAACTGTGGGATAATTTACTCCCTGTCCACACTTTGTGGAGCGTAACGTCAGCAAAAGTGAACATGATATGAACTCGATGACGCAAACACGTCAGTGTATTTCCTAAAGGACAAAGAGCTAATGTCCATCTGTGTTTGCGCCTGCGTGTGTGTGTGTGTGTGTGTGTGTGTGTGGTTGGTGCCCGTAGCAATGGTATGATTGTACCGATGGGAGGGACTGTTTGAGTCCCTGTGTGGCCTTTTTTCTCATGCTAACCAGCCTGTGTTCAGTGGCGTGCATTGTCTGATCCAGGGGCTACATGGGGACAGCGTGTGTGTGTGTGTGCGCGTGTGCGCATGTTTGTGCGTACTTGCGGTAGAGCTTCTCGTGTGCATAGCATGTTGTGGGAGCGGAGTGCGGTGCAGGGTCTCCAAGTTTGTTTGCTTCATGTTGCCGGGTCCTTCGTGCGCTCGTCGGTGGGTCCACGGGGCAGCTGTTTGAGCATTCCTGTTGACGTTAAGCAGCTAAATAGTACCAGCTTGCTGAGCTCTTAACCTCCCCTCTCAGAGAGAAGACCTAATGAAATCCTGAAAGGCTTCCTGACTCCGTCATCTGGCTCTGTTTAGGCCCTGCTCTCCTTCCCTTTGCTTGAGGAAAACCATTAGCCCATTGAGCAGACAGTCACACAGGCCCTGGAAGACAGGCCTGCACTGTCAAAAAAACAACAGAAAAACAAAACAAAAAGACTTTGTTGGTGCTGCGAAGGTCCTCAGTGGGCCTTAATGAATGCTTACCAGGCGCCTTCAAGGACCTCGGCGTCCCTTTCAGTATCATTGTGGGACAGCTGGAGTTGTGTGTGTGGGGGGGGGTGCTTCGAATGGTTAAGTATTGAAAGAAGAAGACTTGAGTAGTATTTGATCAATTCAACGGGATCACATTTGTTATTTATTTACTCATACAACGCAACTCATGCATTTTTACTCAGCATTTACAGATATACTGTACATAGAATACATAAATATTACTTGAGAAGATATGGTTAGTTTATGACCACAAGGCCAATTTCACAAGTTCATTAAGACTTATAATAATAGGCAAGTTGTTAATCTGGCGTAGTGCCACTCGGATGGTTTACTTTGCATTTCGCTATATAACGGGAGAAATCATGATAAATAACTGGAAAAGAAAACGAAACGTGTATATCAAATACACCCCAAAAGTGCATGGTGCCAAAAATGTAACAATACCTTCAGGAGATGTCTTTTTTTTTCTTACCATGTAGCTAAGAGGAGTGTGTTATCTTGGAGAGCATTTAAGATCATCAACATCTGCCACTGTGGATGACGGGGGAAGGAAGCAAACGAGTGCTATGGGCAGAGATAGATGGATGAAAGAAATAAATTAAACTAAAGGGATCACTTTCACTTGCTGAAGACGCCCCCGCCCCCCTTCTCTCTCCTCTTTGCTTACATGTAATGGCACTTCATTTTTATAGTTTATAGTTTTGTGTTTATTCAATAGAGTGAAAATTATTTCTACATGGTTACGCAGTCTACTGAGAGGCAGGCGAGTGAAGAGAAAAACAGGGGGGGGGGGTGGCACAGACGTGGCAAATAAAAAAACTGCGGCAGTTAAAATTGAATTTGTATTCACCAGGAAGTGGGTTAACCCAGTTAAAAGTCAGGGAATCCAATAGCACAGGCTGATATGGGGTGTCGAGACAATCTCCTTTGGGGAGCTAAGGCGCTTGGCTCATATGCTGCCTACTCGGGCTCGTAGCATGCTTTCAGGTAATAATAATACATCATATTGCTTAACAGCATATTTATGTAAGAAGTCAGCGAGAGGAGGCTCCGGAGTGCCTGGGTGTTGTTCTTTGAAACCACCTCCTTCGGATACGTGCCACTCGCTGTTATGTTTTCTCTTTCTTATCAGTTTTGCAGAGATGGAAAATTCTATTACACTGTGTATTTGGTTTGTCACAGTCAAATGCCTTCACTTCAGGTGTGTGTGTGTGTGTGTGTGTGTGTGGGGGGGGGGGGTGCAGGCATTTTCCAAAGATTTCAAAGAGAGAGAGAGAGAGAGAGCTTGGCTGTTTGTGTGCATGCGTGCATCTCCCTCCACCCACAGTTCCTCTCTTGCTAAAGAAGAGGGGCATGTTTTTTTATGAACAAAAAAAAGAAAGAAAAAAGTCAGGGAGCGGGAAAATGACAAATCTCTCGCTTTTTGTTATCGGAATATATTGACTGCCCTGGTTCTTTGACTTTCTATTGCTGGAGTTAGCTCAACTGAAATCGGTTCCAGCCATTTGCTTAGGAACATTTGAAGCTGATCATTGTTTGTGCGTTCGACGAAAGGCGCCGCTTTCGCGCAGATGTGGCCTTAGCGTGTAGGTGCAGCTTTTAAGCGCCGATGGTAAATGGGTTCCAATGCGAATGAGGAGGACGAAACTGGAGTGTGTGTGTGTGTGTGTGTGTGGGGGGGGTGCAGGCATTTTCCAAAGATTTCAAAGAGAGAGAGAGAGAGAGAGCTTGGCTGTTTGTGTGCATGCGTGCCTCTCCCTCCACCCTCAATTCCTCTCTTGCTAAAGAAGAGGGGCATGTTTTTTTATGAAAAAAAAAAGAAAAGAAAAAAGTCAGGGAGCGGGAAAATGACAAATCTCTCGCTTTTTGTTATCGGAATATATTGACTGCCCTGGTTCTTTGACTTTCTATTGCTGGAGTTAGCTCAACTGAAATCGGTTCCAGCCATTTGCTTAGGAACATTTGAAGCTGATCATTGTTTGTGCGTTCGACGAAAGGCGCCGCTTTCGCGCAGATGTGGCCTTAGCGTGTAGGTGCAGCTTTTAAGCGCCGATGGTAAATGGGTTCCAATGCGAATGAGGAGGACGAAACTGGAGACCGAGGGGAAAACTAGAGGGAAGAAAGGAAGGGGTATAGTCTTCGGGAGACTAAGGCAGAGAGACTGAGAGACAGCCAGACAGAGAGGTGGTTTCGGTCTACCAGGAACACACAGCTCTCGCCGCCAGCAGTGTGTCAGTGGTGGTCCCCTCATCCAGTCTGCTGCAGCATCTGCCAGAGAGGCACCAGGCTGAGCAAGACCCAGATCCATCCACGGCCCCATCTCAAGACCGCCGCCCCATCGACCGCCTTCTCCACACGGCCCAGCTGTCTCCTGCTCCTCCCCGCCCCGTACAATTTGAAATTCCCATCGAGCCACGTTCAGACCTGAAATCCCGACCCTCAGGCCTGTAGCTGCTCTGATCCGTCCTGTCATATTCTCCGCTGCCGCGGGACCAGCCTCGTCCTCCCAAAACCGCCCAACCCCAGGCCTCTCCGTAAACTCCAATAAAGGAATTGATCACAGAGGTGGACAACGGTCACTCGATAACCATTATCTTGGCCTGTTTGTATTTCTTTACATTTATCCTCATTATTTCCTGCGACACTATAGGCCAGCAATTCGGCAAAAATGGTTCTGCGGGGTTACTTGGCTTTGTGGAATATTTGCAAAAGGTCCTCCTGCAAAAAGGCTTATTCTCAGCAAAGAAAGAATTGCCCATTTGCAAAAGATTAGCCAGAGTTATTCGACTATCTAAATCTATACCAGAAACGGCCTTTTTTTCTCCATATGGTCAGTGTTGTAGTTGTTATTCCATGGCAGGTGAAACACAAACATCTATTTTAGCTCTTGCTATTTAATTAGCCACGCACGTTAGTTATTCTAAGCTACTGTCTCAATTATCAGTAGACCATTAAATAGTAAGAATGATTAACTCATGAGTTAATTAATACCGAATGAGATCACCTTGCAGGCTTCCTGATGTGGGCTCTTACAGCTTTTGACCTATAAGCACGACTTCGCTTCTCCTATCCGAACCAATCTGTCTAAATCATCCAGCTCTATGGTTTGCTGCTTCAAAAAACCTGAAAATGAATGCTGCTCATAAGCGGTAGTTTGCCGATGAAGCGATCTTTTCTTCTTTCCTAACTCTTTAGGCGGCATACCTTTCCAGGCCTAACGCGGGGACCCGTGACCTTTAACCTCGGGTCCCACCCATACCTCTCCCCTGCACCAGCCTCATCCATTCCGGCCTGTCTTCATCCCCATTCGCCTACGAGCACCGGCCCACAACCGCCCTCCTCTCGCCCTGCTCCCCATGTGAGGCCCGTTCTCCGACCCTGCTGGGGCTGGAGAGGGGCCGGAGCCACAGCTTCTCCCCATCCGTTAGCCAGGAGCCAGAGATCCCAGCCAGAGATGCCATCTGATACAAGTCTATCATAATGAAGGTCCAGCATGGGGCTAAATGAGTTTCCACCTCAGCCGCGTGAGGGGCTAATGACAAAACAGCCTCCCTGTGCTCCTTGGCCTGCCGCTAGCTTTAATCAGGGCATATGGCACTTGCCTAAACTGCTTGGCTACGAGGAACGGAGATGAGAGAGGGAGGTCTGAGGAGATGAAGAGAAAGGGTAGATAGGACACGGAGGGTAGAGGAGATTTACAGAAGTCTTTAAACAATAGTGTAAAAGGGCCAATGTGGTGCATTTAACACCCAGCGTAGATAACAGAGCTGTAAAAGCTTTGCGGTACTTATTTAGGACCGTCTATTTATTTTAGGCCTCATAGGCAGGCCTGTGTGGGTGCCTGGTAGGGAGCGGAAATCACTAATAGCTTTCATAGATTTATATTAATTTGCAGGATTTAACGTGCCTTAAATGGCAGATGATCAACAAGGGAAAACAAAAGTGCATTAGTGCCCCAGTGGCATAAAAAGAGTGTGGAAGGGGGTGGGAGCTTAACAAATAGGCTACTCCATTTTCATAGCCCACTTTATGGCTCCAACTTATCCAAATTAGCTTAAAGGATTGATAATTCTTCACTAATATAAAACTGTTACTGAGCCTCTAAACTGTGACTTGCCCTTTCTTAGGTTTTGACAAATACTAAATAGAGGGCTCGGTTGTGGAAATTAAATGGAATTCGCATAACAAGGCCTCCTTTTAATTTGATTAATTCTCTGTTGTTGTTTTAGATCCCTTGTGAAGACACCCGTGCCGTTTCGAGGTTATTTGTTCCACTGTCTAATGACAATTTTCTTGCACAATAACACCACTTAAAGAGCTGCCTCAGAGCAAGTTTTTTTTTGTTTTTGCCCCAGAAATCACAGACAAGGCTAAGCCAAAGGGGGGGGGACTAATAAACCTCACCCTTAATTCCACCACAAGGCTACTGCTATGACTGTTCACACAATAACTCTATAACTAAGTCCTAATTGTATAGAGATGGATGCTTATATTTTCCATTTAGCCCAAATGGGAGAAGGTTGAGGTCACAGCCATTTTTAAAATGAGTGTAAGAGACCATATTGAACCAAATGACTGATGACCTCTTCCAATATCAAAGGTGTTCACGGTGAACAAAACAATACTACACAAAGTAGTATCGCAAAGGAGAATGCTTTACTAATTTACTAAAACTGATAAGTAACAAAAATGACAACATGGCTTCTGGAAGTGGAACAGGAGTTTTAAAGCTCTTTCTCCAGGTGCTCCTCGTCGTAAGTCTGATTAGAAAAGGGACAGGGACACACACACACACACACAGCTGTAACAATTCAAAAAATGTTTAACTATCGGACCTTTCTCAGCTGCCATGAAGAAGAAAAAAAAAAAACAGCGAGGCTGCACCAGGCTGCACTCAGCATGGAGAAAATGAACCTCGGAAACCCACGCTGACAGTTTTGGTCCCCACTGTTCCTGATTCCAACAGCGCCATAACCAACGTTGGCAACCCACGAGCCCCCGGTACAAATTAGCCAGCCATCAGCGGGGTGCAAAGATTGCTGGCGCAATTCATGGAGGGAGGCTCGGTTTTGTCCAGGCGCAGGACCTCGTCTGCACTTTTTCGAGAATTTCCCAGCCTCGCTTTCCCTGGTCTCTCCCGCATGTTCCTCAATCCCTTATTCAGACAATCCCTCCTCATTCCAAACAACCGGTGCCCAGCTTTCCCCCTCCGAGCCGGGTGATTGCTTGCAGCTGGGGTGCCTCGAGAACATTTTAATATTATGCAGAAGATTAGAGCAAACTAACTACATTATTCTCCAATTACACTCATTTCATCCAACTGATGTCTTTATATCCTTCCCCTCGCCTCGATTAGCCTAATGTGAAAATGGAAAGGGGGGGGGGACGCGCTTAGGACCGTACCGATTGTTCCTCGGCTGCCTATTATTTCAGCGCGCCATTAAAAGAGAGGCGTCTTTTATAGGAACTGTAAATAAAACGATTAGGGGCCGATCCCGCTGGGTGCCGGGGATGATTTCATTTCAGGGATCTGCTTATCAACATTCTTGGAAGGTTTGGAAGGATCGCAAGGGGCCTGCCACAGGAAGAGACGTTACCTTCCCCCCGCCGTCCTCCCACAATGGCTCCCTGTCTCCGCGATGAAGCCGCATTACGGCAGCCAAGCTCACACGCCGCATCCCTGTCATGAAATAAACCAATCAATTACATTCCCACCCACGTTCACGCCTTCCGTCGCGGCACAGGTTTAAACCGTTTCGCCAGCGACGGCGGTGCGCTGGCTTAATAGCTCACCTAGCAGGCGGAAATGAGTGTGCGCGCGGCACGATTGTCAGCCCGTGTTGCAGATCTCCACGCACGGGTGCGATCGCGCTGTCTGTCTGAATGATGAAAAGGAAAAAAAAAAAAAAAAAAAATCCCTCAAACCTCATAAACCCACTTCCAAGCGGGAATCGGTTTGAATGGTGGGTGTTCTCCGCAATGCACACGTTACAGACAACGCAGATGAAGACGCAAAACCAGAGAACTCCTCCAGCACTAATATCCCTTTTTTTTTCCCTTTCTTCAACAAGTCTGCAAACCATACTTAGCATGCAGCTCCTTTTTGGAACTTTTCGGGAAGCTTGAGCCTTTCATCATGCACGGAGGAATAGAAACCCGATACACAACATTAATCATCCATCAAGAGGTCCTCCAAATCAGTTGAAACAACAACGTTGCCTAAAGCATGGGTAAAGATCTAACATAATATGAAATGTAACGTTGCAACTCAGGAATATAATATATCATGAAAACCAGAGATGTTTATGATAAGTGGTTTTAGACTGGCCACAACTCAAAACAGTTTTTAAAGGCATTTTCCGTGGAGTTTCTCACGATCAGTTGATCATTTTTAGACCGGAGATGCGATTATTTCTGTGAGCTTTGCATTTTTTTTTTTACAAACGCATGCATTTTCAGAAATTTGGGTTTGCGGGTTCTTACGAAAATGCTAATTATATACATACAACAATACAGCAATCAACAAAACGACTGCCTTACAAGTGGCCTATGTATGTTTGTTAGACCCCTGTTAGACCCTAACCCATAAAATAACATGTTATATAATTTATATTCGTTACAATATTATCACTAAACACGTACATTTGAACGTGTCAACCTAATATACCCATTTGTGGAGTAGACCTGCAGTGTCTCCGTATTGTGTATGATTGTGTTTAACTTTTCGGACAACATGACACGGTTTGCATGGTAATGATATGGTTTTGATCACATGTGTCTGTGTAAGACTAAAGCTCCTGTCAAATATGACAAAAAAAGGAAAAAAATGCACGTGTTAGGGTTAGTTATTATTACATCAACTCATGCTGTGCTCATATTAAGCATTACTGTGACATTACATTGAAACCCCTTTGGGCTATACTGAGGCACCCTTGTAATGTTTGTTTTTCTCTCTCTCTCTCTCTCTCTCTCTCTCTCTCTCTCTCTCTCTCTCTCTCTCTCTCTCTCTCTCTCTCTCTCTCTTTTAGTTTCTCGGATTGACTTCCCCTTTGTGTTGATCGCAGTGATGCGCAGTGTTGATTTCAGTTGTGCGGCGGCTGTCTCGCAGCTCGCAGTGTGCTTGTCTGTGGTGGCATTCCTCACTTCCATTCAGCACACCAGAGTGTCCCCTCGGGCCGGGCAAATCCCGTCCTCGCCTGCTCCTCCGACATCCCAGAGGCCGTCCAGGTTAACATCCGATCCCTCGCCCAAACGCGCTCGTGTGTGCGCATGTGCACGAAAGCATGCTGGCGGAGCAACACGTGCGCTAGCACACTCGGTAGAACACACATTCTCATGCGCACGCCCACACACAAGCACCCACATGGACCACAAGCCGCCGACTCCACACTCAATACCTGCTCCTGTTTCACATTGCAGTAAATCCAGTTAAGAGGCTCTGCGGGGAAGGAAAATAAGAGCTACGGTTACCACTTCTGGAATGGTTTGACCTAAGCTGTGTTATCAGGTACTGAAGCCATTGTCTGATGAAATGCTTGAATATGACAGACTCACAAAGCCTCATGGTGTATCAGCACTGGTAATTTATTACAGCAGATTTTTCCACTCAGGCCATTCGAGACAGGCTTTAGGTCAGGGACATTTATAACAGCATTAATAAGCACAAACATTCTCTCGTCAGAGCCATGATAAGAAACATCACCAAATATATCTCAGGAGCGTCAAGGACCATCTCTGGATTTGGTGCTGGTTTTCAGTCCAATTCAGTTTGAGGCGGGCTAAAAATGGGTAGAAATACTACGTTTTAGTGGGAGAGAAAGGTTATTTTTTATTGTTGGGTGGAGGGCCTCTTTAGGCTTGACAGATGACTTTGTTTACTGGACGTAAAACTATCATCCTTCTACTACCACAATTCCCCTTGGAGCCCGAGCAAAAGCTGATGCTTTGACCTTTTGCGAATGAATTTGATCATACTCGAGCACTTCAGGTAATTACAGAGTAAACCGGCTTTGACAGTACCTATCTGGACTGAATTACTCACCGTATGTCAAAAAATAAAAGAATGCAGTTTGGACTCTCTCTCTCAGCGATACCACGTTATGAAATTCTGCAAAAGTTCACGAGCAAAAGCCGGTCCACCCGTAAAATGCCGCAAACAAGTGCGAGTGGGGCTTTTGCTCATTCCTGTCGCGTGCGTCGTTATGGAAGGAGAAGAAGGAAACAAGAAAGATACTGGGGGAGAATACAGGGAAGGAGAACACAGGGAAGGAGGGGAAAAATGATACCAATGTTAAATGGAGATCGGTCCATCCTCCGGTGGAGCTGTGAGAGTTCGTGGAGCTCACAGCCAGATCTCTGCATTGGAGCTTTACAACCCTTGTGGCTTCCTACAGGGCCCATGTAGCGGAACCAGAATCCCCGTTACCCCGTACAGGGCAAGAGCCGCCTCGTTGGGTAAGCCTTAACCCAGGAGCCCCGTTTTCATAATGTATGACCCGGGGCCTCAGGGGACTGACCAGGGACAACATTTATTCTCAGCCTACCCTAATCTGCTTTAGGCCAGCGCATGTGTTCTAAACTGCATCGTGGCTGCCACACCTGGAATGTTACATGCGACCTTTAGCCCATCCTCTAAAATAGAGTGCAGCCCAGGCCTCACCGGGCAAACATTTGAGAAATTGCAGCGGTTATGGTCTGTTAGGTGCATAAAGAAATATTTATTATTATCGTAATAACCTTTATATACCTGGCCTTGCCAAGAAAGCAGCATATATACATAAATCGTCAACTTTAACTTTTTATTCAAAATAATAAACAGCATCATTTTTTTTTTCTCAAATTATTTCAGAAAATGTGTCGAATTTTTGGAGGGGAAACCGTAAACTTAACTGGTATCATGAAGATTTTAGTCTCGGTCATGTTTCGTTAACAGTGGCGAGACAAGGTCTAGGGAAAGATTTCAAGATTTTTGAATTGGTCCGGCAGGTGTTAGAAACAAACTAAAGACTGAAAACTGGTCAGGACCCAATAATGTGCTTGCGTTTTTGATTTTGAAGATACCTCTTGGATGATGATCGATGTGAAATAAAATAAATAGAAAGAACATGTTTTAAAAAATAAAGAAATGAGACTAGGTGAGCGAGTCCTTTTTCCTGCCTCGTCTCCACTCCTCTCCTCTGCACTCCTGGTGTTAGATGAGTTAAAAACAGATCATATTTCCACAGGTGGCTGTGAGACAAACTCACTCTGGAATGTCGGGTGACATAAATCTCTGTAATTGCATGGTATCGATCAGATAACTAAGGCTACAACTGGCAAGGGAGACACCCCCCCCCCACTTTTTTTTTCCCTCCATACCATTTTTCATGCTTTTATCTGACGTGAAGAGGGGAATGTTAATCACTGCACATGCACACATAGGCACATGCACACAATCTTCTATTACACACAAACACACACACACACACACACATTCTAATACAGCCATGTCTAGCCGAGCCACTGACATTTAAATGGAAAAAGTGAGGATATCAAAGCTGCGCTTGAAACGTGTTGTGACTGTTCGCACTCGTACGTTGGGTATATTGAAGGACTTCAAAATCCACACACTTTTGGAGCATGACTTCACTGAGGAGAGAGAGAGAGAGAGAGACAAGTCTTTTCATCCAGACTGACTTCCATGACACGCGCTCTGCGGTCTTCTCTGGCGTGTCTTCTCTCGACTGTGCAGAACAAGGCCCTAAAGTCCTAAAAAATAAATAAATAAATACATGAATAAAAATCCAGCCGCATTCTTCACAGAGACGCTTGTTTTCATGTGTGTGTTTACATACTGCACAGATTACACATGCTAAGAACGTCAGCTATCTCTCAGGGAGTGTACTGGGATTGAGTTATTTTGAATGAATGACTTTCAACCTTGTTAGAAAAAATAAAAATTACGGACAGAAAAGTTGCTTCCTTTTGCTTTTCTGATAGTCTGATGCAGCTTGACCCTTAGATTTTTTTTTTTTTTTTCTCTTCTGGCTCTCGTGAACATTTGGCCAGGCTCACAGGTTTGATTTTCAATTGTTTAATCCCCACCTCTAGAACCACATGTCCTCCCTGGTCTCCATTAAGTTTTGTTTGCCTCTATTTTTTCCACTATGCTCTTTTCATCGTCCCCACAAGAAAAGTAACCCATAAAAGATGAAGATTGAATTGAAAACCATTTTTTTTTATTTGTTCCCCGCAAGAGGTACAAAAACGTCTTATTCTTCTGCAGTGACACACATTTGAAGAGAGTGCAAATAATACAACTATTTCACTGCTGTATACAAGCCTCCTCTTGTAAATGGAGGGGGGGGGGGGGAGGGACAAAAATCAGCTTTCACATGCACACGTCGTAAACAAAGGGAGATAGGCCCGCCAGTTCACTCCTCTGAACTCTGAAAACTCAGGTTGCCAAGAGTGACCTCACCAGCCCCAGACACGGATCCATCTCTCACCCCCAGGGCCTGGGGGAAGAAGGTGGGATGGGTGGAGAGTGTGTGGTGGAAGGGGGAGGGGTGGGGTGGTTAGGAGGGGTCCATTAGCGAAGGGGCTGTGGTTACAGGTCTCCTTCTCTACCAGGTGTTCTTTTCACACCAGCGCACACATCATCGTCCACCAGCCAGAGTTGGTTTTGGGGGTGAAAAATGACAAGGCCAGACACTGGAGCTGGCACGACAGAAAAGCGATCCCACACATCTCACGTTGTAGGGACGAAGATAAAACTCCTACTCCGGACAGTCTGACAGCACTCGTTTGATTTGTATATTGTTGAAGTTTTAAAGTACTAGTCCTATCAACAACCAGGCTCTGTGAGAGCGTGAGAGACCCGAAAATCCCTGATAATTTGCCTCGTGTGGATCAAACATATAGATATTTTGTTCGTATTATTGTTGTTAGTGGTGATGCTGGCAGAGACAGTATAACTTTAAACACAGCATGGCATAGGATTAAGACATGGGATTGGGTCGGATTATAATTTTTTTTCCGGTTGTGGGTGATCGGTGAAGACTAGACCTCGTTGGATTTGCAGGCATCGATGTTTCTGACTGTGTTTTTTTAAAAATGCCCTTTGGATCGCTTTCCGACGCAATCTTTTAATTGCAATAATGTTATTACAAATGCTGAGTTAGACGTTTGAGCACAATGCATATTAATAAATACATAGAGAGGAATAGTCAAGGATCGGACGCGCAAGCAAATGTGGTTTAAGTCAAGCATGTTTAGGGGAAAGGTTTTGATTATAAAAGAAAAGTCTTTTTCTTGTCTCCCGGGGCTTGAGCAAAAGCACCGTTTTTTGCGACACAATTTTCAAGCACATTTCTATGCATTTCATCTCTTGCCTGTACGCGTGTGTAGGCGTGAATGGCTCAGGTCGCCGTACTTAGGTCAGCAGGTGTCTCAGGGGGTCAGTCTGTTCAGATCAGCACCCACACAGGTCCGCTCACAGAGTGACAAATCCGAACGGAATCAACGTTTGAAGCACCCGCGGGTCACCGCTCTGTGGCTTCTCTGTCATTAATTACAGTTCAGCCATTGTGTATAAACTACTAAAGATCCTCTAAGGATAAAGCAGATTATCTCCGGATGTGAGCGCTGCGAACTGAAATATTCTACCTCTTCGTTCCTCTCTTTCGCTCAGCCCACCGCCTTGTCTGCGGGACCAGGGCTCACATGGTGTCCATTATCATTAGGTAACAGAATGATGACCGGCTAAGACCACCAGGGCAGTTTTTTTTTTTTTTTTTGACCACCAGGGCAGTTTTTTTTTTTTTTTTTTTTTTATACTGCCAGCAGTATACTTTTTGTTTGTTGTCAAGAATGATTTTTTCTATACCTGGAATTGTATCTGTGGCTTCTCTGTCATTAATTACAGTTCAGCCATTGTGTATAAACTACTAAAGATCCTCTAAGGATAAAGCAGATTATCTCCGGATGTGAGCGCTGCGAACTGAAATATTCTACCTCTTCGTTCCTCTCTTTCGCTCAGCCCACCGCCTTGTCTGCGGGACCAGGGCTCACATGGTGTCCATTATCATTAGGTAACAGAATGATGACCGGTTAAGACCACCAGGGCAGTTTTTTTTATTTATTTTTTTTTATACTGCCAGCAGTATACTTTTTGTTTGTTGTCAAGAATGATTTTTTCTATACCTGGAATTGTAACTATCTGAGCTGGTAAACATAGACATGTGAATCTGAGTTTCTTGTTTGGGTTAACGTGTCATCACCCTTACTTTGGTTTGAAGGTTTGATTTAACGCCGTGGAATGCTGTATCTATATTTATGTGCTGGTTTCCAGCTCATTTGTCGGTTTTCAACAAATCACTGATGGAGCATTTGATAATCGTTTGTGTCACTTTCAGATTTGTTTGTACTGCGAGTATTTCAGGCATCGGGTAGAAAACAATTTGAAATGAGCTCATGGAGAGATGAACATGCGTGTTTTTGTGCCTATACTTGCACGGCAGAGACTCCACTGAGAGGCACGCCGGCCACTTTCGAAGGGACAACGTGTCACCTTGGTATGCTTGCGATTTTCAAACAGAGGGAGAACAGCTGTGCGTTTTCATGATCGATAATGATTCAATCCTGCATCGACACACGTTTGTCAAGAGTGAAACTCTACTTGTTTACGCCGCGGCCATCTCTAATATGGATTTTTGTACGTCTCATAAATATAATACCATGCTAACCTCATTTTACGCTTACATCACCTGTATGCTTCTTTTTTTTTTACGCAGGTTATGTTAGTCTTCTCGCTTCCAGTACTGGCCATCTCTCACGGGGATATGTGATGTGAGTCGTGAGAACGTGTTGTGTAGTCAAAAATGCACGCGCTGCGTAGGTCAGCACTACCTGTGAGAAAGCAGAACTTTGTTACTTCTTTTCTCGTATTACCATTGATAATAAATGGTTATTACGCGTTGATGGTTTGTATTTTTTCCCCAAATCACATTTGTGTCTTGGCCCTGATCTGAAATAATGACCACGCGCAGCACTTTTTGTATTTTTCAGACAGTAAAAAAAATATTTTGACTACACACGACACACTGTGCTTGCTACGCATGCGTATCGGTGGGATGCTTTTCTTTGCGGCACCCATACACACACTCCATTTGGATGGAAAAGTGAGTCTTGGCATGAGCTCATGCACCAAACATCCCCTCTAAACAAGTGGTGAGACAACTGGCTTTCTACTTCATCTGTAACAAAAGGCATCTTTGGTTACTTCCTCTTGGTTACCGAAACATGACACAGTGTTTTTACTTTCGACTGATTCCAGATCGTCCTCCCCTCGGGGCTCCTCTGTATTTGATAATTTGTCCACAGCTACCTTTTCGCAACAACACAACTTTTTGAAGGAATGCAGTTGTACAAAAAGCAGGTGTGTCATCACCATCCAGAACAATGTACGTATCTGGAGGTTCATGAATACCCATGGTGCATCCGTATGAAATTTCAGTACCACTGAGGAGCTAGGGTTACGGAGATAATGACGGGCAATGGCCTTTTTGGTTTCCATCATGTCCAAGGAATTCCCCCTATTTTTTATTTTTTTTTAAGCTCCCGCGCTTTGGTGTCACCTAATACCGTGTAACACAACACTGTATTGACATGTACGAAAACTACCTGGAAAATGATCGGCGATTATATAGCTTAGTCAAATTTTTGTTATCTTTTTATTTTAATGTCCATGCTTTTCCGCATTTTCTACGAATCTTCAGTGAATGCAACATCTGTAGAGCCCGGAGGAAAAATAAAATCATAGCATTGCCGCACATCTGGTCTCATCTCGATCCCTCTGCCACAGTCGGGGCAGAAATGGCTCTGGTGGGGGAGAAGACCTCGGGACACAGGGACATGCTAGTGCTCTGTCCGATTACCAACCACGGGACACCACCCGGCTGATACGTCCTGTCACCCTTCTATACAAATCCCCCTGATGTCCTCCGCGCACATGCTTACACTCAGGCGGCCAGACGGTGGCCCTGAACTTGCTCTGTCACTCCACTGTACCCTGGATTCCAATGGAGGAGGGAGAGGGGCCCCCACGGGGACCCTAATCACTAAAGCAAAGGGTCATCCATCAAGCCGGGCTCAGTGGGGACATGAGGGGAAAAGGCACAGGAGCGATGAACAACATACGGGAGGGAGAAGTAACGTGGAAAGACAGGGCGCGAGAGAGACAGAAGGACGGGGAGGGGGCGGGGGCGGGGGGGGGGATGTTTGGGGGGGGGGGTCACTGAGAAAGAAGCAGATTGAAATACAATGAAGAGAGTGAAAAGAGGGCAGAGCCGAGCGCTATGTTTGTGTAGGGGCCTGTATCTGTCATTGTGTCGCCGTGGTGGAGGGGTTACAGGGGTGTCTCTCGGACACTGGGGGCTGCCGTGCTCCACTGATGGCCCTGCGACTGAGCATATGTCACCAGTCTAGCGCGAACGAGGGCGCTGCCTCTGCCGAGGCACACATCATTAGCACCATCTGTGACAGTACCCATGAGGCCCTGGTGCGCGCAAATACACTGGTTTTGTTTTGGGGTTTTTTTTTTTTTTCCGCGGAAAAGAGGTGGATATTGGGGGAGGAAAGGGCGCTACACGGATGTGTATGTAAACTGTTTTTATCCAGGGTCACTGCTGCTCAACTAGACCCGCGTATTGATGGGGCCAACGGGGGGAGGGAGCCCATGTAGAGCGGCATGGTGTGAAAGTGAGGGGAATGCGTTTTGAGGGGTGCATGCGTGCATTTTGTGTGTGCGTGCGTGCGCGTGTGTGCGCGTATGTTCCCCGACGCAGTGTCATGCAAACGTCCCAGTGAGTCCAGGAAGCCGGTATGGCAATGATTACAGGCCTATGGGAGGGAGGGCAAGATGGGCCTGGGCTCCGCTTGCCGCAGTCGTGTTGAGTCCAGATAGAGGAAATGCTGGAATAATAAGAACAGGAAGGGTAAATGGCCTATCAAACACACCCCTTTCTGACCTCCCCAGAGCTCAGCCGACCAGGATGAAAGATCCAGCCACTTTCTTCTCCTTAATGGTTTCCTCGGTAATCAGCGCAGCGGAAGTGCTCCAGTCCGGGGTGATTAGCCAGGGCTAGGATTCCTTAATCGCCCCGGCCCTGTTCTCATGCTTTGAACGAAAAAAAAAAAGAGAAAAAAGAGGGGAGTGGGAGGGAGGAGAGAGGAAACAAGGGTGATAACAGGCCTGTGTGTTTAAAGAGAAAGCGAAAGGGGGGGGGGGGGGGGGGGGGGGGGGGGGAGATGTATGGATACGAGGGGATGCGCTAGGGCCATAAGCTGCGATGGCAAGGGTTGGCGATTTAGCGGGGTTCTTCTTGTATTTCTTAAACATACATACAGAGAAAAAAAATTAAGTTGAGGTGTAAATTTCAATAAGTCAGGGTACATTATACAGGTTTCACTAAGTCCAGACAGTCAAGAGCCAACGAACAATTGGGAATACAGACAATCATGCGGTGGCTGCTCATCTGACCGAAGCAGGGCTTCCCAGACAGCGGTGACTCATGGCAGAGCGCTGGCATTAAGATGTCGCAACCGACTGGCACGGATGCACCACACTTATCGCGGATATGTTATTTTCTTGATGCGCCAGCAGTTTTTTCGGAAAAGACAAAACAACCTTCAAGGCTCGCACCATGTTTAGCGGAGGAGCGATTTGTTTGTCTCTCGGTCGTTTAGCTGTGGCTTCCAGTTTAAACATCAATTAAAAGCCCTGCCAGGCCGTGAGAGGTTACTGGCACTCCGCATTCCAAATACCCTGCACACCTAGATCCATTGACTGTAAACAGAGTCGCCGTGTTTCCCGCCCAACAGCACGGAGAACTTTTCCTTTAAATATTCCGGGAATATTCGTTTATATTTGGATGGTGATCCTATAGTTCTATCTACAGCGGCTCTAGATCCGAGTGGGGGGGTTGGAATTCCACCGACTGTAAAATGAGAGGCCGTCTGCGGGGGCTGATGGTGACTGATGCTGGGGTCAGAGCATTTAGCCCAACCACAGAAAAGGCAGACTTTATGAGTCACACATTTACAGGCAGCACACTCTCTGTTCCTACAGGTCGCTGCTGTCACACACTTGGTGAACCTGGGTATTCCCTGCAGGTTGATTGCGAACAGACATCTTTAACCAGCATAGCCAACGCTGCTAGGGTTTCATCAGGCACTTTGGAGGATGGTTCGGAAAACATCATCTGTCCATTATCTATGCCAGCCATTTTTATTTGGGGGGCCCAGAAAGAGCCAATGCCAGCTGTCTTTTGGGCAAGCGGCGAGGTACACCCTGGACAGGGCCTCAGCCCTATCCCAGGCTTTTAATGTTCACCTCAAAATGAACAGCATTTGAACACACTGCGATTAAACCACACCCTATTCTATTATGTGGTCATATATGTCTTCAATGTTACGGCTGAGTCACAAAGCAGATCCTAAATCATTTGATGCGTTAAGGTGAATAATCCCCATCAAGAGACTGACTGATGTGCAAATAACCTGACAGTCCTGGGGAAGATTATTTTCTGATGTTCCAGGGAAGCGACCCGGAAGCTGCAGGCAGTGTGTGGGCCACCTGACAACTTTTCCAAGCAGGCTCGGCGAAGTTGTGTCAGAAATTAAAGCGCCACGCTGGAACATTATTATTTATTGTTCGCTTTCCGGATCCCTATTCCGAACGCAATGAGACTCCCGTCTGTTTGGCTTCGCTGATATTCCCTCTGCTGTTTAATGTGGCATTCGGTTTCCCTGTCAACAATGACAATCGGCAGTGGCAACATTCTTCAAACATACCTAAATACACAAACACCCAGGCCTTGTTTGACAACGCAGGGATTTATTTTCATTCAGGAAATCCCCTACCGAGGGCTGTTGCTACTATTGTTCCCACCCGGTCAAACCTGCTTGTGTCTCACATTGTGTTGACGACTTATTTTCAATGATCACGTTACAGCCGTTTGTCTTTTTTCCCGAAATGTCTCCGG
Source organism: Colistium nudipinnis (assembly GCA_016785305.1). Classification (NCBI taxonomy): domain Eukaryota; kingdom Metazoa; phylum Chordata; class Actinopteri; order Pleuronectiformes; family Rhombosoleidae; genus Colistium; species Colistium nudipinnis. The sequence continues at coordinate 1,121,084 of JAFBJU010000996.1, read as the reverse complement.
CAATACGATTGGCTGACAAACGGGGATCATACATGTTCACGTATGCGCATGAGAGTGGGCGACCTGGGCTTGGCCTATTTTTTTGTATTTCGATGATTATAGAATAATTGGAAGGCTCCAAAACCCATGCTTTTCACTCTTCTTCTTCAACCATTCGTTAGTCCTGGGGGCTGAACAGGTGTGTCTCTCCCAATACATTAATCTCATACCTGCACACACATCCCATTCTTCACTTCGGTGTCAACCCCACCCCACCCTCATTTCAGCCATTACTGGGCGTATTTAGCTTACAATACCAAATTGCTTATATGATCGTGTCACGTTCAATCATTCTAATGTCAAACTGCTATATTACAAAATAATAATAAGTAGCTGACAGGAAAGCAGGTGGTGTGAAAGGTTAAGGCAGAGGAATGAATATCCCCATTAGGCTGTCCGCGCTTTTTTCCTGAAGAGCTTTAACTTCTTCGGTGACAGAGAGTATTAGTTTCCACCTGGTGTAAAGGTTCCCGGCGCAGTTTGTCTTTTGAACCTAATGGATGCTGAGGAGTGTAACTGTTTGGGCGGTAACAAAAAAAACGGAAAAAAAAAAGAAAGTCCCACGGTGCTGTGACCCTCAGCCACCGCAGCGCATAAAAGAAAGGGGGCACGGAGAGCCAAAAAAAAAAACGAGAAGACACAGAAGCTTGTGCAGAGTGGTTGTGACGGAACAAAAGATGGTCGGGGACGGAGAGCTAAAGAGAAAAGGAACAGACACACACGAGGCAGGCTCTGTCCCACCGTCCCGAAGTCAGCGAGCTGTCAGCGATCCTCCCCCTGCCCCACTCAGAGAGCGCGGCCCCGCGAGCGATGGCATTTCGAATAGCCTTATAAATCAAGAGTTATGTTATGTCACCCTGCCACTGCCATTAACGCACAGAAGAGGCAAAAACCACCAGTCTTTTTTTTCTTTTTTTTTTTCTCTCTCCGCAGCACACAGGGTTTATGTTACTGCGTGCATCCCCCTCTGAACCATTAATACTCCACATCGGTTATTGTTTTCGGGGCTGGGACTGAAATGGGAGATATTTATCCCTATCGTGGGCCCGAGTCTCAACAAAAACGTACTCGCGCTCTTTCCCGTCAAGGGGATCCACGAGAAACTGGCCCCCTGACCCACTTTGGTCCCCCGAACCGTAAGTTTAGAAACGCTCTTCTTTCCCTCAACAATTTCAAAAGAGATACCCCCAAAGCCAGGCACTTGACCTCCAATGGCTGCACTGGAACTGCACATGGGCTTTGTGGGAAGGCGGCGACTGCGCAGGGTTCGCTCCGCTCCCAGGTATGAATTCCTGCAACTGTGTTTACTTTTATCTCTTCTGCAAGTGAACCCGCGCGATTAAAAGAAACAATAACCCCTGATAGCCTCGCATTAATTAATGTAGCTCCCCGCGCGCCTGGAGTAATACATTTATAATCCAAGTCTCTCGCACTAAAAGAAAACTCCGGAATTCGTTTTTTTCTTACAAAAGCCTTTAACCTTTGTTTTATTAAGTGACTCTCCGGAGCAATGATGTTTCCAAACAACTTACTTTAACGATTGAGGAAATCAGCGTTGCGCCGCTGTGCCTTTTTGTCCTCTCGGAAAACTTTTTTCTCCCCCCCCCCCCCTGCCCCGGATGACCTCCTCTGCACCTGCTGCGGAACAACTTCTCGCAGAGCGAGTCATCTGCACTCCGTGGAAGTCACGGTTGCCGAGGTTAAACGTAGGACTCGTGCGTAGAGGGGTAATCAGGAGTTTTCCTCGCAAGGATCCCCAGAGACTGATCCCCGGCGTGTGACGTGGCTGTCAAAACACTGACGGATTGTTTTACCGCAACACACGCGCACGCACACATTGCAAAACACATTGCACCGCCGCGTGCACCCACACAGCCAAACACTTGCTCGCAAACACACGCTCCCAAGCCTACACAAGCGCGCAAAAAAATCACCCCGACAGATTGTTTTACCAGCTCCATAGGCCTGACTGACACCTATTCTCCTGGGCATCCTCCCGGCCCCCTGATTTATGAGGTAAATAAAATCCAACAACTTGGCAGTGTAAGTTTTGTTGTTTCATAAAGACTATTGTTTATATGTATCTATATAATTAAATATATATCATTTATATAATTGTATTCATATAAATATATATATATATATATATATATAAAACATTTTTCAGGGGGCACTTTGGACAGAAGCTTAATTCAGGCAATGTTTAAGGTAAAATATTCACAATAACTTTTTTTTTTTGATGCTTGTAGGAACAAAAACACTACTATGCGCACTTTTAGCTGTCATAACATTGCAATATCCCTGCAATCTGTAGAACTAAACACTTCAAAAAAGAAACAGTGTGCCAGTCTGCTGCTTACGGGGTATCATTTTAAATTATTTCCATCCTCCTTTATATTTCTTGGCCTAAATGGGAAACAGACACTCGGACGTGGAGCAGCCAGGTGCCCAGTTGGTTTCGGTCTGCCATTCCATTAGCCAAATCACAAGCTTTTGAACATGTCGAAAATCCAATAACCCTATTAAACCCTATTATGACGGTTAATTCTGTTGCGGTGTGACACTATGGAGAATATATTGGTTAAATGCTTCCTGGGACAGATGTTACTTTGAGCCTAATCAGTTGTAATTGATGGCTGAATTGGGTTAGAGTGGCCATGCTCTGGCCAGTGTCGCGGGCTCGAAGCTGTCATGGGGATGGACAGAGGAACGGGCGGACTGAGATGGCCACTTGTGGTAGTCAGGCCACTGCTTCACAAAACCTGCAGGATGACAATTTGTGCCGACACTTGACCCGGTAATGCTCGCTAACCAGCTGAAGCTGCCGAAGAAGTGTTTGTAACAGGTATTGCTCACATGTTATATGTTTTTAATTGCATATAAAATTACATTTATACCACACGTCTGCCATAAGCTCAGCATACCACTGAGTGGCATGTAAACCCAAATGTACATTGGCTCTCTACATTTGTAACATATTTATGACTACAAACATTATTTATCTATCGCTATTTTGACATAAACTTTGTACTGTACCAGGTTTACCAGCAGTGACACAAAGTAGCCAGCCGAGTCCCTGAAGACCTCTCCGGATGAATGATCCATAATTTAGGGCATGGCAAAACACTCTAATGATGCCCATGAAAAAAAACTAAACATATGACACCCCAGCCTATCATGTTTTGAAATGGCCGTCAGACTCCACTTTGTTGCATTATACATCGACCATTACCCTACTTATTACATTTGCAATCCAGGGGCAAATACTTTCAATTGTAGGTGGTGGGGGGGATGAGGGGGTGATTTCTATGCTCCGGCAATTTGATACCGCAGCACTTAAGACTTATCGCTGTAGTGGCCGTAAGCTCCGGAGCAATTCATAATTGTGTTCTCTCATCTCTTATTGCAGCTCAAGTTTCTACTTTTTTATTTATTTTCTCTCCCGCAAACACACAGACACATGCACGCACACACACGGAGAACATCCCGGGTCTTTTTTTTTTTTGAAGATACATTAAATGGTGTAGAGTTGCATCCTTCTATGTGTGGACGTGTACGCGTGTGTGCGTGTGCGTGTGTGTGTGTGTGTGTGGGTGTGTTTGTGTTTGATGCAGGGTCCCTCCACCTGTGCTGGTTGCAAGTTAATCCGGTTAGGTCCCAGTCTCGTCTCCACTGCTAAACAGTGTGGTTGAAGCGCCACAGCGCCCTGGGTGCCTGGGGCGCCTCTCCAGCCCAACGCCTCGGCCTTAGCGTGGTGCGGTAAGGAGATGAGGCTGGCTTGGCCCTCGTTACAGAAATTTGATGGATCAGGGAGTAAACATAACCAGCTTTCTATATGATCTCCAGCCCAGAGCCGACGGAGAGCGGAGGAGATGGAGGAAGAGAACCAAGATTCCTCCTCTAATTACTTCATGGGTCACTTCTCCTGGAGGCAGATGTCAAAATCCAACACTTTCTGATGTGGGGCGAGGACCGGAGAATGGGAGGGATAGAGTAGGGTGAGGGGTGAGTAATGAGGACAGGAAGAAGGATGGGATAAAAAAGAAGGGGGAAAATAAGAGGAGATTTAGGGGGAGAGTAAAATAGGGAATCGAAAGTGGGCAACAAAAATAAAGCAGGGGTAGGAGGAGGATGGAAGAGCCAGAGGAGAAGGGATGAAAGGAAGTGAGGGGGATTTAGTGAAGCTAGAAAAGGGGGGGGGGTAAAAGGCAGTGGTGGATGGATCGGAGGGGTGTAACATGTTGTCGGTAAAGTGGGTGAATGCAGCGGTGGTGATGACACAGATTGGTTGCGGAGCAGCGGTGACCTGGGACGGCCCGTGTCTGGCAGAGACGTAGCAGACAGACGCCAGGACCTTCGGATTTGCCCCATGCCCTCTGGCCCATCGGAAAAAAACCCACTGCACCCCCGACGACACCCCAGGACAAACCGTCCGTACCGTGTCAGGATTTTGGGCAACACCCTTTAGCATCAGGGGGTAATGCTCGATCAGGGTGACTCAGAGCAGCGTTTCCTCAAGTGTTCTATTTTCCCCCCAAAAATGGAACCCCTTGTCTATTTTTGGGTCTTTTAGGTCACACACTTCCTTCCTTCGTACACTTGGATGGGCTTATTTTCTACAACACCAAAACCATGTATTAAACCATGACCTTTTTCCCGCCCTAATGGTTGGCTAGTATTGTTAATAGACCACGGTTTATTAAAAAAAAACCCTTAACGTACCTCGACTTAAATTCCTGTCTCACACACGCCACAAACGTCCCTTATCGGGCCTGTGGTGAAATCTTCGAAAGCAACGTCTCTGGTTCGCCATCGAAGAGAAAGCAAAGGGGTTTGTATAGGATGTGGGTTTTGATAGGACACGTCGATACTCCGGATGCCAAGAAAACTGAAAAGCAGCTGGATATAAACTGCAGAACCTGTTCAGTTGGCAGCCGCGCAAGTTCTTGTACAATGGACTCTTTCTTGGTGTCCATCCCTTCCCTCCGATGGCTTGTGCAAGCAAAAATGCATCTGCTACAAATCCAATCCGATGGATCTAAGGAATGCATCCCATCGGTCTACAACCAAACGGTGCCACCGTTTTAGGAGAGGAGAAAACAAAGATATCATTCCAAAGCCACCCGGATGGTTCCTTGTATGAAGTGATCGTTAATGGAAGCTAACTTGGCTGCAGAAAGTTAAGTCATAGGCCTCACATATGTACAGGATATATATATATATATATATATATATGTATATATATATATATATATATATATATATATGTATATATATATATATATCCGTTTGCATCTACAGACACACAGCGGGAACACACAGGACCTGTGCTTGTGGGTGGCTTGATTTTTGGCCAGGGGTGCGCGGGGCTCTCTGAGGCCAGATTGAGGCTGATTTGGTCTCAGTGAATATGTCTCACTCCCCTCTCAGCAGAGCTGGCATGCCCTCAGGTCCTGCTGATTTGTGGGCTGCCTCTGTCAAAGCTAGGAAGCATTCAGGCCTCCAGGAGACATATACTACAGTAAACACTGCACACACACACACACACGCACGCGCACACAGACACAAACACACACATATTCCTACACACGCATAATAATGTTTACGTGCATGTAGCTGCAGCCATGGAACCTGCTCTACCACCTTGCACATGCAGATATTACACATTAGAAAAAAGATAGATAGATAGACACGGGGCTAAATGTACAAGCAGATGGAGATCCTTTCAACAAGGACTTCTAAGCACCGGCTCTCTGGGGAATGCTGGGATTTTCATTTCAATGGGCCCTTAATATTCATCATTTTGTTTCTCCCCACCTCGTCTCTAAACCCTTCAGCTGGGCCCGGGTAGACTTTCTAGTGGGTGGATAAAGCTCTACGATTCACATTGACTCACACGCATGCTCACACATGCAGTCATACATGCAACCCCCACTTTGTCACACACACACACGCACGCACGCACGCACACACACCAAACATAGCGCACAGAGCCAAGAACCAACAATGTGCCTTTGTTTTAAGGAAGGCTTTCTTATTAAATCAAATACCAGGGCGGTCTTTCAAGCCGGCCTTTGTCTGTCTGCAGCTCACACTTCTCCGGCCTCTCGGCCTCCGACGGCCTCTGCGCGAGTGTTAAGGGAACCCATTGACATCCCTGGATTAACATATATTAAGGGGTTAAATGAAAATGCCATTATCGTGGTTTAGGAGTGAAAGCGGCCTGTGGGATATTATACTTCCCACTTGAAGCTATGAATGGCTAATGCTAAACAGCACTTCATTATGAGAACACGCTTCATTGAAAGTGTCCTTCAGAGCTGGAGAATCTCCTCGTGAAAAGCCGTTGTAGTTAAACAGCCCGCATCCAAGCAGGTTGAGTGTATAGCGCGGGGAGTCCACCGTGTATTGCTGGTTAATAAAACACAATAGTGATTCCTTGTTTTAGAGGTTTTTACATTTATTGCTCTGAACACTCGCTCTGTGGATTTTCAGCCCATGTTGAAAATTAGGGCATGATCTTTTTTTTTTGCAATGTGGTGTTCTTACTACTACTTAAAATAATAGGAGGCATTGGGAAAGGGGAGGCTGCGGGTGAATGTAGAGAAATTAATAATTCAATATTAAATCATTCTATTACATTAAGAAGTCCCAAATTTGTCAGGAAAAAAAACATATAGCTAATCAAGCGCACTAACCTCTATGCCACCACATTATATTTGATCTTTAATTAAGGAATTACATACACAACAAAACTTGGAGGAAACACATTGTAAAATACGGCACACCTATTGTAGTATATGAGCTATAACATGAGCGATATTCAGTTTTGAATTCTTCCGTGTTCTTCAAGTTCCGTGTTCATTCCTTCCTTATGCAACGCTGCAAAAATGTAACAGTAGTTAAAGTATTACTCGTGGTGTCCCTTACACTATGGCTGCAGATGAATTTAAACTGGTCAATCATCAGTGTTTTGGTGAAAGATGAGCCCTGTTAGTTGCACTAATTGCTGGGGTTGTTTTGTTTGGTAACCAGGCCCGAACGCGGCACTGGATCTCCGCCAACACCATAAGGAAGTGGCCGCGGGTATTCATGACGGCATGGGGGATCACTGACGGGGTTTTCCAGAATTTGCTCCTACTGACATGGATCTGAGGAGCAGGTGAAATCGAGAGGCATTATACTGCGTTGTGTCACCTCCAAAGACTGGGTCCGGTTACTGGCATCTCATATGAAAGAAAAAAGAAAAAAAAATGTCTGTTTTCCTTTGGAACGAAAAGAATGGAGAAATTGGGTAAACGGGTTACATATTTAGGATATACTGAATGCACGGCAAAAAACAATTCCCTGTTTACTCAGAGGATTGGTAGACTACCTGTCTAGACGTTTAACAATCAAATAGCAATTTCTTTACTCAACAAAATCGTACTCATCTTGGATGAAAAGAGAACATCCAAGAACACAAGTTATGTCATTGTGTATAGGCTTACATCGATGTGATGTTAAAATGTGTGCCTGTGTGTGTGTGTGTGCGTGTATGTGGGGTAGAGGGGGAGAGTATGAGTGTGAGGCATCTATCTCCTGCTCGCCATGCTGTATCTGTCAGAGGAGAATTGACATTAATGAGAGCAAACTGGATGGAGACAGCATCCGTCCAGTCTGAGGCCTCACCATCGTGGCTGCAATCCTTTTGATCATCGCCTTTCCTCTCTCTCCTTTCCAGCGGCCTGTATCTCTCCCGCCTCTGTTGTTGCCCCGTTTGCCTTACAGTGGGACGCGTGCATGACAACTGGAGAGACGAAGTAGTAACATCAAATGTCGCCTAGCACAATAGGTCAGAGAACTCGGTGGACAATAAAATGGACCATTACGTTTTAAATGATACAAGTGCGGGACATAATTGTCCTGTGTCCTGATGTTTGGGGTTTATATGCCACGATGTTTCAGGTGTGTTTCAAGAAGCTGCCGTTTCCCTCTCCCGGGTATAAGTGCGGTCGCAGTGTATGTCTTTGAACCTGTTTTGCTGCAGCTTACACTTTGGCAAAGTACTCGTCCGCTATTAGACGAAACACAGGGCCGCGGAGGAAGTGGGATTCTACTCGGCGTTGACGCGCGCGACACCTGCAGAGAGAACCCAGGGGTCAGAGGTGAAATCTCAAATGTTTTTCAAAACGAGAAAGAGGTAATCGGATCTCGGTGAAGTCACCGGTGGAGATTTGGCATCCATTGTGAAAGCAGCAGGGCGCGGCCTACGGAAGAATTGATGAGCGTGCGGCTGAATATGTCGTGTCAAAGAGCAGCGCTTTGCAACTCCGCTACTTTTGACACACTTTGAAAAGTCAAAGAGCAACAACAGACGCTGCGTCCAACACCCCATCAAAAGACCCGAAGATAGATAATTAAATGAGGTCACGGCAGGAGAGTGAACAGCGAGACGCTGCGATTTAGCGTGACCTAACGCGTAACACGGCACGGCATGAACGAAGCGTTCGGGATTCAATTCTAAATGAAACCTACAGTCCCACGTGGATCGTCGTGGTTTGTCTCAGTGTGTTTCCGCGAAAAAATATTGGATCCTTTTGTTGTCAGGATGAAACAAGCGCCTCAAGTGTCTTCAGACTTAAGTAAACAAAGCTCATCGAAAACATTGGCAGCCTTATTAACTGGCCTTACGACATTGTTTGCATAGAACATAATTAGCAACAACGGTCATTTCTAAAGCCAAAGAGTAAGAACAACCGCCTGCAGACAGTTTGTTTAAAAACGAAGAAACTTACATCGCAAATAACGTCCTAACTTTAAATCGCAAATCAAAAGACTTACTATGAAAATATCAAAATGGATATACAACCAGTGGCTCCTGTCTCGTGTCTTGTTCCTGACACCTAGTTTGGGATCAATACGCGGCGTTGAGATCTAATTTATTACACCCCGAGCAGCAATGAATTACTCGGTCTGCCTTGTAGCGATGCAATAAAATGGGCACGGTAAATCGTGTGGTTGATGAAAAACACACACATACTATTGGTTTGTAGGTGATCGGTTGATTGATTATTTAAAGTTGTGGGAAAATATAAATTGATGTCGCACAAACATGCAACCATCCAAAACAACTTAGTCTCTGTTTAAATGCCTCCAATTACACGACAAGAAAGTGAAAATAAAGATCATTTTAGCAGAGGGGCGTTCTGGCGTTGCATCTAATATCTGCTGTGTTGCTAGTTTGTCGAGTCATGGATGGAGTGCTTTTTTTGGGGGGGGAAGTAAAGTTGATCCCTTTGGAGATCTTTGACAGGAAGAAACCTGCTTTGCTGTGTGAAAGACCCAGATCATGTGACCAGGCAGATGAGGAAGTGTTGACAGGAGATTCCCTTAAAAAGCACATATAATAAGACACACACATACACAAAACACGATCTTGTGAAAGGGGATATCTTGTGAAACTCCTTGCAGGCTCTTAAAGAGAGGAAGCAGGGATTAGGGGGAAAAAAAGGATGGAGAGGAGGGGGGGGGTAAAGATGGGAGAGCAAACAAAATTCATGCTCTTTTTTTTTTTTTTTACTCTTTTCATCCATGCATTATCTGCCTGTCTCCTTCCTTCCAGCTATGAACCAGAAGTGATTGTCCCCCATAGGTCCCAGGGTCCCCATGGTGGAGGCCCACCCTACAGCTACGCTCCCAGACACAGAGTCTGATGAGGAGCACAAGGCCACGAAGGCTTACTCTGAAAACCCCTGGGGAAAACCCCTGGGCCCCCCCCCCCCCTTCCCAACACACACACACACACACTCTCACAGATGGAGGCCAGTAGGCTCATATACAATAAGCCAGACTTACACAGTGTACATATAAACATGCAAGCAGAGGCAGGTGGATGCTCACATACACACACACTGATAGAGTTGATGATATGCTAGACTAGTAGAGTATATGTTTTAATTTAGCTGAAGTGCAAAGGGATGTGTGATAAATGAGGTAGGTGGATTCATATATATATTTATATATAAATTGCAGTAATGCAAAGTTTTGATCCTCCAGTGCAGTGGCGGGGCCTGGTTCCTTAATGTTGCTGCAGAAGGCTGCGTGTGGGGGGGGGGGGGTGTTGTGGGGACTAATGGGGGGGGGGGGGGGGGGGGGGGGGGGGGGTGTTGTGGGGACTAATCAGGAGAAGCAGTCCCAGTTGTGTCAGCACACACACCTGAAACGCGTCAGCTGACGAGCCCAGGAAGGGCAGGCACACCTGACGTGCGTTGGCTGACGAGGCCTCTCATCCAAGTCACTCACCTGAGAGTCATAATGATATCACCACCCTCCCCCCACCCGCGCCCGCCCCTCTGAAAAAAAAGAATGACATTTGTTTTATTTGAGTGTACTTTTTTTGCGCACAAAAAAGGAGGTAGAAAAGGTCGAACAACGAGCACAAGTACAAAAGAGAACAAATAAATACAAATAAAAATAAAGAAACATAAAATAGCTCATAATTACGTCACATGTTACTTGCTTTTTAAATAACTGCAACTTGACAGTGATGGAGATTGTACAGTGACTATTGCGGCTGTATAAATAAAGTAGGGCCAAAATGGGACCATTTTTTTAAATTATTCTGAACCCGCACGGGAGAATAAGGAGAGTCATCTGCTCTTGACATAAAGAGCATAATCCGGCCGGCCATTAACTAGCTCTTCTAAGAATGACCCTCTCATCTCGGAGTTGGCTAACTAGGCAGCACCCCTGCCTGTTGGCTACACACCTGCCCCAACAGCACCTAGAGGCACAGTTGGACCCCACGAGAACACACACACACACACACACACACACACACACACACACACACACACAGACATTAATGCATGAGCCCCAATATGTGCACATCACACAAACACACATATGAAGGCCCATGAACATCCCCCCCACACCGACACACACACGCGCTCATATTTTTTTTTTTTACACACCCAGTTTATGTTTCCTTCACTGACTTTCCCTTTCTCCGAGCTATGGCAATTACAGCTAACAAACACACACCGGGTGCCGAGGAACCTGGTGCGCTAAAGTAAATTAGTAATATTAGGAATGGCACTCATCATTTGCAGTCAATTTCCTGCCGCTAATGAGATTAGAAACAATGTTGTCAGTCAAGAAAATGTTGCGAAACATTTCCATTTTGTTATTTTCCTCCCCTCCCCACACGCAATCAAACCACAGGAGCAATTGGTTTAATAATCATGAAAATAGCTTGATATGGCAGCGCTTTTTAATTACATTTTTGAATATCGTGGAGTTTTTAGTCACTCGAAAATGTCATTTCATATGATATTGGATTAATATCAACGGTAAATGAGGTACATAATATGAAATGGGAATTTCCTCCTGGATATGACAGGGGAATAGGGTAATAAGCCGTGCACAAACAAACAATTTTAATTGTTATGATGAGGGTTACACAAGATAGCAAATAATGATGGAAACTGCTCCGCCGTACTTTCAGGTTATTTTTGGACATATGTGCTTTACGAGGGGCAGCGTGTTCTTTGCTCTCACTTCTTTCCCCGTCATCTGTTCGTTGCTTTCCATCATCTTCTCCTCCCCACTGCTATCCCTCCGTCCCTCGCCTCATGCCACCCCGCCCCCACCTCTTGGACACCACCTCACGCACATCCCCTCCCCCACGGGGCACTGTCAGTGTGGATGATGGTGACCAGAAGAGGGCAGACATACTGTATTTAATCTCATATGCCATTATACATTGTCTCTCGCTCCCTCCCCTCTCTCTCTCTCTCTCTCTCTCTGCTCCGACTCGCCCACCTTTTCTTCTGACGTTCACGCTGACTTTCTCCCTTTCTCTCTCTCTGGTGTCTGTATTTTAATAATCAACAGGAATTTCTGATCCTCACCCTCCTCTTCCCCAAGTCTTTTGGTGACTGTTGGGTGTTGTATTCATTTTGATCTTTATATATATATATATATATTTTTTTTTTATGAACAGTTGAGACCATGTGACTAATATGTGTTCTAATATTGTTCTTAACAAAATTATGTATTTTTTTGTCACTTTATAGTGAAAGCAGTCGAGTACAGAGTGTGCATTCTCCTGCATTGGACAATAATAACTATATATATATATATATATATTAATAGGCTATGGAAGACATCAAAAATGGTACAAAGCTACTTCATGTATATATATAAATAAATGAAACCCCAAGTACATTGGATGTAATATCTAAAAGCTTAATTTAATATTAAAAAACTCACATTCTTTAATTGTGTGACTTGAAAGAATGTACTATGGTTGCATAGTACAATGTAATAGTCTCTTTCCCTGCAACGTTACCTAACGCTGAATTGCCACATAAACAGAAGATGTGATTTTTTACTGTTATCGATCCAAACTTATTACCGAAACCCAATTATCCGGCATTTTATCTGGAACAGCCAATCCTGCGGCAGCAGCGCAGTGTATGAAATCATCCAGATGCAGGTCAGGAGCTTTAGTTAATGTTCACATCCAACATCAGAGTGGAGAAAAAAAAAAAGACGTGGTCTCAGTGATTCGGACTCTTCCATGACTATGCCAGATGGGCTGGTTTGAGTTTTCCCAAAACTGCTGATCTCCCGGAATGTTCTTACGCAATATTCTCCAGAGTTGTTTACTCGGAACGGTGCGAAAAACACAAAGCATCCAGCGGCAGTACTGCGTGCCCAGGGAGTCCTTGATGATGAGAGAAGTCAGTGGAAAACTTGACATTTAAAAATTAGAATGAACTATTAGGATAGTTGCAGTTTAATCAGGTCAAACTCTCGCCATCATGCATCATATTTGATTTGAATTTCAAAATATTTTTAGCCTAAATTGGTACACTCATATCTGCAGTGAGCTGTGCTTGTCATGCCCTTTAGTTTTCCACCTAACCCGGATGCACATCCAAGTTATCTAAGGTGGAACTGCTAGTTCGCCTTTCAGCATTAACTCTCCATTGTAGAGCAATTTTAACATTGCATAATGGAGGATGTCGTCTTGCTCGATAATCTACAAACAGTTCACAGGTTCTCAGAAAAGTAAATATACATAATATATAAAGGAAAATATATAGGTCAACAAATTGGATGAAGCCATACCTCGGACCAATCAGTATGCCTTCCCGAAACCTATTTTCTTCTTATTTCGGAAACCCTGGAAAATTATGAGCGTCCAAATGTATGTTGAATATAATAAGTAATCTCCCCGTATCACTGAAAGGAATTGGGATATATTGGAATATCTGTTGCGACTAGGATTTCCGCGGCTTTATCAGTAACCGTCCATTTCGGTACAGAGACGTCTGACTACACTTAGCTGCTTTTTTGAATGTCTCAGCTCTGCCCGGCGATGCGGATAACATTAGGACGAGAGTGATGACATCATCAAAATAAAAAATGTTGTTTAAAGTCTCTGACTTGGAGTTAAACGTTAAACCCCTAAAACACCTAAACTCTTCCCAGGGTCATCATCAACCCTGTTTGGAGACATAGAATGTCACAGTATATCCAGTAGCTGGTTCACAAAGCCGAAAAAAAATGTGTAGACATATGAGTTGCATGGTTCATTTTTCCGTATGGTTATGGGGAGCAGCGCGGCAAGAGTTAATCGTTTGTTTGTTTGTTAATGCAGACAACCAATGCTGGACAGAGCCTCCCGTGCTCTTACTCATCCAGGAAAAGGTAGGGCCAGAGACAGCACTGGGCATTATTACATATTAGTTTAAATCCCTCCTCCTTTCCTCTGTTTTATCGGATTAGACACAGGCACAATCTCTCTCTCTCTCTCTCCTCGATATGTGCCTCTATCTAGTGGTCTCTGTGCTCTTTTCCTGAAACCTCCCTCTGGTGCATTTCAGATCCTGGACGCCTGAGGCCTTTGGCGACCCCCCCCCGCCCCACCCCGCCCCCTCCCTTGGCGCTAATGAGCCAGTGGTGCTAGCCGTGCCGGGCTAGCTTTGCCTGCTGATGAAATGTAAATGGGCAGTAATGAGCACAATCACAGTCACTCGAGGGGGAGCGCCGCCGCAGCCAACCGCGCTGTCCCACCCTGCCTCCGTCTCTCCATCACTGTGCCCCTGATGGACAGGCCCCGGTCCCAGGGTGGGCGGGAGAGTGACAGGGGCCTGGCGCCTGAGAAGGAACCCGGTGGGCCTCCGGAGCGGCCCTTCATGACCGACCCCGGGGACAGCGACGGTGACGGCGCCTTGGATCTCGCTGGCCCCTTCTAAACTGGTCCATTAATTACACCAAACCCTTAGAGAAAATTAACAGACACATTTAATAACATGGAGGAGGTGGTTAGTGTGCACGCGTGTATGAGTGTTGGAGGCTTTGTATCCATCCACACCAAGTGCGACTCAACCCCCCGCTACTGTGAAGAAGGAGCGCTCCGAGCCTGTTGTCAACACTGACACTCATCAAACCGGGCTTTCTGTCACCTAAGGTCAATGAATTAGGGGCCAACAACAGGTTTAGGGGAGGTCAATAATTTGCCACACCCCTTTGCAAGTCATCCGATTGCAATTACGTTATCGAAATGTGTGTATTATACGGTTTCTGGTGTCCGAGTGTTACTAGTTATTTATAAGGAACCACAATAGGTGTTTCTTATTTGTCTGAATTGCCGAAGTCTGCTGATTGCAAAAAGGTTTGTTTTTGAATTGATGAAGAAATGACTGCAGCCACTTCCTTTCTATTTTGTTCAAAAAGCATTGGATACATTTTATTTATTTAATATATATATATATATATATACACTACGTAATATATAAATCTTGGCAACAATCAAGACATATGCTTCACTCTCTGATCCGAATGTAATGGAAATACACAAGAGCCACACACTGGAGCTAAGCTAAAACAGTAGGTAATAATAAGTATATTATTATATTCTAATATTTTGGGCCTAATTTTTCCTGGTTATTTATGTGTAACCATTGCTTTACATACCCCAATATCCCCAATTTGTCCTCTGTGGTTTGTATATTGTTTTAATTAATTATTGTTTTAGTTCATTATTTATAACTGCATTCATGTTTTGCGAGTGCTTTTCTGGCTCAATAAAAGAGCACCGGAAGTGTGCCTTTGAATAAATGGGATTCTAAAGCAAGCACCGGGATTCAGGGCATTACCCAAACTTAGCATGTGGAACAGCATTCTCATACTATCCCGGATCTTTATCCAGGAAACTCGCGAAATCACTCTGCAACCTACATGCGCATATCTAAGAAATACACGGATTGGAAGCGTAAGTCGCTGCATAATATCAATGCGCTCTGGGAGATTTGTAAAAGGAAAAAAAGTCGACTTGTGACGGCAAGTGGAAATCCCAGGGCGCAATCACTGCGTTTCAATGTTGTGTTTCACACGGTGTACAGCATCTCATCGCTCTTGTCTGTCAGTCACTGTACAGTTGAAAAGAGAGAGAGATATGCTAATTCAAAAAGTAGTTTTGTTGACTGTATGGGTATTACTGCAGCAAAACCATTAGCTCGGCGTAGATCAAAACTCGTGTGTACGGGCGCGCGTGCAGATATGGAAAACAGAAGGAGAGAAGAGTTCGGGGTAGCTGTGGCCCACTTCTCCGTCTTCCCTCTTTCTCCGCGCGGCTGCCAGTCTCCCTGGGGTCGGATCAGCTCCGCCACAATAGGTAGGCCGAGGCTATCAAAGTACACGTTTTAACTTTTTAAGACTTCGCAGGTTGGCTTTGTTCTCCTTTTCTCTGTGTTGTGCGGGCTCTCTTGGGTCCTGGGTTGGGTAAGTCTCTCTGGGTGCTGGCGAGTGGCTCTGGGCTATTAAAAAAAAATTATATATATATATCCTGGTTATCTACTGGGAGGAGCGGGGGAGTCGTTCAGTGAGGGCTTGCGAGCAAAGTAGTTGGGAGATAAAGGCGGGGAGCAGCCTGTCCGTTATGATGACGAGGCATGTAGATATGAGGGTACGCAAGTGTATATACACTTTGTTTTTGTGCTCACTGCATATAGGGACACAATTATAGGACTATGGCAGCGGCTTCCTCCACCGCCTCTCGGTGTGTTTTGCAAATCACCGCATACCCTGTGAATGCACGCCTGCCCTGTGTGTCTATGCCTTCCTACAGACACACAAAGACACCTGCTTCATCACCTTCCCCCTCCGCGTACACACGCAATCTGCCGCTTCCTCCACTACTACTTCCACCGCCACCACTTCTCCTACCCCGGGCCTTTGGGATGATTTGATTAGCAATGATATCGGAAAACGGCCTCATCGTGCTAACAAGATTAAGCCGAGGCCCTGTCTGTTTTCAGAGCTGGAAATTTGCTAGGTGATTAAAACTGGCTCTCTCTCTCTCTCTGTCGGAGCAGGAGCCTCGGTCGGCGAGTGGGACCGTTGCCAGGTAACAAGACATGACTGCTGTTTTGATGTGGCTACAGACGCAAAGCTACAGTAGGCTGGTCGGGGATTAAGTGCAAAAGCTCTGGCTCTGGCCAGCCAATACGGAACATAAACCTTTAATAACATGTTAATGTCACGTTTTCATTCAGGGACATGGCACTGAAAAGCACCACTCAAGCTCTTCTTAGACACACCCAGATATAGTTTTTGTGTTTGTGGATTCACATTTTGTTATCGTCAGTGGAGTCCATTGTCAGCATCAAAGTTGAAGACAATGTTTGTTGACAGTGTTTTTTCAATCATTCTAGCATTGGCAGTTACTGCTATATATATGTTAAGCATGATGAGACTTATGTAAGACTGAATTTAAATACAAACACAGTTTAAATACAATGTGGATGCGACCCATTTAGAAATTCTTGGACGAATTGCTCAGGAAGCCTGATCTGATCTTTATCTGGTCAAGTGTCAAGGATAGACAAACACTTTACCATACTGATCAGACTTGCATAATGTACAAGGCTAATTTATAACCATTATTTCTCACATAACTGCTTCAGCTCAGTATTTATATAATAATATTAATATTATTAATATTATTATAAGTAATAATAATAATAATAATAATAATAATAATAATAATAATAATAATAATAATAATACATAATGTATGTATTTTTCACGATAACACATTAACAGGAGTCAAGGTGCAGAATCTCCAACTTTCAGTTTACCATAGGAAGGCTATTAATTCTTCACTCCGGCACTGTATTTATTCAATTGGATTATGCATGCATGGAAGGCCTAATGAGGGCTTAAAAATGCAATTATTGCTTAAGAAAAAAATGGGACTTTTTTGATAAATGTTTCTATTACCTAATAAATGGAGAATCAACAGACTTAGGAAACTGTTTTATTCAGGGCTTGAAATTAGCCCATCAATCATTGGCGGAGTTTGTTAACTATTCCTCTCCTTCCTGACATCCCCATCCTCCAAAATCTGGCAATATGCTAAAATGAAGACGACAGAGGAGAGGAGCAGACGGGACAAATTGCAAATGATAACCCTTGGAAAACACAACGACGGAGAAAATATAATACCATATCAAAAAGAAAACGCTTCCACAGAGGATATGATATCCTTTGACAACAGGCCTGTGATAATGAAGTGCATTTTTTAATTCACAAGGTCTGCAGACACAGGCCACTGGTGCAACGTGAGTAGGGTTAATTAGAAGCAAGACGGTCATGGAGTGCCAAAAGGTTGTTCGGATATTTTATGAGCGTATTGATTATGCTTTCACAGCACCGAATATAGCATAGGCATATGTGTGGGTTATTGTATTGATTTGGTGAGTTCTTGTCCACATGTGGCCCGCAAATAAAAATTGACCCCAATCAATGGGCTATTACAATAGGCAAGAAAGCTATTCCGTGGCTCAGAATCCGACCAGCGGGACCACATCAGGTTAAGATATCATTCATATTTTAACTTGTAACTGCACATAAAAATATTGACTACTTAAACCCCTCTATGTATCTCGGTCTCTCTCTCTCACTATAACTGTGTTAGTATGCTGATCCTTCTTATTTATTGTGTTGTTTATCAAGTCTAATCAAAGGTGATCATGTCATCTGATGTGCAAACCATCTATTGGGTACAAACATGCGCTGTGCGTAAAACAGCAGGTGTGATAGGGACCGCACCTGAAACTGGGGGTTTTCTTAGCATCGGTTATCACCCATGTCAGTCGTTTCAGCTTAGCTTCTATCTATGGCCACGTAGAGTAATCTGAGATATGGGAGAGAAGCCAGGACTTGGGAGGAAGAAAAAAAAGAAACTAACAATAATGACATTACATTGTATACGTCTGTGTACCTTCATCCATTCTAAATGAAAGGAAAACAGCCCTCCTTGTCAAAATTGTTTGGGAGAATGTTGTAATGTGGATGATGCGTGACACGGGGAAAGATGACATGAATGCATATATGCCCTGCTGTACGTCAATTTAAAGCCAGGCGAAGGGGAATATTCAAAATATATTCATGGAATGTTCAGAGCTATTTCAGCGAGGGATCACAAAATATTACCTCCACATGGTGATAAGATAAGGTATTTTTTTCATATTTCCATGTGTTTTCATTCTTTTTTCCCCCTTTTGGGGGAAGGAGGAGGAAGAATCTGGCCTCGGGCAAGATTAATAAGCATTTAAAACGGTTTCACTGCTAACCGGCAAATCACAGTGCGTGTTTCGGAGTATTGTTCACCACTGAGTGGCCATGAATGACATAAATAGATTGCCCCGGTAAACCTCACCGGCAAGCTATTGAAGACGGGAACAAATAAATAAAGAAAGCCAACGTCATTTCCCAGGAGAAAGGCTCCTTCATACACAAATGCGGCGTGGCAGTATACAAATACATACACCGAAAAAGATAACATAAACAAAACAAAAATGTATACAACACATATATTCCATATCCCGTCTGAGCCATAATTAAATGAAATCTTGCCTCCCAGTGGCTTTTTTTCCCCCCTCAGTCGACAGAATTCAAGGCACTTAACCCCTATTAGATGCCAATTGACAATGAGGCTGAAATGGCTACTGCAGCCATTGGCTAAGACCAAGTTAGCGTCAATGGAAGCCGGTTTGATGTGGCTACCTCGCCGTCCTCCCACCTCCACACCAGCATATCATCCGCAGGAACATCCATTCATACTTTATTACACGCGCAGACACACACACACACACACACAAAACTTGGGCTCGTGCAGTACAAGTGTAAAGCAGTTTAGCGGCTGATGTTCGAACAAGCGAGCGCCGCCGCCATAATTGAAGCCCTCCCCAAATTGTGTTTTTATTTTGCTCCCCAGTTCTGAAATATAATCAGTTTACCTAATTTTATTGCATTTCCTAATGATGCTCGCCCAGAGCAATTGTTCTGTGTGTTCCTTAGCAAACAGCCCGTGTCAGCTCACTGAGATTAATCTTGATTACTTTAGCCCTTGATGAAGTAGGCTACAGTAATGCTCTAATTGGGGAATATTACCGCATAGAGGAAAAGAAAAAAAAAACAGTGATAGATAGAGCGGGAGATGGATGTTTGACTCCAAACTGCTCTAACTCTAATGCCGCTCGGAGTGATTAACTTCGGATGGATCAGTGGCTACGGTGGGAGGCAGAACAAAAAAACAACAATTCGGGGGGGGGGGCATATCCATGAGTGCCGACACCATTATTATATGTTCCCTGTGCCGCTGATTTTAATATCAAGATAAGGACAATGCTTTGTAAAAGTCAGTGGCTAGTATCAAACTTTATTTTCTCCAAGTCATTTTTCTCGCTGCATTGACGTGTTTTCCGTGGTTCAATGTTGTCCTGGCTTTCTTTATTAGCGTAGCTGCTCCGAATAAGCCAAACATTTTGGTTACACAATACTGTAGTCATGTACAAGCTTATGATTAAATAGGGTAATAGTAATACATCACGTGTTATTTTAGACCAAAAGGAATCTCACACACATGTAGCACAGCTACAGACACAGGCTACAGCTGTAGACAAATTGTTTTAGCAAGCGATATTTTCAGGCTAAGAGCTCTGGGATGCGTTAGTCTATCCTCTGACGTGATCGATCTGCGGGGCCCCACGTGCGGTTTGAGTTGCTAATCACACGGTAGCATACTGTGCTTTATTATCTACTCTCTAAATTTGAAATGTGTTGACAACATTTGATTTTGTCATTTTGCATGGTAAAATAAAAGATTGCAGTCCATCCAATTCATCCATTGCCCTATCATTGCTACCAGAATATGTCTTACACGAAGAATGCAACAATTTAAAATTGCACTAGTGTAACACTGACAGCCTGATGATTGACAGTTTAGGCAAAAAACAAAACAAAAAAAACATCTAAAAATGCATGGGAACCAGAGATAAGATCTTTTCTATTCCACGCGTTCTTCCTTTTCATGACATCTTGCATTACCCGCACAACGCAGTCAGGCAACTTGACTGCTGACTATTTGATGAGAGATTCTGCTATTTTATGGTATTAGCAGCGAATGTAGCCTCGAGCCGCTAGCCTCAAACAGAGATAGTGAGAGGGCTACAGAGGTCTGGTGAGCTCGCTTCCTTCTAACTCCTCACGCCAAATTAGTTTTTTTTTTCATTTTCAAACCTAACAGACGCTGCCAAGTGACATGATTTCCCATCTTTCCTGTGTTTGGAGCACAGTATATTTGAGATTTTTACTACTTTCAAATATTGCTATACAATCTAGTAATGCTTCAGCAACACAATATCACATACCAGGCCTTTTCATACAAAGCTAATGTAATAACATATGCAACCAAAAGTAGGTGTAACAGGTTTAAAAAAAAACAAAAAAACACCATTGCACCTACATTATCAGGCATTTAAGCAATTCTCCAGTATTGATGAGACATACAGCAAACATTTTTTGCTTACTTGAAACTGCCCTGTGCTATTGTAGTGCATGATTCTGAACTAAATAGACATTCAATTTATAAGAGAGCCACAAAAAACAGTTTGCGGCATGTGGCCTGGATTTATTCTGCTAGCAACACTAATACTAATTTCTTTGTCCCTCGGAGCCTTAAAGATTTTGTCAGTGGCTATCCCTCTAGCTTCATTACCTGGACCCGCAGTATAATCAAGCCCGCCAAAATAAAGGTCTAAGGCCTGTCATGTCTCTACTTATGGAGACTGTGCAGTACACACCCCGGGGGCAACACCCAAATCTGCTCATGCAGCTCTCCTGCTATCCCGCCCCATCTTCACTTGTGTTGTATTGTACGTGACATGGCTGAGAACGCACACACACACACTGTACAATACAGTGCATCACATGCATACACACACAGCTGCATGCCACACTGTGCCCAAGCTGTTGGAGAGACCCAATTTGCTTGGTTGGGACAGTTGTCTTGCGAGGTGTTGTGCGCTGACTGGACATATGCTGACCCCTTCCATTTTTTTTTGTGCTGACTTTCTTGTTGGTGCCTCTTTGTGTCACCACTTTGTGCTTAGTTTTTTTTTTTTTAGGGGCAGGGGATAGGAGTGGACGGCAGTTGTTATTAGTGTGTAGGGTATGAGAGAGTATTCCTTTGTCTCTTTTTTTGTTGGGAGCAGTATATTTGGCCATTGGTGTGTGTCTTTTTAGGTAGCCGTGCCATTAGCCGGCCAAAAGTCAGACGGAAAGACAAAAGACACCGAAAACACAGCCTTCTGGCTGTAAATAATCACGGTATTAACAAACAGTGTGTTTATGCAGTACACCAATATGACATAAAATGAAGTCACCTTATCTCATGGTCTCCTCAACCTTTACCCTAACCTTAACCCCCTAAACCCAAACCTTGAACCTTAATAAGCTTTTCCACACGACACACAGT
The DNA here is from genome assembly GCA_016785305.1 of Colistium nudipinnis. Classification (NCBI taxonomy): domain Eukaryota; kingdom Metazoa; phylum Chordata; class Actinopteri; order Pleuronectiformes; family Rhombosoleidae; genus Colistium; species Colistium nudipinnis. The sequence continues at coordinate 1,099,228 of JAFBJU010000996.1, read as the reverse complement.
ATTTCTTTACCATCCAGCTCAATGTCTCCCCAGTCGATGTGGATGACGCACGACAGAGTGTGAGGCCAGAGTTAAAGGTAAACATTCACACTCCACACCTCTCCAGAGCTTGTCACCTGCTCACACGAGGCGAGGCGAGGAGAAGAAGCTGGGGCGGACGGGGGGGGGGGACAACAGCCTAACCGTGTGGACATTGGCGCCGTCTTGCGAATGTGTGAATCTGTCACTGCGGCAACCCCCGGCTGGCGCACAACACAGTCTCAACAGGACATGCACTGTCACGATAACGGCGCGGACGCAAGCGAGCGGAGTCCTTACTCGGCGCAACATGTACAAATGCAGACGTGCGGTTATGCCAGCATAAATATTCATGTACGCAGAGACGTGCACGCTCTTCACACCGCTCTCCCCAGACCTCGGGTTAGGACGAGCAGGTCACCCACAGTAACAGCGTACTGTTCATCATGCCACGTCAAATCCTGCTGCACCGTGTCTGTGCATGTCAAAAAGGCCTTTCTCCGAGAAGCCTGACAAGATGCAGAAGGATCAGTCATGCTGTACTAGAAAGATAACGTCACCAGAATCTGTTAAGACATATTGAGGAAGGGGGGGAGGTGTGTTGCGTTCCACAAAAGCCACGCTCAGAACAGGAGCCGTACAGTTATTTGGTGATATTAATGTAGGACGACAACTAGCGAAAAAAAGAAAAGAAAAAAAGAAATCAATAAAATGTTTTATGACATCTCCCTTGGCCGGCGTGTCTGTAATACTATTCAAATGGGAGCACTGATGATAAGGTTTGGCCAAGGCATCTAGGGGGGGGGGGGGGGGGGGGGTGCATGTCAAAAAGGCCTTTCTCCGAGAAGCCTGACAAGATGCAGAAGGATCAGTCATGCTGTACTAGAAAGATAACGTCACCAGAATCTGTTAAGACATATTGAGGAAGGGGGGGAGGTGTGTTGCGTTCCACAAAAGCCACGCTCAGAACAGGAGCCGTACAGTTATTTGGTGATATTAATGTAGGACGACAACTAGCGAAAAAAAGAAAAGAAAAAAAGAAATCAATAAAATGTTTTATGACATCTCCCTTGGCCGGCGTGTCTGTAATACTATTCAAATGGGAGCACTGATGATAAGGTTTGGCCAAGGCATCTATGAAGGGGGGCGGGGGGAGTGGGACGGGGGCGAGGGTGGGGGCGGAAGACAAGGATGATAGAGGGGCCCCCAGATAGCTCGCTTCAGGCTGCCTGGAGTACCATAAGCTGTTGTCTTATTTGTCATTTTGTGGATGGAATCAGAAGAGCAAACGCAGTGCGTAGTTGGCAGGGAGGTCTGAGGGTTACCCCCTCCCCAGCCCCCCCATCCCCCCCATCCCCTCCATCTCTGAAATAGCAAACGATCTGCATACTGTATGCCACGCGATGAATTATAGAAACCGTCTCATTTTTGCATCTGTACAAGGCCGGAGCTTAAACCGGTGCGCTGTTCCAGCAAAATTCAAACTACACGGTAAATACAGGTAAAAAAAAAAGGTTTTCGTGCAGAACACTCAATGCAGAATGCGAAAAATGTCCGAACTACATGTTTCCTTTCCCCCCTGAGTAGAAACACAGTTAGTGATTTATAGTCCACGTTAATAATTGTCCTATAGTATGCCTACACCCAGTCAGAACTGTGTTTGGGACACCCGCTCATTCGTGCGTTGTCCAATTATTAAATCCGGTGGCAGCAGCGCATCTATCTTCAAAGAAACTCACGGGACATGAAGAATAGAGGGTGTTTTTTGAAAGAAAAGAAGGGTAGGCCCTACACGGCATGAGCGCGGTGTTCCTCTTAAAGGGCTTGGTGATGGAATGCTTACGAGTGTGGTTTTCGGAGAGCGTTAGAGTGGATTTCTTTCTAATCTTCTGGATTTACTCCATGTACAGTCCAACAGCAGCGCTGGCTTACAGGATTTTTTTGACAGTTGACAGTCTTGTCTTGTTAGAGCTCAGCAAGCCAAGTGCAAACACACACACACACACACACACACACACACTCTCTCTCACGCATAGCAGCAGAAGGAGAGCCAACTGTACACGGAAAATAAACCTGCTCGTCGTAATAATGACAAGAGCCGACTCCATTATGTTCTTTTGAGTTTATTTCTCTGATTTACTGCAGTCAAAGTGACGCGTGCCTGGGACAGTCTCCAAGGTTGCTGTCAGGGGGAATTTAATGTCCTTGGCTTTAGCGTCTTTCTGAGAGCCTGTCACATCGGCTCAGCACTGACTGGCATACCAGCCGGGACCTCTGGCATTGTTAATATTAATAGAATATTGATACCACTAAAATACTGCGCTAAAATGTCTCGTGTCCAGCCCCCACGTCTCTTTAAAAGACTAATAATCCTCTATTTCCTTCCTTGCGAACGTTGTTGTTTTTTTTCCCTCAATTTGATCAAACCCGCTCATTTTCATATTGTACATAGCCACTTCATTAATATTTGTATAACCTCCATCCTTCTCCATTTAGTTGTTATTATTTAAGTTGAAAATACAGGGGTTTTTCACTTATCAGTAGAGGTTTCTATGGTCTTTGTTAGCACACTGGGGAAAAGGATAAATGATCAAAACCTGAGTATTTCAGGATTTTTACACGTATACACTCAAACAATAAACATGTACATTCATGTGGATATTTCTTAAAAACTATGACTCAGCTGTTACTGGGAGCTCGTCCAGCTATCTTGATTCATGTTTCTGGCTCTGCAGTTGCACCAGCGTGTACTGGCATGTTCCCACAAGTGCTTTCGATCCACTCGTAATATTACTTAACTGATGCTGGTTTCCATTCCCAGGCTCGGTATGAGTATCACAAACTGGTAACACCGTATGATGGGTTGGACAAATGCAGCTATTCATGAGATATATTTCTTATATTTCTTCGAGAGATGAAATGTCACTATATGTCATGTTTGGCAATTTCCTCTCTGTCATTCCTTCCCTATCCCTTCCTGGTGTCCACTGTTGACGTTACTTTAGCTCCGATGTTGATAAACTTGTTCTATTCACGGTTAGCTATTGCTAATCCAATTTAAATTGATGTGAAATTCTAACTTAATCGACCCAAAGCGAAATTAATGATTCGTCTGTGGCTGAGATCCCGCCGCCAATTCAATAACATCTATATTTATCAGCATGCATGTTAAATGTTACATCCTGTCAAACCCTAGTCACTATTTGGCTAAATGGTTGGTTTTACACTTTTAAATATTCAGATATGAATGTGAAATATTGAATCACTTATTAAAATATCCCTAACCTTAATAAACTCATGAAAGCGATGCTATTCATTTGCCAGTATGAGTTACTGAGGAAATTAGTTTTCCAGGTTCGGTAATGACAGTTTTACTACGACAAATGCCGAACCCAGACACTGAATGCAAAGCTATTATGAAGCACGCAACTGCACGGCATTTCCCTGATATAGTATTGAACCGGATGACAAGCTAACCTATTTCATCACAAGGGGCATTGATTTTGATGTAAACATAATTATCAAAGAGCGTCAGATTAAATTGGCCTGAAAAGATAGAGAGTTCATTATCAGCCAAAACACTTGGGAGCGTGTTACTCTAATTAATTTTCTATAATGAACCCAATGTTTTTGTTAAGATCCAAAATGCCTCAGTGACACATTGCCGAGTGCGAGACCTCACCCCGCCTCCGATGAATTTTGCAGGGAAAGCTGGTTATCTGTGGGCACTCGTGTGTCATCAGCGCAGGTTAATAACATTTAGGAATATGACATAATGCAGCATGATATTCCAATTTCAAACTGCGAACTCGACAAAGTTATTGGGTTCTGCACCCGCGTCCTTTCCTTTACAAATGTGACACCTTGCACTAAAGGCCGTAGTTTGGGATTGTGTCTTTTGTGGTTTCGTCGGGGAAAAAACAAAACAAACATCGATTGTTTTTCATTTCGGTCAAATCGGCGGCGTCCGCTCTCCGCCCGCACTCTCAGGCAGTGGCATCAGAAACTATTTTCAATAATTGATTCCACACTGTAATTGAACAGCATGACTGAACGACATAGCTCATTACTTTACTCATTAGTTAATTATCGGAGAAGTAGGACAAGTCAATAAAAGTGAAGGCAGTAAATTTCGATACTAATTAGCCGCGCTTCCTTTGAGACATACTTAAAGGCAGATTAGTTACCTGAATGTCCCGCAACGGGATAGGAGGGGGCTGGTGGAGGCCGGGTGTGTGTGTGTGTGCGCGCGCCCCTCTGTGTGTGTGGTGGTGGTGGATGGGGGGGGGGTTTAAATTGTTGGCTGAGGTCAGTTGCTTAACATCAATAAAGAGATAATAGTTACAGCAAAGTGATAGAGCTCCCGATGCAGACAGGCTATTTAACAACACAGTCATTCACAGTAAGGAGAGCGAGGAAGCAAAAAAAAAAAAAAAAAGAAATCTCACATACAGCCTTTATAAATACTATGTTACACTTTTTCATTACGTCAGATCTAAAAAAAAAAAAATGCTGAACCACAAATTTATATTCTCAGTGTCAAAATGTAAAAATAATGGTAATTAAGGTAATAGATCCAATAGATAAACGTAAAAATCCAATAATCCCTCCTGAATATATAAGCTGAACAGAACACCACTGTGTGTTGGTGACTCATCAGCAACGTCTGCTGGGATTGGATCTTTGACATATTGCTCCAAATTGATTAATGAAGGGGATTGATTAAAACTATTTATTCCCTTTCATTATGGCCCGTTCTCCCCCTATTTGTTTTCTTGGCTAACGCTGCCAATAATAACCGTTTGACATAGTGGGCCCACTGTGAATAACCGTGACTGGGTTCGCGCACTCCTAACAGGGGGTCTTTGCAACGGTGTAGCGCAGATGCCCCGTCAGCCAATCGGGAGGCGCGACGGAGGGCCAGGCGAAGCCAACGCCGGCGTCTTTTTCACATGCAAATTCGACAATGTGATAATAAACACCTGACATGGAGCATGACTGAATTACCCAGGCTGTTTAATCAAAGCCGACGCTTATTGCCGCTCCCGACCCTTTGTTGCTCTCCTCTTTCACTCGCCCCTTTTCTCTCTCCAACATATCATTACCTCCTCTTCTCTTATTCCGTCTATTCCGCTTCATTTATAGCTCTCTATATGTCCCATTTTTTCTTTCCCCTTCCTCCCTCACTTTCTCTCTACCTCTGTCACACTCGCCGCTCGATCGCCCCCCCCCCCCCCCCCCCCCCCCCCCCCCCCCCCCCCCCCCCCCGCCCCCCCCCCCCCCCGCCTCCCTCCCTCCTATCACTCAGCTGTTTCACAGTCATACATTATCACTTTTTTTCCGTCAATTGGCTTTAACCGTGCTAAGTTTTGTGAGGAGCCATCAGCGGGCTCCCCTTGGGGACGAGGGAAATGACAGAGGGCGGCCTTTATTTACCTCTGCGGCCCCTACCGTGTCGTCTGCTTAATCATGTGGCTAATCGACAACACTGTCTCTCCGCTCGCCCGCACCCGGACAATGGGGACCCTCATTCATATTTGATACAATGGAGTGTTTAAGTCACTGCACGCGTCTGAGGAGGAGGATATTGTGTTTCATTGTGGAGGGCTCCACAGGGACCTCCTCCCTGCCCACCCAGGCCTCCCTATCTGTCCTCCTCCTCCCAAGTAGCATATGCTTGGCACTTCTGGTGTTAAGCAGGCCCGGCCGCGGCCAGTGCAGCTGGCCGGACGCGAGGGCCCCGACCCGGTATCAAAGAACTAATTCCCATGATTAATTCAAATGGTTAATTCTACTTTATGGTGGCTTAAGAAAAATTACCAAGACAAATATATACTCCGCTGAAGAACGAATTACATAGAGGAGTGTTTAATAATGCAACAGGGCGTATAATAGGGGCTCCTTTTCCTCGCGCTAATCTCCTCACCACCTCCACTTTGGAGAGCGGGGTGTCAGATGCTGGGGCGCCATGTGCTGCCTGTGTTCTTTAATATCTCTGAAAAGGGGGAGTCATCCCACAAAACGCTTCATTGTCTCCTGAATGTCGACGAGCGCGTCGCTTCCTAATCACCCCCACAAGTCACTCGGAATGGCATTTCAGTGGTTCCACTTGGCCGTGGTTGAAAACGAAAGCGTACATAACTACACACGCCCTTGATGTGAACAGCACTCTCGCTCTCTCTCTTCCTGTCAGTTTTTCTCTCCCTATCTCTCTCTCTCCCTTGCCGTCTTTTCTCCTCGCCGTTACTTTAAAAGATTAACCAGGGTCATTAAGGACACCGAGAAGGTTCATTTCGTTGTTACGAGTGGCAAATTAATCATGGGGGGGGGGGGGGGTATTTAATGACACACTTCCCTGGACTGATTACTTGTGTTCTTGCTAATTACATTGGTTAACTACAGTGCACCTATGAAGGTCCTTTTGGTGTTTGGTCTCTTAAGTCCACGGGCCTCCTTAAAGACACATTCACATGCTTTTTTATTTTTTTTCTCTCCTTCCAGCAAATTAAAGAACATAAAAAAAACAGCTGTGTATAGCGCGCTGCCCTGACGAGCCCATTACCGACGCGCTTCGCCTGTACCGCGGAAGGAACTTAACTGTGTCCTATAACCTTAAAACGAGGGTACGCCACTCGCCGCAGTTTTACTGTCGCAGTGCTGCAGAGGTGTTTCCTCCTCATCTCTCAGCCCCTTGTCTAAATGAAAAAAAAAAAGGCACAAAAGCTCTGTGTCATTAAAACCACCACCATCAGGGCCGGCTGGCTTAATTTGTCCCCCATTCTTGCCGGAGACAGCTCCGCCGTCGCAGCCTCGGAGGTGGGGAGGAGGGCGAAAGGCAATAGGATACAGGTTAGACACAGGGCCAGAGAGCAGTTAATAAGGGAGAGACTCTCGGGGCAGGTGAGGGTCAAACCGGACACTTCCTAGCATGCAGCGAGGAGCCATTCGTCTGAATGGAAATGTCAGCGGAGACCATCGGGTCAACAGCCCCGGGCTCACTCAGACCTGGGTGTGACTCCTGACACTCAACGGTGGACAGGGGCCAGATAATGGGTTTAGGACCCTGATGGTTATCTCTCCGAATCGGGCTTGTTGTCATTGCTCTCCTCCCCCTCTCCCTCCTTCAACCCCCCCCCAACGACAACCGAGGAGGGGTTAAACTGCAGAGATATTCGAACGGACAGGATACTTGACTGATGTATCGCGATGAACGCGGTGCTGGCACCGCTTTGAAAGAGCCATGAAGGACAATGTTGTTTCCTTTGTGATATGTAGTAAACAGGAAGTAATGCAGTATAACTAATACAATTGGTAGGTTTATTCATGTACTTTTTCACAATCACCCACATTATTTGTTTGTCCTATTTGTCGTCACAGATGTAAAAAATAAATAAAGGGATTTTATATTTTTTGGGTTAGTAAGGAAATGTCAACTGATATTTGCTTATTTGAATTAGAGGAATTTCTCAAGGAGATTTGAAATATTGAACACCTTCTTTTTTTCCGGAATGCAACCCAATTGTGTAGAAAACAAATGTTCACATCTTCCGCATGTCGAAATCTGTCGAAGCGTTTGGAGTCCTTTGATTTTTTTTTTTTTCTCTCTAGCTCATATTGAGAGGGCTTAGAGGAGATCCTGAAAAGACCTTTTGAAACGGACCAGAGCTGGCAGTCTGGCTATTTGGTAACCCCCTCCTTTTCCTCAGCCTGTTTTACAATCTCATTAAATCGGCCCTTTGTTTTGCCACTTTCCAAGCTCTGATCTCTGGCTTAGGACGAGTCAAAAGGCCAAGACAGTTTGAAAAAGGCTCCCTCCGCCACAAAGAGGCCTCTTGTTCATAATCATTCCCCTCTTCAACACCACCCGGGACAAAAAAGCGAGGGAGAGAGCGGGCGGGTCATTCTCTGGTGTGATATCGTGAGAACTTAATGAAAGTTTTATAACTCTTGAAATGTTTATGACCTTTCCACTCGGCAGCTTGTCCCGCCAATTATTGGCTAATTCTGACAAGAGTCACAGCCGGTGCTGCAGGCCGCAAAATAAGAAAACGGGGTTGGTGGAGAAAATAGGTGAAATATTTGACACTGTGGTAACGCTTGAAATTTTTCTTGAAAAGATGAAATAGATTTATGTATTTGACTCAAGGTGGATCTGTCACCACCTGACCAGTTATGCACTTCCTGATTTGTTATATATACACATTTATGCTGAGGTCATTACCTTTGGATTTTCAGTTGCCATAGTGTGGCTCGCCACATGCAGTTAGCGTTATCTCTTCGGCAATTCCCGGCCTCTCAGGCGACGCTGACACAGTCGTTCTCCTCTACCCTGCCTTGCTATTTCTCCTTGTCTCACTAAAGGCTCTATTACGGCTTTATTGTGCAACATTCGAGTCAATGTCACTATATTTGCAAAGTGTGCCACCAAAAGAAATGAGGAATCAGAAAGGCCGCAATTAAAGTCAGATTCCGCGGCTGATACTGCGTCACGAGCTAAGTGAGGCATTGCACGGTGTTTCGCCAAAGACCAAAAATGAACACTGAATAGAGATTTTTTTTTCTTTCTTTTTTTTCACTCAGTAGACAGTAGTTACTGAATTACTCCTGCAAGAATGTAGCACAGCTCCATCTTGGTACTGTGAACCTGTCATGGAGCAATGAAGGGGAATCCAGAACCCATCTGAAACAAATGACAAAGTCTATTGCCCAAGGCCCCTCTCTCCCTCTTCTTAACAGCTACGCCGAGAAGCCATCACTGTCCACAAAATATGATAAAACCCATGCCATAATAGGATTCATAAACATGCCCAAATACAATTTGCTGAGATGTATTTCAGGAAAAGACAATCATTTACAACTTCTGAGGGGGATTTAGAATAAGTATGTTTGTATGCAAATCCGGCAAACACGTTTTATGTACTCCGCTCCCACAGATCATGAAAGCGCATTAGATTTATGGCAATGTTTGTGCATAATTGTGAAGATGGTGGGGAGGGGGAAAAGAGGAGAAGAAGAAGCAGCAGCAGCCGCCGCCGCCGCCGCAGCGGAAGAAGAAGTCTCCGGATTTTTACTGAGACCTTATTGGGCGTTTTGATTAGTGTAGAACGAGCTCAGCTTTCATGCCCCAGACATGAAAAACAATCGCTGCCACTTGGCTGAGTCCTGGGCACCCAGGCCCCCATTGCTTCCACATGGGATGCCGCCAACATTTGCTTTTGGCAATAAAGATAGCCGAGGACAAAAGACAGACAGCGAGTACCTCTTGGCAAATTAGTTTTTGCTAGCAGGCCTTCTTAATTTATAGTTGTTTTTTTATTTCCTTAAAAAAAATAGCAAGTTTAACCCGAAGATACGTTTTGTGGGCAGTTATTCCACTGTTTTATTAGTGAAAATCGTTTTTTAACAAAGGTGGTTTAGATTTTCTGCGTTTTTGGACATACGACTTCGGGCTTTCGTGAAAGGACATTTCGGAATAATATTTTCATCGTCGTAAGTCAGGTGGGCCTTTTTTCTAAAAAAAAATCCACTGCTAATAAAGTTCTAAAAACTTTCCGTTGCCACGGCCTTCTGTGCACCCCGTTGGATCATTTAATCCAATAAAGGCCAATCTACAAACTCATTTATTGCCAATAAAGGAGAGCAGAATCACCTGCTTCATGCCACCTTAATGTCATTTTGAGACGTGTTTTCTTTTCCTCCCCACTCATTTTGTTTGTAGAAATCATTGCAATGTGGCAAGGATTTGGGCGCTTGAGACAGCAGCCTCCTCTTCCCATATCTCGGCCATTGGTGGGAGAGAAGAAGGCAAGGATTGGGGGAGGGGGGTTGACCCAGGAATCCGGCGTTTTTTGGGAATTAGAGTTCAAAGGAACTCCCCGCAGCCTACATAAACCACCCTCAATTGGCACAAAGAGGAAACTCAATTTGCAGGGAGCTGCGCCGTATACTTTTTATAGAGGAACTTTTAGTCATTAGGCCATGTACGCCGTCCTGCTCAAAGAACCAGGCGACGCGGCAGGAGGCCACAACGTCCTTTTTTGTACGAAAAAGCAGGACAGAACAGACCCCCCATCCCTCCACACACACACATACACACACACCAGAGACGAAAAAAAATGTCTCTTAATGAGAGCCCAGTTAGTTCCTGTGTCTTCAGATGGTGTCCTGTTTGTTCAGCAAAGCAAGGGGGATCTGTGTTAACCCTTCCACAACGAAATCTGCTTAGAAGGTGTAATCCTATCTAGTATGCATGTAGCAGTCTTCAGGCAGGGCTGTGCAGGAAAAACAGCCAACGACGCTGTATCAAATTAAACATATGTGTGGAGAGAGAAAAAAAAAAAACGCACTCTTTGGGCAACAATCAGGCCGCATTCAAAGAGGATGAATTTATTCTGAAAATCTACTCTAAGGTTGTCATGTACATTTTAGTCAAATGGGATTTGAGAACAAAACCCAGTTAGGAAACATGACAATCACAGGCCCAATAGTTGATCTATTTACAAAAAAATGATTCGCTAAGCATACTGTATGCAAGTCGGTAACTGTTAAGATGAAATATGATGAAACATTTAATTTATACAGTATATTTATATT
>JAFBJU010000996.1:864201-1088586 GCA_016785305.1 Colistium nudipinnis | reverse complement strand
TTATATTTATATATATATATATATATATATATATATATATATATATACATATCCTCTGATTATTACTATAATATAACTGTCTTAAATATTAAAATGTAAAATTACGTGGTTATTGTTTTATCAGCAATGTCCCTAGAATGTCACTATAATACATGTTGGCTAAATATATATATGTTTTGATTATTTAAAAGCAGCCAGTTAACTAAGCTAGGATGTTTGCTGTGTATTGAAATATATATATATATATATTCAATTTCATTATGTAATTCTTCTCATTTCAGACCTAGAGCTTCCAAAATGTTCCTTTAGTTTGCACGGTTGCTCCAAAGGGGAAAAACAAACAAACATGGGAGACGGGGTTGTAGTAGCAACTTTATGGCAAATATAGGGAAACGTAAAAGGCTAATGTGAACTGTAGTTTAGCAGAGTTTAGTTCAGCAGAGTAGTGATGGAGATGTGCAAAGGAAGGGAAGAATGGTATTTCTGGAAGGCCACGGGAAGGAAAGACCTCCTGTGGCGTTCACTTGGTCATCCTGACTCTGTGGCTGGAGCCGGGTTCTCTGACTGACGAGAACACGGTTGAGAGGATGGGAGACATTGGCCGTGATGGAGAGAAGTGCTGACAATATTCCACTCTGTGCAACTTCATGCGGCGGGTCCTGCTCCGCCCAGCCTTCTGAATCAGTTTGCTGAGTCTGTCGGCGGCGCCACCCCTCGGGCTTCTGCCCCAGACTCGAAACTAAAATGTTTGTGGCATGGCGCCGCAGACATTTGGAAGCTTGAGCCAAATGGACACCTAGGTATTTTTACCTTCTGCAACACAGGAGTCAACCGCCAGCTCCTTTGTTTTGCTGACGTTGAGCGCCAGGTTTAGCAAACGATAGTCCACAACATTATCCACCCCCCTTAGGTACTCTTATGTATTGTCTATGCTGTCTATAGATAGGTATATCAAAGGCATGAGATTTTTGTTTGAGTCTTAAATGGATGGCCATCCCATTACAGTCATAAATGTGTAATAAGAAGAGACTATTTATATATATATAGATAAATATATATATCTATATATACTGTATATTAAAGCTGACCTCTCATTCACTCTTCGTTCAACGTGCTTTACTCAGTCTATTGCTTTGTTAAAACTGTCCAGACTTAATCAAGGACACTGTGTCGCTAATATTAGTAGTTGTTTAGGTTATCAAACTCTTCGTGTCTGTTCCATTTTAAAGATTCTGTCCAACCACTATATTTCATAATCTGCATCTCCCTTTGTCCACCTGGGTTCTCGCTAACCTTTGTGAACTTTGACCTTACCACACGGCCCTCGCCAGCCATCATATTTGTCTCTTTGTGTCCTTTGTTGCCCTTCTGCCTCCCGCCAAGCCCCCCCCCCTCTCTTCACCATATATGGCAGATTAATGACAGCTAATAATATCTGATGTTCCTGGACATTGCGCCTGGTAATGAGATGCATTCCCAATGGGTAGGCAAGGTGTCACCACTAACAAATTCTCCTTTGCTGCGTGCAATTAGCCTGTGAAAAGGGTGGAAAAATACACTAAATCAGTATCGGCGAAGATGGATGAAGTGTGCCGAAAGAAAAATACCCCTTTGTTACCAAACACCCAACACGGAGGAAGAGAGAAAAAAGAGAGAGTGAGAGGAGGGGGGGAGAAGAAAAAAATGTCTCTTTTCCTCCTCCACATCCTTCTCCTGGAGGAGATGTGGACAGGTTACCTTTATGGAAACATTATTCCTTGACTGCTCCCTGGCAGGAGTTCATTACAGCTCAGCCTCACGTTGAAATATTCTCTGCAAAATGTCAACATATGTAAATGAGGACTCAGCCCTCATTCGCGTGTCATGTTTTGTTAAAAGTTGTTGCAACCTTTCTTTCCTACTTATTGCTGGCTTGGCTTCCCTTCCCCGTCGCCCTCGTCGCAAGGAATCCAGTGCGTTTCCAAAATAATATATCCTTTTTCGGAAAAGACTAAGAAAGAAGAGGAAAATATGTCGCTTTGTCTTATTTCCATAAAATAATTATCCCAGAAATGCATGTCGGTAAATAACCAAAACAAAAAAAAAAAGGTATTTCTTGTTATGTAAGTAGTAATTCACGGATAGTTCGGCTGGAAAGGAACGCCATGTAATTTGATGTTTGCTTCGCCAACATTGGACAGAAGTTAAATCAAAACCCCAAGCAACTGTTTTCGCGTGTAATGTGGCCGTGTTTATGACTGCAGTGGTAGGCCATATTAAATCATGTTCAACGGCATCGATCCCTCAGGGCAGTTTAAATATTAGTGAGCATTAAATCAATATCAGTGCAGGCCGCGGTTACGCACAGTAAAAGGACACTGGCATGATTCAACATTTATGCAAAACACGGCAGCTAAACTGTGGCATAATGTCTTGAGCTGGTGCCATTCTCCTCGCCGCGGCGCCCCATGGCTACCCGGAGTGATGAGAATGGATAGAGGCCTCCGTTCACAGCCACCCGTGCGTGCCCAGTGGCTTAAAGCGTTGACTAGGTTTTTTTACTAGGTTTGGCGAGGTTCTTTTTCACGCCGCACGACGCCGATGACGCACAACTCCACATTTGTAAGCAACCCCTGCCTCCTGTTTGGAAGTTTTTGCTCTGCATGTATGAACGCGTCAACTTCCTCGCTCTGGCATTGTCAAAAATTCATTTTGTCGCGAGGGGTACCGAAGGCGCCAACTGGTTCACCTCGAGCTCTGAGGAAGGGGGGGGGGGGGCTTGGGCGCCTCCGAAAAGAAAGCCGCGGTACTCCCGTATTCTGCTGCTCCGCTTTGTGCCCCAACTGTACCCCACCATCCCCCCCCCCTCGCTCACAGGGCTGAATCTGTGGGGGCTCCGTCGGCCTAATGAAAATTACATTCACACCCGCACCACTCCTGCCTACACAGCCTCCATTATGCAACAGATGAGCATTGGGGCCAGGATGTCTAAGTTTGATAGCATTTTTTAAGCAGGATCAAACTGGAAGCACGGGAGGAGTGTTGGCAGCGATGTGAATTTGATGAGTTCAACAGTAAAAATATTCACTTTTCCACGTATAATGAGAACGACAATTCCGGTGTGTGCTGGGGTTGATTTTTGGAGACTTTTTTTTTAGGTGGGAGGGAGGAGAAGAAAAAAAAAATCTTCATTGCAATATCATTATGTGGGGTAAAATTGATATAAAAATGAACTTTTTTGGAATAATTGACTCTGTGCTCATAACGAGAGGAGATGCCATCATTTGTTATGAGCCAAATGTATGCTACAATATAGGAAATCCAGTTAGGGAGAAAAGTGATGAGTTTCAGGAAGGCACCGGAATCTACATGCAAATGCATAATAATCACACATCTACAATATTGCAGTGTTAAGAAAAAAAAAATACCTTGAATTCAATTATCATGTGGGCTGGAATAATCATAATGTTATTGGAAACTCAATTATGGAGGCAAGCCGTGTCTGGAAATTAGCTGAACTTAGCTTAGGCAAGTCAGCCCCTTGAATTCATCAAGTATGGATTATCACAATATTACATGTTCACTTTGATTCTGCTGTCCAAAGACAAACATTCACAGTCACTGCTGCATACTCCCCACGTTTGTTTTATTCATGAACTGCGCTCTGATCTATTATACATACAAAACTGATTCTATGCTGATCGCCTCGGGCCACCCGGCTCAGACATAGAATTAATTATATTATATACACATGCAAGATAATTGTGTACGATGCGGTCAAAAAAACGGAGGTATTCCTCCATGTGTGATCACCAGTGTGGCTTCACCAGCAATTATTTTCATTATCGTTGCTAATATTGTTAATGTTATTGTTTTCTCATTACAGCCTTTCTCTGGGGCTTATTTCTAAGATATTAGGATGTATGTGACCGCTACTCTGGAATAAATCAGGGCACTGGCTGACGAAGCCCATGACATTAATACCTAAGCCGCACGCTCATAGACCAAGAAAATTACTTTGAAATTAAACACAGGGCTAGCGCAGGTCGGGCCCACGAAGTAGAGATAAGGCCGCTAATTCATTAAAAAATAATAATGAAATATGCCCCTCTATACAGTGTGCATCGGGGGGGGGGGGCAACTATACTTCTGAATATTGCGCCATAAAAAATATTTCTTCCAGCTGATACGAACGGTAGATCTCTCTGTTAGATTGATATTATGTCGGTTGATATACCGCGCCATTTTCCATGCCTGAGCATGATTGGAAATACCATTTCCATTTGGTCCTGAGAGAGTCGTGCATGGTCTGGTTATCAAATTCCAACACACACTGCGAGGTCCGACATGATTCCACCCCAATATTGTCCAAAGACGTTTACAATAAATACAATTGGCTTGTGCGGAGTTTTTCGGTGCAACCCCGCCAAAAAAGTGTAGGTCAATTGCATGCTCAGGTGGCATTTTTCTAATAAGCATTATGTATTTAGGCGTAGGCCGTGGAGAAAGGTGTACGAATTGATATTCGCATACCTGAGTGTGAATGCTAATGCGGTGTAGCAGGAAATGTCTGTATGTACTGTATGTGGAAGAAAAAGGGGGAATTTTGTTCAACAGTATGATTTTTCCTTTTTTCAATTGCTCTTTTTTTTATCGTAAATGGGTAATTACAACCATTTTCAGGCTAGTAAACAACCGAAACCCTTTTTCATCAACTTGCAAGATGAGCATACGGAGGGGGGGCGGGGGGTGCATTTATATAAAAAAGAAAATCCTTATTTCTGCTCTCCAGCATCAATGATTCCAGTCATTTTCCTGATTCTGTCAACTTTGAGAGTTCCTTTCAGTTCACTGTCGCCAGCCGTACCCCTGTTTTCCCCCTGCTCTGCCGCCTGCCACGGCTGAGCTGGGGGAACACGCAGCCTCGCTCCGAGACGACTTCAATCCCCTATTATCAGGAGCGCGCACATTGCCGCTCACAAGGGTTTAATTTATTTGTGCCTGTTTCAGCCCAAGATTAAAGTTTAATTGGCACTGACTGGCAGCTCCCAAGTTTTGACTAATTCTCCTTATCGGGAATCCTTACCGAGCGTAGCTCTGGGCAATGTGAGGTCTGCCTGAGTGCCTGCTTCCCTGTGTGCGTGGCAACAGTGCCCACACACACGCCGACACACACACGCACGCACAAACCCACACACACACACACACACACACACAGGTGCACATGCAGTTAACATAGAAATCTCTTATTTTAATTGGCCTATAGACCAAAAAAACCTGTGACTCTGCGTGAACGCAAGTTGTGTGTTTTAAAGACTCGTGCATGAGTGATAGGTACCAATATGTCCGCTTGCGTTGGTGTATGTGGGTACGTGCGCTTGAGTGGTAATGCGTGTGTTAGGATCCACTGGCAAGGCCTCCAAAAAAAGCTCCTGTATTGTTGGGCCCAGACTTTATCATTGATTTGTAAAGGTGGAACCATCGCACTACAGAAACATACCGCTCTTGTGTTCCCAAAAACCCAGGCCAAGCCTTTGGGATTTTGTGTATATGGATGCAAATTTGTTCGCAACATTTCTCTCTCAGTTTTGCAAACAGAGAGAGAGGAAAGCGCCCGGTTGAACAAAAACAACACAAGATTGCGGGTTGATGCCGCTTGTGATGCCGCATTTTCCGCCAAGTGTTCCAGCATAAATCATTATTAAGTGAATTACCGTAGAGGGAATCGCATTTCCATAAGTGCGTCTGGATGCCAGAGTGACGCGCGAGCGTAAATAGCGCCGATGTTCTCCGCCCGCCTTTCGTCGGCCAAATCTGAGTCGGAGGGGTGCAGCCATTTGTGACCTGCGACATCAGCGGCGGCTATTAAAAGCGGCGGAGGATTTGCGAAGCTTCATTTAGTCAGTTGGGGAGATGTGCGTGAAATAGTGTTCCTTTGCTCGGAACTAATGCCTCTAATTCCAACGAGCCCGGCTTCAGCGTCGCGCTCCCAAACAGGGGAGCGCCGGATTAGGAGGAGTTCTCACGAGGGGCAAATGGACCCCAGTTCAAAGTCGTCGGCTGTCGGCGTGAAGACGCCAACGCTGGCATAAAAAGCCTGTGTCGAATGCTCCACTTTGCGCCGTGTGGCCGAGCGTACACGCTCACTTTCCTCTGACCAAACATAGCGCCGAGCAGAAAAAAACGAAACGTCACGACGTTTTCATCGGCCTTTCGAAGCTACTTTGAATACGCGACACGGTGACATTTCTAACGTGTTTTTTGGCAGCAAACACGCTGTGACTCATCTCTAGGCGACGTCCTCTGCTGAATCGCAGGGGTTTGGGACGCTTAAATTGAGAGAAAAAAAAAAAGAAGGCCCGGGAGAAAGGCGGCCATAAAGAGAAGTCGAAGCGCTGCGCTCTTTTCAAAGAAAACAATCGAAAGAAGAGGAGCAAGCTAGAGAAAGACGCAAGTGAGGTCAGCGGACGGGAATTGAAATTGTTTCGGGAAAGGAGGGATTCAGTCTGGCCAGTTGCGAAACAGCAGGCTCCCCTGGGATGCTAATTATGTGTTAATATGCCAGCCTTAAGAATATTAATGAGCTGGGCTATGTGGTGAAACACGCCACCACGGACTCTGACCTGTCACAGTCTCCTCGGACTCCAGGATCTCACCCCCCCCCCCCCCCCCCCCCCCCCCCCCCCCACACACACACACACACACACACACACTATCCACCAGATGTCCAAGGGTTTTTTCCCTTTCTAAAAATTCCCCTTCCTCACCTGTTTTACATTTGCCCTCATTGCTCTCACACCTGATGTCCCGTGTCTTTACCGTCCAAGCCAACATCTATACCCTGGTTTCTCGGCCTGCCTAACAGCGGCTTTAGGTATTTGCCTCGTTCCATGCCTGTACCTTCCTGCAAGCTTGTTGACCCAATCCACTGTAAGCCCGTTTATTTGCAATGTAAAGGACCACCTGTGGATGTGTCTGCATTTGTGTACATATCCTGGCCTCCCGCCTGCCTGTATAGTGTCCAGCGTTATGACAAGATACCTGGGAGTTATGTACACTAGGCCGCATGTACAGCAGGCGAACGCGCGGCCCTGATGGGGCGACTGGCGGACGGCACTATAAATGACACAAAAGCCAAACAAATCAGTTCAGAGACTGAAATGCTGTTGTGCAATGTCCCAGGTACACCACTGAAAAAAAAAAAGTTCAAAAAGCAAACGGAGGTAAAAATTGATTCTGAAAAGCAGGTGAGCACAGCTGCAAGCCGACACAGTGCAACTGGAGAAACCACATGCAAATCGACGAAAGGCACACAAATGCAGGGTGCATCTTCATCGGTTTGACAACACACCCGACGCAACCGAATAGACAAACGCGCTGCAGATACACACATAGCAATCAAATAGACAAATGGCCATTCCGCTCATTTTCCATCCCCACCGATGAATTGCCAACTGAGATCGCTTCAGAAGTCACAAAGCACTTAATAATGAGTGCAACCCAGCTGGGCTTTTTGTGTCTCCTGGAAAGCGTTGTTGTCCATGTTTGGTTGTGTGTTTCTTTGCAGTTTGTTTCGGTTTTTCGGCAATTTCGGTTGGGTTGCATGTTTTTCGAGCAGGTGTTTAAACGTGTTGTGTTGCAAGTTGCGGTGCATTGTGCTCCCGGCACCACAGTGCGCACTTAGACGTTCGGTATCAACAGATTGAGACTTTTACCTGGGAGTTATAATTTAAAGCTGTGGGATCACACGGGGGACGACTTGTGTCTCTGCTTCATGTGTAGGTGTGCGTGTCACGGGTGTACGTGTGAAGGACTGTCACCGTGCGCCGAGATGGTGGGGGGGGGGATGGGTCCCTTAATGAAACCCCCAGGTCTGAGGGTCTTCCAGTGATGCCGCTAATTTCACCTGACACTGCTGAGCCGCTGCTGCTGGCAACCAATCGCCACGCATCAGTCTCAATCAGGGGGCGATGCCCCCCCCCCCCCCCCCCCCACGCCATTTAATACAGGGTCAGCGATGCTATCACATTACTCATCCCCGAGGTGAGCACCTGACCCTGACCACAGGGAGGCCTCTGCTGCTCCGCACTCACCTGACCTCCAGGTGCTGAGCGCAGACGCCACGCGGCTGTCGCACCTGGGGCAGCGGGACGTCCCGATGACATCGCCGTGGCTCGCGGCCACCTTTTTGTCAGCCTCAGGACAACTCCCGTAAACCACCTGTGGACTCCTTCTTGAAAGCCGAAGTCAAGCGGCACCAGACAAACGGCACGCAGCGGACAAACGGTGTCACGGTGCTGAGCCGTAGCACGGGGGGGGGGGTGGTCGGGTTTGTCAGCCCACGAAAGGGTGCCAATTGTGTTGCGGCGCTTTCGACAGAGAGTGTAGCCCGTCGGGCCGTGCGCACGGCCAGGTTAACGCTTGCGATTGGAGCATTGGAGCGTGAGCCACTGTATTCATGTAGTCTGCTGGATCTGGCTGCAGAACGGGGGAGTCGCGTACCTGCAGTACATTACCAATATATGTACTCATCACAGATCCAAAACCGTTGTGATCCTTTTGTTTTGGGCCCAGAACCCGACGAATCTGTGTGGAGGAAGCGGTGATCGCATTTAAACTGAGCGGCCGATGTATTTAATGTCGCTGAGCTAACATGTTTGTTTTTTAATCCTCAACAAGATCAAACACCCTACCCTTTACGTTTCAAGGACATATGTTTGTCAGATAGCTCTTTCACTTCTTGAAAAAAGTTCAGACATTGCACGGAGGTGACCTGCGTGTTGGTGCATGCGTAAGAGACGCATGTTGGCAGTCTCGGCAGGTCAACAATAGCTAAAAAGGCACATCTTTAATTCATAAATGTTACAAATGTGTCTCCGTCTCCTGCCTGAATCATCCGACAACCGGTGCTCGTGTATAGCTTTATTTCAAGGTCGTAACTCTGGGGCACGAACAATGTTTTCTTTTCTGACACCCTGCGATGAGTTACGAAGAACAAGCGGTGTGTATACTGGGAGAAAACAATGGAGGAAAACAAAAATGGTGCATGGCATGGCTCTCGCAAAACAATTAATGCGGCTCGTGGTGGGCAAAAGTGCTCGTGGCCAAAAACCCATCTCTGGGCTCGCTCCGCCTGCGTGCGTGTAGCCAACGCTCTCTGTGTTTCTCAGTGCGTCGTGAAAGAGCACATTCAAAATGTGTGTGGCTATTAAATGTTGATTTGCACAACAAATGAACGCCAGGAAAAAGGCTTCATCAAGTAAATAGCCTTTTTTATATATATATATATACATATATATATATGCAAAAGACTCTGTCTTTCCCCCCTCGAGTTGAATGAGTTTGAACTCTTAACACTGACGAACCTCTTTGAACATATTATGACAAATATTATTTTCAGCTTTTGGAAGTAAGCGTGTGTACTGACAGCTCCCCTGTTAGCTTTACATTTCGGTAGGAGTCATATACTGTAGGTACACAAATGCCCACATGGGAGCTGCAGGCAAATGTGACTCTTGGCTTAAGAAATAAATACTCATTTGTATTTAGCCCTTTTTTGGATGATTTCAATTCAAACTTTAAAAGAGTCCGTTTCGTTGCATCTCTCGACACATGACCGAGAATTTTTTACCCAAACTCAGAGCCTGGAATTTATTTAGCGTTCCTTACTTTCATGTGTTCCAGTCCACGTCGAAGAGGGCCTACAAAGCTATTGAATACTACTTTTTTTTTTTTTTTTTACTGTAACTCCAGCCATGCAGCATTGTCGAGAGGCGAGTCAACCCAATCTCTTTTGTACACGCACAACCACACGCGTGCACGTACACACGCGCACGCGAACACATGGTCAAGTCATTAGTGCTCCGATTACCCCCGCGCACACGCAGCTACCTGACAGCCTCTCCCGAGCATGTCTGCGGAGACGACACATCGCTCGCTCACGCCGCACACGCTGACAAGGAGACCTGGACGCGGAAACGTCGCGTCGCGCCGCAGCTTGAACTGATGCCGCCTGACACCGTCGAAACGAAGCTCAGTGTTCCTCGGCGCGCTACGTTAGGCATCGGCGCGCCGGGCCTTACCTGCTTCCTGTTTGAAGGCTCCGTGGAAACCCGTTGTGACCACGCCACCTGGTCGGTGTCAGCAGGAGTCAGCGCGGGAAGTGTGGAGGAGAAACAGAGGAGGGGGCGAAGCGACGCCGTATCCTCGTGTACTCTTTGTGTGGCGGCGTGTACTTTTGGCACTTTTGGCCCGGGCTACATTGTCCATACATCGACCTTTCCACTTACGTCAAACGCTTGCTGTTTTTCTTTTTTTTACTCTTAAAACAAATGTCGGGGAGTCACTCTGGATTAGAGCCTTTTACCCACGTGGTGCAAGGAGAATACTGTGCAGGTTACAGGTACAGCGGTGAGAAGATTCATTCACCCCCTGAGCCCGTTGCTTATTTTTCCGGCTGTAGTGTTGTCCATAAGTCGCCCTCGGAGGGGAGAGAGAAATGCGCTGGCTTTGGGGGATGTTTATTTATTTTTGATTTTTTAAAGCCACTGGTGCATTTTAAGAAGTTAAATGTACACAATTTTCATCATTATTCGTCGCGTCGGCCCACGATTTATCGAGCCCCGGAAGTTTGTGCCACATTGCTTACATTTCGTTCAAGCTTGAGGAATCGTAATATATTAATAACTGCTGTAGGCCTCGAACGGTGGAGGGATGTGACACAATGTGCCTGCGGGCTTAATCTAAACTATATGAGCACGTGGGTGACTTAAATTACAGTTGAATGTGTAAAATGGGGAAATGCAGTGATTAAAGACGGTGAAACGTTCGCATACGACTCGTTCTGGTAGGTCTCCCGTCAGCGTTGCTGTTTACGAGCTCGATTTGACAAATATCACTGCAGCGAGTCGTCAAAGGCCTGCTTGTGGATGTGCAGCATGCGCAGGAAATCCCCATCCCTCCATTGTTTTGGGAAAATCCAAAAAAGCGCGAGCCGCTAACGCCAAAAAAACAAACAATATCACTAGGACAATGGAATTTCAGAGCAACGGAGTGCGAGCGGCCACAGCGGCTGGCACGATCCCGCCGGCACTTCGCTTGGCGCACTTTTGGATCTCGCAGATGTTTGTGGCAAGGTCACTGCAGGAAGCGTAAACCGCAAGGCGATGGCTCGGTCGTTCCAGCGCCATCGGGGGCCGCGCTCGCCGCCGCGCTATAGTGAGTGCAGGAGACGTCGTGTACATATACCCATCAAGGAGGCAGGCGATGTTAAAAAAAAGAAAGTAAAAAAGAAAAAGCAGGCCGAAAAATAGAGCCCGGCTCAACACAAGCTTCAGTTAGCCCACACAATGTGATGATGGGCTATAATTGATGCATTTCCTGTCCCTAACCCAAGAGAGCTTTTCATGCTGGCTTACACAAATACACATCTTGGTTTTTTTACGTATTTGCCGGCTATTTTTACCTCCCATTTTTTTTAAATTGAAAGGGATAATGGAAATTCATGATGAGAGGCTAGAGTGGTCCCGATGCTTCACTCGCCCGTTTTTTTTTTTCTACTCAACTTTTTTTTTTTTTCTACTTTGCAGATGCATTGTTTTACTGCAAATTATAACCATAAAAACGACTCTGATCACCCATTCTGTTAAATTAATAGAATTACACAAAAAATGTAATGATGGCAATTAAGTCTTGAAAATGCAAATTTTATAGTCAAGGACGATTACCTCATTTATAGCATGTGCTGGAATGATGCCAGACGAAGGTAATTTAGATCCGGGTTGCTCACGGTTACATCATGATGAATATGAGCCGAGCGGGGCCTCATCACGCACCTCCAGTCACCCAGCTCTCAATCAAATGGAGAGATGGGGGGATGGAGTTTGGAGGACTGAGGGACATGAAAGCTGTCAGGGACAACTCCTTGGCAGGGTCGAAAGATATGCATCAGTACACCGGGATGAATACGGCGGGAGTTTTCCAAAGGTTCCAAACAGCCCTGACCGGGAGCTTTAATTGGCCGATTCTTGACCTCTGGGCCTTTACAAATGTTATGCATTCCAACATCTTCACGCAGAGAAAACCTGATGAATTTTGCATAGAATGGTGACATTTCGGGGGGGGAAATGGATTCTCGCGCAGGTTCGATGGAAGCCTTTCAGACCTCCCGCCCGTGCCCTGCTAACCTCACAGTGTTTATTGCTGCAGATTAAAAATTCACATTAAAAAATCAATGTCCCAATGACATTTAAACGCAAGGATTTTGAAAGCCTAACTGCGTTTGGCTGGGTTAAATACTCACATTAGTTAATTATTCGAGAAAGGCAGATGTAATGGCATGAATCTTTTATGGGGGGCTGCCTGGTGCCATGATCTCTAATAGCTTAACATTTCACTTTAGCACTCCCGCCATACCAGTGCACACCAGGACTCTAATCAACCCCTGTTTCACGTGCTGGACCGTGGTGCCGAGGGCCTCATGACGCTTTTTGTTTTGAATCACTGCTGTCTGTCCGTCATAAAAAGCCGGAAAAAAAACAGTACTTTTACTGAGAGCAAGAAAGTTGAACTGTTGCGTTTTACTCAACATGTCTCTTAAGTCTATTAGTTGTGCTACTTCCTGTGTTGGGTCTTCCTATGTTTCCCTGTTTAGTTTCACTTCCTGCCATTGTTCCGTTTCCCTCCTGTGTGGTCGCTTGTCCCGCCCTCGTTAGTTTGAGCTGTCTCTGATTGGTCTCACCTGTGTTTTATTGGTCTCACCTGTGCATTGTTGACCTCGTCTGTGCCTGAATCAATTAATCCCATTTCATTTGGGGTTTTATTTTTCTGCCTTCCTCCCCCTCTGTAATATTTGACTGCATTCAAGGCTCGTTTATGTGAAGGATCTGCACACTGGGCCTTCCCTTTGCTCTCATCCTGACCACACCAGATATATACCACTATAATGTTTTGAAATATAACGTGATTTAGTATGACATCCCCGCAGGGGAGATTTAATAGTGCAAAAAGCGCCCGGATAGAACAAGAGGAATAGCTGAAGTCTCCCTCTTGTTTCTTTTAAAACCGGAAAGCTATTTAACTAACATTTCACCCAGCTCTGGCTATTACACAGTCTATTGACACATATTGCACCTGGGCTGGACTCTTTCTCAACCCCATCCATCGGTCACACAGATTGTCCCCTGGTAGGCAGGGGCCTGCAACGTTAATGGAAATGGGGCAATGCTGGGAGCATAGAGCCCGGAGAAGCCTGGATGATCCCTCAGGCCATGGCTGCCATGGGATGAAATAGAGAGACTATTACTGTGGAGTTGTAAAACCCCACACGCTCCACACACTATCATAATAGAATATTGATTCTATCAGATGCCAGGCCCCAGCCTGTCCCTGCAATGAAGAAAAGAGCACTAAAGGTCATTGTGTGAAAGAGGGAGGGAGAGAGAGAGAGAGAGAGAGAGAGAGAGAGAGAGAGGAGCAGAGAGGTAGAGAAGAACAGAATAGAGTGGACAGGAGAAATAGAGTGGACGACCGATGTTGTTGTTATAGTGTATTTCTGTAATAACACACTGTATCATGCTGCAAGGGCACCCCAGAAAACTATTCAAGGAAACTGAGACGACAAGTGGAAATTATTTCCCTACCATATGAATCAAGTTGAGCCAATCTCTCAACTCGCTTCTGTTGAACAATTAAACCCTCCCTTTTTTTTTCTTCTTTTTTTTTTTTTTTGGGAGTCGCTGCATCTGTCTCCACACCCATAAGTAACAGAGAAGCAATTTCAACCATTAATTGTTGATCAAGGCGGTTGGGAAAAGCGCCAAAGGAAAAGGATGACAAATAAGCGCCCACCATGCGAACAGCAGTACAAATTACACCACGAGCAGGATACGTTTATGCTTGATTGGAGCAATTTAATGTTTTTCTTCCAAAAAGCAAAAAAGAAAAATGCTCACAAATCCTGGGAGGACAGTTAAGGAAATGACTTTTTAATCATCCGAGGAGCCGCTGCGGCTTGTCTCTCCCGATAGCCCCATATTGACGACTTTGAGCCATTTAGAGACGGAGTTCATTGGTGGAGGCCGTTCTTTGCAACTTTTCCAGGGTGCAAGCTAGTCCCCACTAAAAAGGCAAAGTTTGAACTGGGTGATGAAACACGAAAAAAAGAAAAAATGTAATTATCATCTCTGTTTAGATGACTTCAAAACAGGCCATGCGGAGATTTGTTTGATATCACATTCTCCAAAATCAACAAAAATACAAATACGCTGAAAACCTTTGTAATTGTCCACGCACTTCCAGTTTTACTCGTGTTGTTTTTCATCATGGCTCTTAAATGCATTTTTCAAAAGAGGCCCAGACCCTTCGTGTCACAAAGTAAGACATTGCAGTCTGTCTAAAAAGTGTCGTACTGTTGCGACCGAGTCGGGGAGGGGGGGGGTTGTCGCGGGGGGGGCGGGGGGGGGGGGGGGGGGGGGGGGGGGATATGTTTAACAATGCCGCGGTTAACGTGCACAATACATTACAAGAAATTGACTAATCTTTGCTGTGACATTACGGCCTGTACAAAAGCCATGATAAATTCAGTTTTTCCGGCCCCCCTCGGAAAATATATTCATGAAATTTCAATGTCCAATGAAACAAGCCATCTTTACACAGGGGCTTGACTTTGACATACTATTCATTTCTATTCCAGGCAAAGCTTTATTTTAGTCAAATAAATAGCCATTTATCTTGTGGTATGTCTCTCTTTTTTTTTTATCTTGTGGTATGTCTCTATTTTTTTTTTTTTTTCTTTTTTTTTGCAAAATTCACACACAGCCCAGGTAATTGAACAGTGGTTGTTGGTGAGGCCTCGGCAAATGAAACTGCCATTGTAGCATCAAAAATAATCAATTTGATGAGTCTTGTATATACTCCCATACTCAAAGTAATGTGATATTGATTCGGCGCTCTGATTTAGTACTCCTTTCCCGCACCAGAATGATTATTGGCTTTTGACAAATTCCAGCACAATCTCTAACCCCCCCCGTCCCCCGTCCCCCCCCACCACCACCACCACCACCGTCAAACTCACGACGAGGAATTATATCCTGTGCTCTCTCGCTCCCATTCGCCCTTCATTGAAAAGCAGGCGCAAGCTTTAAGTTATTTTGTTATTATTATAACTATATACTAAATATATATTTTGTTAGTAGGGGGTTAGCGCTGAAAAATGAATGTATCATTTAAACCGCTCTTGCTCTCTAACTGGCAGTGTTATACGCTGGGTAACAATATGGTCAATCTCTCTCGCTCTCTTTCTCTTACAGACAACCCACTTTCTCTCATACTCGCCGTGCCTTTGTTGAACAATCGCGGTGTGAATATTGGGGTGTAAGGTGAAGGGATAGGGTACAAAGGACACATGGAGGGTTGGGTAGATGCAATTTAGGTCGGGTGAGAGAGAGGAGGAAAGGCGGGGTGGGGACTCGAGAGTGGAAGGAAAGACGGAGAGGTGGCAGGCCTCAGCACCAGGCCAGTCCGTATTGAATAGTGTGTGTAAAAAAAATAAAATAAAAAAAAGAAAGGAATACACTTGGCCCTGGAGAAGACATGGCTCACTTGGTGTCTACGTTAACAAGGAGAAGACTGCACGTGCGAGAGAGAGAGTGTATGTGTGTTTGAGATCTAAAGCCACTAAATATGCCGATGCGTGCATTTTACACAAAGAAATGCCTATGGGTGTCTGCTGAAATGAATAAATGATGTGCATGTGTGTGTGTGTACAACCGCGTGCACCTGTGTACATGTCTGTTTGTATGTGTTGGACCTTGTACAGTGCATACATGTGTGTGCCTGTGTGTGTGTGTGTGTGTGTGTTCACACTGCAGGCTGCATCCCTCATGTGCCATGCATGAAAACACCGCACACGCACAACAGGGGCCTGCTCATGGAAAAATCAATATGCTGGTTGAAATATGCTAGAATGTTCTCTAGGTGAGAGATTGATCTGAGCTCCGCAGAGGATCTGTCCAAAACCAAATAATGGTTAGGGGCCAGCGACCTCCAGATCTCCACAGAAAACAATAATTATAACCTCGCTGTGTATGTGTGGACTAAGCACCAAGGCCATAGTCAGTGAAGGCCTAATGCTAACAATGCGATGGATGTTCACCATAAGGAAATCCGGACGTTTTCCTCCATAATTAGGTACACAACGGAGTTGTCAAGTGTGTGAGAACATCCATTTGCCAAAGATGACAAAGAAAGAATGTTTCAGTCAGTTAAAATGCTTTCGTTGGAATTATTTCCTTGGTAGAAATAAGTGTGAATCAGTTATGGTTCTTATTCTTATGGTTTCTTGTGATTTAGATGAACTGACACTTTATATCTGAGAAGTAACTAATGATTTAGCCTATTTTGTCATTTTATATGATTATGTAACAGGAGACTACTACTTTGCATACTAAACCATTCCTGGGCTAATTTTATTTCAATTCAAATTTAATATTTGGCAAAAAAATTAATAAAATGTGCTACTGATCGCTCCAACGGAACACGTACCAACACATAAAGTAGTTTAGACGGGCACAGAGAACAACCTGATATTACCTAGCCTGGCCTATCATCGGCACCGCCACTGTTTGAGTGATGAGTCTCCTACAGGAACCAACAGCTGTATGTGCAAATCATGCATATAAATCAATTACTGGGGCCCTATGTACTTTAAATGCACCCATTAATTAAGCAATGTCAGACACAATGAACCGTGAAGTTCATTACATTTTTAGCATTCAAACCCCGGATTATTTGAAGAGTGCACGGGAGAGAGAGAGACTGGTTTACCTAATGATTAGCCCCATAGCTCAATGTCAGGCAGACGCCAGCAGGAATTTTTCTGGAAAAGCTGTTGAGAGAGGAGTCGGAACGGCAGCAAGCTGTCTCAGCAATCTAAGAAATCACCATCAAAAGGAAAACAAGAAGCAGCAACCGTGTGCCGTGCCTACTTTTGAACTTTAAACTACAAAAGAGATAGACCCAAAGTCTTTCGCAATCCTCCAGTTCAAGTTCTACCTGGCGGATTGTCGTGAGTCATCTTTCAAATATCTCGTTTTTTCTCGGTGTATACTGAAGTATAAAAAACGTTATTTTATTTACGCCTGTAAAAAGACTAATTTTCACTCTTTCTTTCACTGCGACGCCATCAAGGATCAACCCAAGTAAATCTACAAGGTGGAGCTTCGCGTTTGCATTCGCTCGCGCGCCCACGTGTGCGTGCAAGCGTGCGCCTGTGACCTCCGTGTTGCCTCATGCCGGGCTGTAGTTTGGTTCAAGTCGCTGTGAGATGACAGCAGAGGTCGGGGTGGGGGGGGGGGCTGCAGAGAGAAGAAGCTGGGCCCAGATGACTGGCATTAAACAATGACCTCTGCATAATGAAAGATGGCGACAACATTTCCCTCTCATTACAAGGCTCCACACTGTGACAAAATTTGCATATTCATATATCCCCCCCCCTCTCTTTTCACCGCAAATTATTATTTTTTCCTGTGAGCAGGACATCTGCCTGCCTGACACTGCTCTGGAAGGGGAGAAAAAATTAAAAAAAAATAAACACGTGTGCAGGGAGGCACATGATCTGTCCAGATGTCACAGAAATATGGCACGATGTTGACATCATCGCACACCCCCGACCCTGTGTGTTTTTTCCGAGGCTTAAGCACCAGGAAATCACGTTTGGGGTCAGCGGAGAAGAATACAGCTTGGGCAGGAAAACCAACAGAGGTCCGGAATGTATATCTGCTTTGCATATTATTGTCCTGCTACAGTGACATAAATGATTCTGTTACACACTGGTGTCGCAGGTTATGCACAGTTGCTGCCAACTATACTTCCACAAAGAGGATGATCAGTCGTAGGTGTCGGTGAAGTAACAAAGTTGAGGTGGGGATCAAAATAATGGAGAAAAAACTTGAAAAAAAACAACCTTAAACATACACGTATTTATATTGAAAAGAGACAACATGAAAAAGTGTTTTATGTTTTTATAAAGGTAATACCACAGCATAGGCTAAAAACAAACATAGGAAGGCGAGATTTAATATTTATGATCACATTTTTCTTGTGAAAATGCTCCAGGTATGCACATCAAAAAAGCATCAGAACGCCAACGTCTCCGAGCCTATACAGCCCATAATTGCATTTCGACATCAAACAAAATGGTGCCATAAAATGAAGTTGGGCAAATAGAGAGAGAGAGAGAGAGAGAGTGCAGACATGTATGCGAAGACAGTGGATGCGCAAAACTTCTTCATCAAAAGAAATGCGTTTGGTTTTCAACAAAAAAAAAGGAAGGTTTGAAAAGCCAAAAGTGGGAATTTAAATTCATTTTCTTTAGTCGGGGAACTTTAATTCAATTGAATCAGGCTGAGCTGCCACCGCCAACCGTGCCCCGAGAGTCGCCGATCTCAACGCGCAGCATAACGATCACCGCGGCACTTCTCAATACAAACTGTTTTATGTGAATACCTCAAGCTGAGGGCTATATAAACATAGAATTAGACAAAGTGTTTTTTTTTTTCTTCTTTATGTTTTATTTTTTTTGCTCACTCTCCAGCAACATCCCCAGGTTGGACTGGCTCTAAGTAGATGCAGGCACTGCAGTTCCCTTATGATAGTTCTGCAAAAAAAAAAGAAAAAAAAAAAGGGGTTTCTTTCAACTTAAATCAGCAAATTGTGGAGCAGGGACCTCGGGGCGCCTTTCTCTCCCCGAGAAAGAGATGCTCTCGGGGATCAATTTGAAATGTAAATTGTGGTGAAGGGGTGTTTGTCATTAACGATCAAATATTTGTACCGTCGAAATACCTCTTGCCCCTTCTGTATATGCACCCTCTGTCCAAATTTGGAATGGGATCTCGCAGGGCACGGTTTTGATGACGGGGAAACGTATAAGTTGGTGATGCTCTCCGAGAGAGAGGGGAAAAGAGAGCAAACGAAAGCCATGCATCACAATTTGTAGATTTATACATGGAAATATCAAGAGAAACAGGACATACAGCAGAATATATATTCCTATACGCTTTGTAAACGTTGCACTTGCTGGCCAGACCAATGTCACTTTGCATTTTCGCTCTTGAAGACAAGAGAGCCAGTAAAAAAAAAAAAGGAAGAAGGCCAAAGAGTTAGGTAAAATGATGGAGCCAGGAAGGTAGGACAAATGGAGAGAGAGAGAAGAGGTCCCTGTCATCTCTGAGAGACAGCGTCTCTGCTTAATGTTCATTAGGGCGCTGATTGAATTGGGGGGTGTAGCACTGTCACTGTTAATGGAATGATCTCTAATTGGGGCGCATTAGCTTTATGGGATCTGGCTAGTGTCAAAGGCAGACAGCAGGGGAAGGCTGCGACATGAGAGTCGGGAGACGTCCTGCCTATGCCGGGAAAAAAAGCGACACCCAGATGACACAAAATGTCATTATTTGAAAAGCATTTGCATGCACAGCTCACGAATGCAGAGCAGCATCATGACAAATGAGACTTTCTCCCTCGTAGTGGAGGGAGGATTTCTGGACAAGAGGCCTCGTCAGCCGACGCACTACAGGTGCGCCTGCCCTTCCCGGGCTCGTCAGCGGACACGGTTCAGGTGTGAGAGACAGACCCCCTCCTCCTCCCACGTGCAGCCTCCCGCCACAACATGCAGTACCGGGCCCCGCCACCGCACCGGAGGCTCAAAGAGATGCATGATTGCCGTATAAAAATCCACCTACCTCATCTATCAAACATCCCTTTGCGCTCAGACTAAATTACTAAGTCATCCTGCCTCTTCCTCTTTATCAACATTTTGCACTTGGTGTTTACCATCGATGTTTGGTGTAACCTTGGAGAGAGGGCTCTTTTGACAGAGAAGGTGATCAATAGTGATGTTGCTCATCTGATGAATCCAGCGATCTGGTTTGGAGTAATCTCAAAGTTGAGGGGATCATCAAAATAATGAAAGGAAGAAAAAAACAACGACAATGAATATTCCCAAGAGACAATATGAAAAGGTTTTTACATTTGCATTAGTTCAAAGCCACAGTACAGGTGAAAAAAAAACACAGGAACTTGAGGTTCACATGTTTGTGTATGTGTCTATGTGTGTGCGTGCGAGAGAGAGATAGAACGTGTTATGCCAGTGTGTGTGTGTGTGTGTGTGTGTGGGTGTTGGTGTCCATTCGCACTGTGCACCGCGCCCCAAGGGCTACGACTGTGATGGTTTAGACGTGGAAGCGAGGAGCAACGTCAAGGCCACAGTGAGGCCTATTCGCGGTAATGACGGGCACAAATGGCCGCCACCGCCGTCCAACCGGACCCGGGACTTGATCTGTAATGGCTGCCCATAAAGGAGAATCATCATCAATGAAAATGACAGGTTATTAAGATCCAATTTTAGGGCGGCTACGGCTTTAGTGTGATAGGTTAGCCATCTATAAAACCTTTATGGCCTGGCCCTGAACGACACCAGTCCCCGATTCCCCCCCCCCCCCCCCCTGGCCCTGAAGGACACCAGCCCCCGACCCCCCCCCCCCCCCCCCGCCTGCCTACGCCCTGCGCCAGAGACACATGCTAATAAGCTCACAACCTTTAATTAAGCAATATGTGTAAGTTGGTGGTCATTATGGCCTGATTTGTGAGCCACTTCATTACACTGAGCACCAGCTCGCGGACGCATATTCAATACAAATCAGGCTGGCCTGAATATTATCCTGCTTAATGTGAGGCCAATATTGATATTTTATCACTTGAGTTCTGATTAGTGACGTTTAGAATCTGCATTTCTCATCGTGTGAGTGCCCGACTTCGTCGCCAGTGTCACTGAACCCAGTTTAGGGAATCACAAAGACCTCATCAGTTTGCATATTATTTGTTTATTTCCAATGCATCCATAATTTAATGTACTGTATTTGGCTTTTGCTATTCTGCTAAGACACCCTTTGGGATTTGCACATTTTGCTTTTTTTTCCAGGCATTAAAGGGTCACCTAGTTCACCGCAAACACAAGGAACATTCAAGAATAAACAAAAGTAACTAGCACTTCACGGAATTTCGGCAGGGAGTCAAACAGACAGTTGGTCGGAGGACTTACGTCAGTGTAGTCACAAAACGAGCCGTCTTTGCTTTTTTGTCATTGGTTGAGGTCATGCAGTGCGAAGCTGGAGCCGCACCCACTTCCTCCTACTGGCTCAACGCGACGGGACCCTGAGGGGAACGAAACACACGATTTAACTGTGTAAATTCAAGTGAGCAAACAGGAGGCTGGAAAGCTTCGCACGAGCACAGGGGTCACACGAGTGTGAGATAAGGTGATGGGGAGTGTCGACGGCTCACTCGCATATGTTGGCTCTTAAATATGGTGAGCCGCATAGGTCGTAAACGTATATCAAGGGGATCGGGGTTCACACTCACGGCCAAACAGTTTCTTCCTTTTCCGTGGCTGGGGTGGCGCACCTGCCCCTCCCTCGGCGTCCCTCTGATGGTCAGTGCCCTGACGTGGGCAGGGAAGCACCCCTGGAGCCCCTTCCACGTCTCCCAGCACCTTCGGTAAAAAAAAACCCAGCTTACATTGTCGAACCATGCCATGGGAAATATTTCAGGTCACAAAATGAACTACAACAACAGCATTTACTTGTTTTTGCTGTGGCTGAGTACACTCGGATCACAGTGGCTTGACACTGGAGGGGGAAACCATATTTTCCTGAAGGCCTGCGAGTGGTGTTGTATGCATAGTGTCTACCTCTGTCCTGGTGCTTGGAGCGAGCTGGGAGCAGAAGCAAAAATTGCCGAGACTACATGACACACTACCTCTTGTCCCAGAGGGGGAAACGGCTCTCACAACTCTGAATTGGCCTACTTATGTGCAGTGATTGGAAATACGAGTCAAACCTCCCCGGTATAGCCCATGACAAAATAATAAACTCCACATTTGTCTAAAATAGTGTTTTTTAACCATTAATATACTCGCGTGAGGTCCTATTCGTCCAGCATTCTCGTCAGCTCCATTATTTCCCCACACATTTCACCTACATCAAGCAGTTAAATCAAAAATGTAGGCCGGCATTTCCGCAGCTGCCAATAACACAGGTAGAGGAGCAGCAGTTGAGAAAAACTTCATAAAATAAACGGGCCACAGAGTGCTTCTTTGTCCGCAACTAGTATAAACAAGTCGGATAATTACATGCGCCGTACTTTGGAGGAGTCCGTCCTCCTGAGCCGATATGGCTGCCAGGGAGGCATCAATCTGCTCATGCAACATACAGTACGTAGCCAAGGACATTCCCCTCCTCGTCTTCCGCGCGTCTCTCAAAGACACTGGCGCGCGCGCACGCGCACACACACGCACACACACACACACAGTAGACTGAGCAAACTCACTTCCTGTATAAATCGTATTCATATTTCTGAGGGCTGCCGATGACCTCACGGCAAATGAAGCGTGGGTCCTCGGCTCCGCAGCGGCAATCAAACGCGCGGTGGAGTAATTACAAAACGCGTGGTAGGAGGGAGAATTGATGCGGTTTGTCGATTAATGTTGCTGCAAGGTGTTTTGTTTTTTTGTTGTTTTTTTTTTTCCTGGAAAGGTTAACTTCTTCACATTCTCCGCATGCTAAATTAAGGTCAATATTGGTCCGGCGAGGAGTCCTCGTCGCCGGCAGACGGGCGGCGGGCTGAGTCACGGAGAGCAAAGACAAAGCTTCCTTGTTAAAAAAGAACATTTGGGAGCATATCATGAGGATGATGCATCCCTTACGTCAAAGAGCAGCCCCTCTTTCCGACACCGCTCGTCTCTGCTCTCTATTGCTCACTCCTTTATAATCATGTAATTATCTGCATCCTATTTATCAGTGTGACATTGTTATTATCATAAAAATCCGACAATCCATAGGGGGAAACTCCTAATTATGTAAGCCGCGCATGCATAATACAACGTCCGTGCCGAAATTAAAATCATTCGAAACAGAATGCGGCCCAAAACTTGCACTGCGAATAAACTGCATACCTTTTGTTTCTCCAAACCGTTAGGCACTGCCCCAAAAAAAAAAAAAAAAAAAGGGTAGGGGAGGAGGGAAAAAAAAAGCACCGCCGAAATTGCAGAGAAAAGTGTTTTTATTTATAGAAGTCGCTGGAGATGCTCATCATCAGCGTTTTTTCCGAGCCATAAATAATTTGTGGAGAGAGGTAATATTCAAGCTGGCAGAGCCTTAGTTGTGCATCTTTAATGGAAGTTTTTACAGAAGCCGAGCCAGTTCGTGCATATGCTGCTGCCTCCCATATGGAGGAGAGGAGACAAAAGGAGCACAGTTGGCTTGTCCCATCTCTTCATAAGTCCATCTACACTTAAATGCTAGCCCGGGAGGAAAAACGACACAGGGGGACATAAACCCACTGTGGTTTTAGGAGGCGAGATAATGACTTTGCCGGCATTAATTTCTTCATCAGCCATCTTGTTTCTCCAGACAGAGTGGTTACGAGGCCCTCTCTGAAGGTCCTAGGTTATATAGACGCGTTTCCCCCGCATAATTTCGGCCCCAACAGTTGTTGTCAGCAGTGCCTTTTTGTGAGTTGGCAGCTGGGGAACATCTGTTTATAGGTAATGAGCGTTTGAAGAGCTGCACCTCGCTCTACCTGTAATGTCTTTTTATTGGGCCGCGCTGATGGGAACGCAGCTTTAACTTTTCGGTATTGTGGCAATTCAGCCAGAAGATTCCCTCAATGTGGTCAATATTACAGATGCCTGCCTGGGGGGCGCCAGACTGAACGAGAGCACGCGATGGATCATTAATATTAAGTTTCTGTAGACAGAATTCAATAATGCAAGTCAATAAAGGCTTCATTATTGTTCTATATATTTTTTTACTACACGCCCACAAATTCAAATGTACTCCGTCTTATCTTCCTTACCCCCCCACCCCCGCCCCCGCCCATGCTAACGATGCGACACAGAGGAAAGAAAGATAAACTTTCAGTCAACACGCCTAATTCAATAATGGCTGAATAAACAACAGAAATATTGGGTTTCTCATGACTCTCGCTCAGCCTCTCACTCTCCAGCAAATCAAACAGGACACACCTCGCTGTTCTGTTCCTTCCAAACAGTGTCTGACAGTGTCTATAGCTCAGGGCACTTCTTCCAGGACTTGCTTTTTTCAAGGTGTTCGTTTAGACAAATTTCGGGTGTAAATGTGTGGGTATTATGCAAAGCCGCTTGCCCCTGGAGCTGTGGTCATGTTAGTCTAAGGGAGGAGCAGGTCCTCGGGGGCATTGGCGTCCAGGACACTGCCTGCGAAAACAGAGCTCTTTAAAGGAAATAAGCCATCCGTCAATATTTCCTCAGTAAATGGAAACAGACTTCTCAAAGTAGCAGGATTACCCTCTTTAACTAACTGGGCTCGAGAATGTAGTAACATTATTACACAGTCAAATGAACTTCAATATATTTTTGTCACAGTCACCCTCGTGTGCTCCATGCGCCGATGACTAAGATTTCAAAACCAAAAAAAAAAAAACAGAGAGCATCCTGTCGACTAGGAGTGATAACAATGTTATCTTTTGTGTACGGAACGTGGCCAAATGTGACATTTTCGAAGGGGAAGTAATGATATGCTGTGAAATGGCCTTTGTGAAAATAGTGCACATAGCTCAGCATGTCTGGCTAAAAGTAAAATAAACTATATTAGGCCTTATTGCCCACACGTAATTCATGCTACACGCTACCTTGTCTGGTAACATAGCAGTGTATGCGCACCACCATAAACTGCGCCATTATTCGGATAAGCCTAGACCGGAAAACCCCGTAAAATTGCTTTAAAATGTCATGAGAAGGGAAAGGAACAGAGACGAGCTTCTTTGCATTCCTACTCTCCTTCGGTGTGATCACCGCCTCCCACAGTGGGCGCGTTCCGCAGCGTATATTTTTAGCCATTTCATTTGAGTATAAGTGGCCTGCTCGGATGTTATTCCTCTCCGAGGAGCTGTCACCTTACATCTGAAGGCGGTTTGTACACAGCGCCCTGTCGCAGTGTGTGTACGTCGCTGCCAGAATTATATAAAGCGCTAATAAAATCAGCTCAAGTGTTCTTCCGAGTGCTGGGGATGCCCTTTGGTGATCCCCGGATCTTGCTCTATACATAAAACCAGTCTCCATATTCAGGGGAGGATTAGGTTTTGAATATGTAAAGAGGGGGCCTGGGCTGTGAGGCGGTGGGGATTGGCACAGTGCTCTCTGGGCGCCGCTGAGCACCGGTGTTATCGCTCCCCACTACCAGCGAGTGAAAGAGGACGCCATCGGCGTCTCCCGCTACTGGAGGCCGCCCGCCTGTTATGTTGCGAGGGACAGACAGCAACACCCAAGGGACACAGTGGGTGTGAGAAAAAGAGAGCAACAGCGAGAGAGAGAGACCGAGAGAGAGAGAGAGAGAGAGAGAGAGAGAGAGCACGTGTGTGTTTCCAAATAACACCTATTTCTTTCACTTAAGGTGGCCTCTGTGAAACTGCCTTCGCCGTTTAAATAATAGGGAGTAGGCTGCAGACATGTTGAGAATGAACTCTCTGTAAACTGAGCGTGTGTGTTATGAGTGTGTAAATATATATTTATGCCTTGGAATCTTTATTTTCTTTTTGTTGCAGAAGGTGCAAAGCTGTGTGTGCCTTATGCGATGTGTTGGCTCACATAAGCTCACCATCACTCAAATTGCCAACCATTAGAACGGTACGGTGCCTCAGAGCTAACTGCTGGTGACTCCTTTCAAACTTCAGAATATTCATTTTGTTGTGATGATCCCCGGTTGCTCTCGGGGCACTGTCAAGAATGATGGAGGAAAGAGAAGCAGCGCTTTCCTCCTTTTTTTTTCTCTCTCTCTCGCTATTTTAGTTCATCATCGAACACAAATCTAATTTTGCCTCCCAAGAGTAGTTGCCGATATTTACCCTTATGCGTCATCGTTCTGTACCTAGGTATGTTTTTATTGAACTGGCTAAATAGTTACTGCATTAGTCCCCCCCCGCCCCCTCCACCCCCTTACCCTCATTTCCTTTGGCCCCTCTACTTGATTTATCTTAAGCCTAAGTTTGAAGGTAGCCAAAGACAAAGGCGAGACAGATAAGACCGAGCAACCACATCACTCAATAAGTTGGCTAAACATATAAACAGTCATTTGGTGAAATGTTTGTAAGACTAAGTGAGTGTGTTAAATGTTGATGGTTCACTTATTGGCCACATTGGACAATTCCTAGTTGTTTCAAGAAAAACACATATAATATAGTCATTTACTGAAGTAAATATATAACATTTGTCGCATATTTAACAAAGCAAGTGGACATAAATGAAATGCAATATGTCGCGCACCTCGATAATTGCTCCATTTGATTGTCGAAGGAAGTGCCTGTATCGTTGTTGCAGCCCACTCAGGTAGAGAGTGTAGATGACCACACGTGTGCTGGTCTCGCCCTCCGCTAGGGTTGTGCCCCGTCTCGATGCTTCTTCGCGGGACACCGCAGAGCCGAGGAACGACTCCTCTGTTGTCATGATATAGTCATAGACCGCCACCTAAAAAGGAACACACAATTCATCCCTCATCCAATACAAAAACACGCTTCTTTAGAATAATATATATCATAAGGGCAACAAATAGGTTTTCAGAAAGTGATCTGTGATGTTTTTTTAAACAGCCTTCCACGATAAAATATCTTTCAGCCTTTCAGCCAGTGTTATATTGTGCTCAAGTGCGTGAAGAAATAAAATAAATACATGCAGGGGAAATAACGTAAGTGTGAGTAACTTTATTCCATTGAGATGACACACATTCATAAAAATCAAGCGCTGTTTATTTTAAGTACATGCAACTGCAGCTACCAGATAAGCCCCACTGGTGTGCAGTATACCAGTACACTAATTCCCAGTGAGTCCTATGGGGCCTGATCTGTGGCAGATAACGACAGGTTGCTTTTTGTGGTCATGCGCACGTGTGAATAATCCTGGAGTCAGGCTTGTGTACAACTATCTGTATCGGTGTGAGCGTGTGTGTGTGTGTGTGTCTGCGTGCTCATTGGGCGATTACACACCGGCGATGTGCTGCCCTTCCCTATTAGGACGAGACACAGGTAGCAAGCGGACCATGTGACATGTTATATAGGTCATGTAACTTGGAATCATCGATGTATGAAGATCATGGAAGCTCTCCCCCCTCTCCGATAGTGTCTGCGGCTAAAGGCTGGCATGTCTGACAGAGCAGTAAACCCAAACGCAGAGTAAATATAATTATAGAATGACACAACTGGTTTGTCGTACATTAATCCCGAATTCGTATTCCTGACTGCAGAATGTAGGTCCAAATGTCTTGTTTTACGGTGTGATAATTAGCTGGAAGACCTCATCGCCATTAGCATAATGCATCTATAACCTGATTTGTGAAAAAAAAAAATCTTATGCACACACACACACACACACACACACACACTTCCACACTGGGACACACACACACACACACGCATACACAAACACACAGACGCACAATGAGGAGTTTTTTCCAAGTAGTTCGTAGAACTCAAGGTGACCCTCTAATTGGCTGAGTAATTATGATTTGTCTAAAAATACAGAAAAAGGAAAAAAAAAAAAAAAAAAAAAAGGCGGACTCATTCAACAGGCCATGAGTGGCAGGGTCAAGCTGAAGGAGAATTTTAATTTGGTCGCGTATGGATGTCACTCCCGCACTTAAAAACAGTGAGCCAAACACAACTCTAGGCACTTCACTGTGAAAACAGTGGGATCCATTATCACACTTGTAATTAGAGACATTGCATGAACTGCAAACTAGACACCCCCATGTGTGGGAAAGACCTCATTGTCGAAATGTCAAAAAGTCACAAGGGCATGGGGGGGGGGGGGTACTAAGGCTAAGAACATTTAATGAAGGGAGGGGTGTGGGGGTGGGAGGGGGAGAGGGGGGGGGGGGGGGCATCTCTTCAATGCTAATTCAGCCGCTCATTAGTGAAATCGCCTCAGCTGCGTCTAGCCTCTAGCTTGGCCTTGGTCCACACTGGGGGAAAGTGATTACCAGAATTCCTTCAGTAATCAGCACCTTGGCAAGGCAGCAATCAGACTGTTTGGATAGTGTGTATTTTGATTTCTCTGCTTTTTTTTCTTCCTTTTTTTGAGAAAAACACAAGCGGGAGTGTGCAAAAAAAATAAAAAATAATCCCCATATCTATTCCTATAGTGGGACTCTCGTGTTGCTCGTGGTGCATAAAAAAAAAAAAAAAAGAAGAAAATCATTCACATTTAAAGTCACATGAGGGTGATATAAAAACAAAAAAAGCATTTCCTCCTCTAGTGGCCACAGGAAGTGTGCTTATGACCTGGCTCCAGTCCAGGATTTGCAAGAACTGTACAGTGGTGATAGACACGGCGTGGATTCAGCCTCTGTGCACCTGTCCCCTGTGTGGTGAGCACATATTTTGGCTGGCGTGAAAATATATATATACATTTTTTTTTTCTCTCTCACGTTAACCACGCCGCCATCCTACACTAATAAGCATGTGAAATCTCGTTGACAAGACGAGACAAAAGCCTGAAAAGGTGTTTGTACGTGCGGGTTTGGGTGATGCCATTTCACGTAATGCGCCGTGGCTCTCAGGATGCATCACGGCCGAGACACAACAACCACAAAAAAGACAAAAAAAACAAAAAAAAAACAGGAAAGAGCATTAGAGGGCCCGTCTGCTCCACGCCGCTCTGTTC
Source organism: Colistium nudipinnis (assembly GCA_016785305.1). NCBI lineage: Eukaryota > Metazoa > Chordata > Actinopteri > Pleuronectiformes > Rhombosoleidae > Colistium > Colistium nudipinnis. The sequence continues at coordinate 1,059,863 of JAFBJU010000996.1, read as the reverse complement.
TGTTGTGTTGCGTTATGGTACCAGCCTGGCTTCCAGTCTGAGCCTGAGTGCTCCCTCCACTCCACCATTGTTCCGTGTGATAGCACTAAGTGACTGATTTAGGTTCAATGCCTGCACGGAGCAGACAGGCCAGCTGTGGGTTAAGCAGATAGCATTCAAGTGAGCTAACCCAATTCAAACCCAATCAAGCTGGGATTTATTGTCGGGGGCTGTATTTAGAAATCTGATAGAGTCTGCATCAGTCCCTTGACTTACATCAGGGGAGACAGGCCTTATTTCTTTTAGCGGATGACTATAAATGGCAAACCATGTTTTCCAGCAGGGACATCAATTTCAGGATTTGTAGGCATTACTGCAAGTGCACATGGCGAACGGGAGGGAGGGACGGGGACACAGGAAGTGGCGGATGGCACAGCTGCAGACGTGGCTCCACGGTTCACAAAGAGGCTGTAGTCTGTCTCCCTGGGAGAAGATGCGATTTCACACCCACCGAATCAAACCTCAGCACGTATGAATGCGGTATAAAAGCAATCAGCACCTAAATACAGGAGCCTGTGGACGGGTTTTGTTTTTAAAAATCCACTGTGACTAGTAATAAATTCGACTGACCTGTCAATCATTTTTATTCAAGCCAGGGCAGTAGGGAAGCACCAGTTGGACTTTTCCAGCCTCACACTGATGCTTTAGGTATCAGCCGACGCTAAATACTCTAAATATCTAAAACCAGTGTGGAATTAATCAGCATTACGCTTGGCTGTGTGCAACACGATGGGACTTGTTTGTGTAGCGAGTGTGAAATATCTCCAAACCACTGACCTTTTGAGTTTTAGCTCCCTCCATGCTACATTAGCTCTTCCTCTGGCTCTATACCGCTGCACTGCTGTTGCATGATGTAGCACAAACACAAAGATGTAAGCCTATAGAACAACATAGAACTGCATTGGAAACATTTGAAAGACTTCTCACTGAAATCCTACAAAATAGGCAACCACTGCCTCAGAAATATACGGATAAATGCGCTACATTCCAAAAAAAGGCCATTCCTTTGTGTTATATTTAAAAAACTGACCCATATTCATACCTAAATTAAGATCAAAACTTCCAACTAACAGCCAAAAAAGAGGCCAGACAGTTTCTGGGAATTAAATTGTAATTTTCCACTGGGTGACAGACTAGGCCAGTAATAGCTTTGTCTGGGAGGAGGTGCATTGTATTTTGTTTTTGTGTCCTTGACTGCCATTAATGTATACATGCCTGGCTGAAACACGTTTGTAAACGTTGCCAGTTTCAAAACCACAAAATCCACCTTTCGAAAATGACAAAATGAGGGAGGATGTATCACTGATTGATAAAAACAAACTAACAAGGCCCCCGGGAGCGAGTTAAATGTATTTAATATCAAGCTTTCACTTCGAAAGGGTGCAGAGACATGCGTGTCGACATACGTAAGCATGAGAAGGCATTTGTTTGCATCTGTGTTTGATGTACACGTGTGTGTGTGTGTGTGTGTGCGTGTGTCTGTGTCGGACTGGAGGGGGGAGACGAGGAGTCGTCTCCGCCGGCGGCCGGGCTGAGCCCGGCTGGCGACTGTCCAGGACCGGAGCCTGAGGCGTGGGCACGCACGGGCCTGTCACTCCCCCTGATCCCTAAATGATTGATCCAAACTAGATCGCTATCGTTGCAATTTATGCACCCTCTCTTCCCCAGGTATTCTTTTTTTCTCGGTCTAAGTTTACCTTCCATATACTGTACATGTTCCCATCGACTAATTAAACCTCGCTATTGTCTCTCTATCTCTCCGCCTTGCTCCGTCTTGCCTTTTTCCGTCTGTTCTTATGGCCGGTATGAAAAACAAGGCAGATTGCTACTTATGTCATGTGATAGCGTACTGTATTCCAGTTGGTTTGAAGTCCTTCGGACCCTGCTTGTGACGAAAACACACCGCGAGCCGCTGTATTTCGCAGCCCCCGTGTGGGGTTGCACCTTCCTTTTTTTGCCCGTCTCGGCATCTCAAATCCCCAAGAAAAAACGTCCGCTGACCTTTCCCCGGCCTCCCGCCCACGCGCTCGCTTTCTCCGCTCACTTTCCGGAGCCCCCCCGCGCAACTCGCACGTAGGCGGGCCGGGGTTTCTCTCCTGCCCCTGCCGGGATCCCTTTTGGTTCGTGATTCTGTCCCACTTGGCTTTAATTTACAGTGGGAAAATAATTAGAATCTCACTTTTGCAAAGAGTGGAGTGAAAATGTAAACAATGCTTCCCTGCGGGCGGGTGCTTCATCACTTTGACAGGTGCATTTGAATTTGCCTGGGTGGCGGACAGGCTTGGTTATTTATGTGTCAGTCGCACATGGAAGCCCCGGCTGTGGCCGGGACTAGAGTTGGGACTGAGATTAAGGGGAACGACCGCAGCTCGGTGGAGAGGGGAGAAGGAGTTTGGATTTTGAGTAAGCTGATGACAATTCTGCCTGCGGACCAGTGTGAGGGCAGATTGGGACCGGAGCTTGGTATAGATCTATCTATTTTTGGAGCTGTAATGAATGGTGAGGAGAACTCTCATAGATACCTGTAGGAGACGAGGTTTAGACCCGGACAGTGAAATAAAGCCACGCATGAGAATTGGGATGGTGCTGGGGCAGATTTGGATTTGGTTGAGTTAAAAAACTATGTCAGGGCTCGGCTTCGCGGGCTGGTACCAGCATGTTGTGTTATTAATGAGAGCTTCCATTGTAAAATGAGTATTTCAAGCTCCCAGATTCTTTCAAACGTCAGATAAGGTGCCAAGTCAACTCTGCCTAATTAAGTTTTGATGACTGGTTTCGAAAAAAGCCAGATATGAGTCAGGGAATCCTAATATACCTGGAGACACTTGGAAATATTTTGGATTAAGTCTGTGTACGCTTGTTGTTGTTGTCGTTGTTATACCACATAGGGAATAAATAAGACAAAAAATAACAAATAACCTATTTTTTTTCTTACAAAACAAATACAGGCACGCGTAGAAGGCGACAATTACATCTATGACAGACGAATCCTAGTGAAAATAATGACACGCCGGGAACGAGAGCGAGAGAGCCCTTCGCCTCGCCCCAGTAGTTCAGTCTGCTGACTGGTGGCCACTGGGACATTAAGCGGTCTACGGATGACCAACCAAACGAAGATGTTGGTACGCTGCCAATCGCTGTTACGTTGTCAGCTGTGGGAGGATGAGACCGTTTCCCCTTCAAACCCATCCACCATATCTCGTTTGGCCAATTTTATTCTGCATGCTGCGGTGCAAAAATGGGTCATTAAATGGGAAGGAAGATTAGCACTAGCTACTTGCACTTTTCATTTGCCCGTTTTCATAACTATGATTTTAATGCTGGATAGACAATGTGCATTTATACATTTGTGTAAATAATATCCATGCTTTAAATAAAATAAATATATATATGATTGTGATTTGCTTGCACCTGAACTGTGCATCTCTTTTGATATCAGCTTTAGAAGGAAAGGAACAATAACCAAGCAAATAAAAAATATCAGATAAATTAAACCGCTGAGGGACGCCGTCTTCCAAGTTTCACACATAAATATCATGCGGTGACAGTAATAGCGCATGCGTAACACGTATATATTTCTCCTTTACAAAGGCCAACTTTATCAGCCACTGCATGGAGGCCTCTTTATCTTAAACTGGATTTTCAGAAACAGTATCCTTTCTTTGTGAATGAAATTGGAGACACATTGTGACTGGGATGGTTTTGTGTGATATTTTCCAAATAAATGATGATCCCAACTTGAAAATGTCGTGTGCACACCCAGGTAGAGCACAGTAAGCATTGCTTTGGGAGAGGATAGACAAGGTTTACTTCTTTTGTCCAAAGATCATCGTCCACACACAAGCACACACACGCACACACACAAACAGTAACACTCATCTACATGCTGCACACACACACACACACATTCACGCTCACGAACAGACAAAGCCTCACACAGTGAGGCAACGCATGCATGCATCTCCAACGCCTGCAGGCACTTGGGGCTAGGCAGCAGGGAGACGGGGGGGGGTTGCGGGAGTGATGAGGAGCAGGGGTGGAGGAGTGTGTGCTGTGCCGAGGCTCTCTAAGCTATAGAAGGTCAACCCCTCCACTCCGCTCGCCACCACCACCCTGTGTACCGGTGCTGGCCCGGGTTCAAGGCCCCGTTTGCCGAGCTCTGGGCTCATAACAACCGACGCAGGCTGCGTGTAGGCACACGAGCACATGTGCCAACGTGGGCTCGCAGACACAGGAAGCAGCGCATACGGTGTGCACGGGGTTCACACACTCGCATGCCCATTTGAAAGAGTGGGCACGTATGCCGCGAGACACACGCGCGCATTTACTCATCGTGGGTCGCACTGCACAAGCGCACATGCTCATTCACAGAGAGAGATATCGACGTGGAGCCATTCCCGTACGAGCCTAGCCGCACACTGGCTTCATGGAACACGCGCACGCGCACACACCAGGCCAAGTCAGGCGACAGCATATTGCACATGGCCGGGAAAAGACCAAACCACAGAGCATAAAAGGCCGCGGACATACATGCATGGATAAGCCAAGCAATGTCAGCCATTAGAATGGAAATAGATATGGTGTTTGTGTAAATTTGGCCAATATGTGTTCGGTTGGCCTATATAATTGGAGCAGCTGGAAAATGGCATGGCTGCACACTGTCTGCGTTGGGCCTGATTTGGCTGAAGCAAAGGTCCGTGTCTGGTTAACGCACCACTGGACAAGACAAGCAGCCCCTGCCCATTTGCATGCGGGGACACAAACAGGCCGAGCGCACCGCGTAGTGACAAAATGGCTAGTAAGCCACAGTGGCTTTTCATCCCCCCCTCCTCCCCTCCGTGCCCATAAAGCAACGATCGCAGTCTATAAATATTTCAACTTGAATAATCACAGTTCAAATGCAATAACGCCCGGTATCCTAAAGTAGCACAGAGCCCAAATTCGGCGTCAAGGGGAGATAAACAAGCAACAATGGCTATATTTACAATCAGACTAAACCAAACAACTTTAAAGGGGATTAGCCTGCGTGATAGTATCTCTGAGTGCCTGAGATAATCCAGAAAATAAGATATGCATAATTCACTGTGACTAATCTCCTTTGCCGAAAATAAAGCCTACTCCCAGCCTACAGTAAACAACTCCCATCTTTTACTTCCAAGCAAAGTCTGACTCACCCCGGGCCCGAAGGACATCACTTTTCCAGGTTTGTTCTGGAGCACGTTGCCGTCTACCTGCAGCTTTATTTAGCAAGCAGTATAAGTCCCTTCCATATTTTGGATGCACTAATGTTGTTGTTTTGCGATAACTTTGTCACTTAACCGAAGTCAAGGCATCATATACACGGGTGATTAAAACCTTGAACGCGTTAAATTAACGACTGCACCTGCATATTCGTAGCCTGAAACCTGCAACGCGTCGCACACAAGCCAAATTTCGAACAAGCAGAGGACTAACGTCATTAAAGCATGGGCATGGACTGGCATTAAAACACATGTCTCTTTATGAATTCATGTTATTTGACAATTTCCTATCCTGTAACCAGAGGCGGTTGACAAAAAAAAAAAAAGTCGAGACATATCCCAGTCCCACACCTTTGTACAATCAAAAGCCAAACCGATCACGTCGGGCGAGACGTGTCTCTTTCATGTGATCCTTTTGTGGCGGGGAAAGGCTCTCTCATTCTCACTCTAGGTGCACGGGAAAACGCGAGATGTCATGCTCGGCTCAAAATATTTCAGGAGACCCCGCTTTGTGTCGCGATGCTGCAGAGAGATGCCAGAAGTTGAGCGTCGCCTTTGATATCCAAAATTTGACTTTGGAATAGTTCTAAAAACTAATCAGGCCTCGGAGGCTGAAGGTGATAAGTACCCTAGCCAATAACAGAAATTACGCTGGGAATCAGTGGTAAAATGCACACACGCACGCACGCACACACAAAGCACTCTGTCTCTTTAAGATTATGAGTGAAACCCTTATGAAAAAAAAAAAAAAAAAAAGTCTATCTCTCCTCGGGATGTCATGTGGGGCCGTTAAGACACGACACCTGTCACCATCACCAGACCTTGCTCATCCCCTCCAGGCCACAGGAAGCAGCCAAGGTCAAACTCTTTAAAAAGGGAAGGATGGAGGACAGGGGGGAATAGAAGTGACTAACGACGGACAGTCACAAAGGATCAGCTCTGTCAAGTTCAGGCTGGAGAAGAAAAAAAAAAAACCTTTGTGAGTCAAAAAAAAAAAAAGACTGCACGTTTGCGTGTGTGTCACAAACGCGCGCGAGATGCCACGATAATTCCACCGCACAGGTCCAGGCATGCAACATCGATTAATTGAAATACATGTTTTGTCTAACTCATATTTACGCCCTGCACACAGATCTGAGCCAGGCCGTGGCCCGACGCAGTGATAGTAGAATGAGCTTTGTCTATTATTTGTCCAAGATTCTGGATTTGGAGATTTCCTGCCAAAATATGGCCTCACCATTCAACAGTCTGTTCATTTTGTTGCCGCCGGTGTCACAGCGACGGTGGATTAAGCTGGATCGACAGGTGACGGTTGAGGTTTGATGTTGTGATGAAGTTTCTCTCCCTGACGGATCCATTGGAAGAACAAAATGTTTTTGTTTTTTTTAATCGCTTCACATATTAGTTTGATCCTTTTATGTGACACAGAGATAGATCATATTTTTGGCTGCAAACAGAAGACACCTTCTTATTTGTCTTGACTTACTATGTCCTTTTCACTTTCTCTCTCCTTCCCTCCGACAGAAAAGCCTGCCCAGGCCCATGCTTTGTTAGATAATGACATCCTCTCCCTGGATTAATTGTGAGGGACACATTAAGCAATGGGGCTGACACTCCCTGTAATTAAACTGTTCACAACGACGAGTTCATACTGGAACTCTTTCCTCTCTCTCTCTCCCTCTCTCTCTCTCTCTCTCTTTATCTATCTACGGATGGACCTGTGGGTTAGTCTGGATATATCCTATGTTATTGAAATTAGTGACATCATAGTCCATTGTTTGTGAGAATAGCAAGTGCATCACCATGTGATATTTGAAAGAGATGTGGCCTTTGTCTGTGTTCACGGAGTGATCAGATACGCTCAAATGCAAGTAGGATGGGCAGATGCGAATTGAGTATTAGAATACAATCAAATAATGAGAATCTTATTTAGGGCAGAGCAAGAGAGCCACCACTTTTGAGATGGCAAACATTCTGCTTCAATAAGCATTTTATTTCCTTTGCGGTCGCAAAATAAGTGTACGCCCGAGCTGGAAGAGTCGCACGCTCAAGTTAACCATGGCATGGCAAAGATTGTGGTGGAAAAAGGATCACGTAGTCATAGTGATCATCTGTCCACTTAACCAACCAACCTTTTTTTGAAATGAGCCCAGGCCGCAGACCTACAGAGACACCGGTAATAGAGCTTGCTTTGTCCTTGCCTCAGCATGCCCAGGTATCTTGAGAGGGCGATGTTTGGGACGGGAACAGAGCGTTGTGTGCGGCCCTCTGCTCCCCACCGGCAGGTGCTAGACCGAGGTCAAAGAGGAGGCACATATATCACGGAGAACAATGCTGAGAGAGGGGGAAAATAGCTTGGGTTATTTAAGCCAGAGCACCAAACAGACCCCAGCACAGATAGAATAGGATGGAACAGGCCAGAGATGAGCTCCTACTCCATCGCAAATGCTTCTGAAATGAAGTCACTGAATGGAAGCGGATGCTGGCATTTCACTTGATGAGCCTGCGTTGTAGGTACTTTTTGGTTCAGATCCAAGAGGTGAACCAAGAGGTTAAAGCACGTATGAACTATGTTGCCACGGTAACTGATGTCCAAATCACTGCCGTTCTTTTAACCACAAAACAATCAAAAAATAGCCCCTGAAATAGGAGACAGCAATTCAACACTGTTCAATATGCATAAACAGTAATTATCATGGAGACATCTAATCTCATAATCTGGTAATGGCGTGCGTCACAGCACATATCCAATGTTACCAACGGTGAGAATGGGATACTGACATGTGACCACATGATGGGGTATACTATACTAACAAGTTATTTAAACACACTTAAGCCTGTTGGTTTCCAAGTTTGTCAAAGATGGTCAAAAACAGAAATCATACGTTAACGTTGTAAGATGTTTGCAAAGTCTGATTTTAGATGCCTGTTCATCAAAGCGAAGAATGTGCAGTGGTAAAGTGGTTATTACTGAATCCTGGAAGCCAGAAACCTATATTTGTGGTACATATGTAGCTATATATATAGTCAGAAATGAGTGTATGTCTTTTTTCTTCCTTTTCTTTTTTTAACCGTTATGCACCACTTTCACACATGACGGTCCAGCGGAGTCCTTGTTCTTTTTTCGGGAACACGGCCGCGTAGCCTTGGCGAACATATCTCATATTGAGCTCCCTAATGCTCCGACAGTGGACGCTGCGTGTGCTCTTATGTCACCCCCTGTCCTTGCCTGGCAGCTCGCGAAACCCCCTCGGGCCACCGATGGGCCCTCAGCGATGTCCACAAAAAAAAACAAAACCGCTCGCCATAATTGAAGAAGCCACTCTTAATGCGACGCGCACGCTGAGGCTGCGTGGCAAAAGGTTTCACACGCACGCACTGGCGCGCACGGCGACATATGCGCGCACGCACGCCGCATACTGTGAAAATGAAATCTGTATGTAGGTTAACAGCCTTGCATTCATGCACACTCGGCTAGGCACATGAATACACACACGCACACACACACGCATGCACGCACACTGACCACACTGCTCTTTGGTAGAGGTGACTGGGGGGGTTGGGAGGACTCCGGTGACCCGACACTTATGCACACGCTCGCTCGCACGCACACGCGCGCACACACACACACACATGTTCACACAGAGATGCCCTCCAATTCCAGATGACCTCTCTTTTGCCACCGAAGCACTCAGCTCCTCTGCTGTTCCTGTGTTGCTGTTATGGGTTCCTGCTCAGGAGCTGAGGGCTCCATTGTTACGTGACAGCGGTTCCTGTGTATTCCGCCACGGCCCGCTGCATCCTCTGTCCCGCCTTCCCCCGAAACCTCCGTCTTCCTTTGCTCGACTTTTAAGTTCGCGTCTCAGGTGGCCTGACGCTCACGTTACTGTACAATTTGAAGACTGATGCGTAACCAGAAGAAGTGCTGTGCTATAGGGTTTACTGGTGTCATGCTAGTAAGAGACTGGTTAGGTTTCCTGGTGTCAAAACCCCCATTGAATGTCATGCATGTGAAAATGTATAAAAAAAATCCTGTCCCTTCAAAATGCTTTTGTTTAAGCTAGTGGCACTTACACGTTTTTTTTTTGTTTTTTTTTTTACATACTCAGTTCGCATCTGCTATTGTTTGTATGAATGAAGCAATGCATTTATGAGCCAGAAAAAAAGTGCTTAGTTGCTGTATGCAAATCAGGCGTATATGTGTCCATGTCCTTTCCCCTGTAACTCCGCCCCCTGATGTCCAATCAGACCAACAACGAGGAGCACCTGGAGAAGAGCTCACAAACTCCTGTGCCACCAACAGCATGGAGAGGCTACCCAAATCTACTTCGTGGTGTGTCTGAAAACCAAGGTAATATAGAACATTTCAAAATGCACTGTTTGACCATTTAGAAGGACATTTTAGTGGAAAAAGGGATGGCAACCCCGACATCTCTGTCTGGTCAGGTAGCACTATCATACCGCTCGTCGTAGTTTAAAATTAGAACACATTTCATATGATTAACAGCCAAACTCCCAGACTTATCATTAACTCTCCAATCTGTGCTATTTGACTCTCAACAGGTTTACTCCCCACCAACCACGCTGCTGTTGCAAAGCACCTTGGGTGTTCCCAAACTCACCCGCTGGTAACCCATTACCCAGACATATGGAGACAAACGGCACGAAGGTACGCAAATGTTCAGGTTGCGAAAACATCTCCAGGGCCACCATACTAACCCCCCATCTCCCCATCCTTCCCCACTCCTTTTAATGGCTCCCTCTCTCTTTCAATTATCACAATGTCACCACCACCACTGGGAAAGTTTTCCTTTTTGGTGAATTAACGGCGATAGAGCTTTGCATAGGGTAAGCTGGCACTCTGTCATTGTCATAGTGGTGGCTCTGACAAAACAGTTTGCGTACCTGCTTAAGTATTACAGAAATTAACACCTCCCTTCCAGGTACAGTAATCAAGAGGGTGACAGGAGACAATTAATTAGGTCTATCTGCATCACTGCCTTTACATAATTAATGGGGCTCATTACTGAACCCCCTAGTATGATGTGGAGCACTGCTAGCACTAGCTCAGAGCGTTGTGGCATCATAAGCACTAAAAAAAGACTTTTGTTTATTTGTAAGCTTCCAAATCTGAGTAGTCTGCAGACGAACTAAAACAACTGCAGGTGACTTATCCCCATGTCTTCCCTGGTCATGTACAAACAATAAATGGTTAAATGTAGTCTAAATTAAGCTAATGGTTTAAATAGCTAGCTAGTTCAAGTAGATGACAAACCAAACAGTGACATTTGACCAGTAAAACACAATATAAGAGTGTCATTTAAATTGAAAATATATCCAAACCAACTTCTGAATGCGTGGTGGTGGTGGTGGTGGTGGTGGTAAAACAAAAATAACATGCTAAACCGCTCCATAGCTTAATCATGGTGGGGATCGAGCATTTTGAGGAAATTCTTAAAAAGGCCATAATTGATGGTGGAACTAATGCCACCCCCTTAGATCTTCAGCTGTTCATCAACAACAAATGACAGTAATGGGTCCTCCGCGGAAACAAATTTGTTTTCTTTCCTTCCTGAGATCAGATTAAAGGGCACACAGGGTTGACTCATTCAGCCAGCGAGCTTCCGCTGCTGACGCCTGAACCTGGGAGTAATATTTAAAGCTCGGAGCAACTCCAATGATCATATGGCATGGAGGAATCTCTAATATAAAGTTAATTGGTGAGAAAGTAAAAATTAGATTATGTTTTATGATCACCTTGTGAAAATTACAAGTCTGATAATAATAGGCCATTTGCAGGTTGGTTATTGAATGTGGATTTTTTTTTTATTGTTTCAGTGCTGGAAGGAAATAGAGCAAGGGATGTTGCTGAGTTCTAAGGTAAAGCACAGCACATACAGAAAACCACTGACTATCCAATTGATCATCTTATTTTTTGATATTGTTTTTGTAATTACACAATAATATATCTTTGGGAAACCTCTGATGCTTATATTCACTACAAATATATGTCCACCTTTAATGCTGAAAGTTATAACCTGTTGTGTTATGTCATTGTGCTATTACTGTCTGTTTAGTGCACAACTAATGAATAGTCTGGTTGCTTTCATCATGCAAAATCATTTTTTGGGTGCATGATCAAGCAAAGTGTATGCAGGCAGCACAGTCGAGACACAGATTGTTACCTGTGATCCAAAAAGCTTGAACACGTCTATTTGTTACAGTAAATGTTTTTAAAATACTGCTGCATAATATAGCCGACCCTACCTTAAGTACGAAATTAACATTTTTGTTTAAGATATTCGTCAAATGCTTTTCCATTTTCAGTTGCCTTGCCTGGCACCTGACTCACAATTGGTATCAACTCCGGTTAACACACACACGGTGGATTTGCAATAGTTTATGCGTTACCCTACTGTTCAGTAACTTTACAAATTTGCTTAATATCAGACTGCTGCTGTTCCTGTGAAGGCCTTGTTTTCTTTCCCATCATCCCTCCCTCCTTTCACTCAGCTAATGAAGGCCTCCTGGCCCACTGTTATTAAAATCACGCCCTTGCCTGTGATATTAATTGGGTCCGTAATAAGGAATGCGTCAGATTCATTATTTAATTGCAAGGGCACATTTGGAATACAGTTTCTGAAATGTATTTTTAATGAAAAACACTACATCCTGACCTAATCATATCAACCTTATTCTATCTAATTAAGGATGCAAAAAAAATCATTAGAGTTGCAAAATATTAGTTTCAGCTCTGTCAGGCTGCTCCTTTGCTCGCCTTAATGAATAATTTTTTTTCCTGTCTATGATTAATAGTTAATGAGGGAAAATTGACAAAAATTTACATGTAGGCAAATTAGTCTAATCGGAATATGTCTTTGCTGAGTTAGGAAAGTGACCCTTTTTAAAGGAGAAATTGTGGCAATAATTATGTAGTAATGGCAAGGCCCATCGTATTGTGAGTAAAAATGGCCCAGTTGAATAATGAAGAAATCACAACATGCTATAACCCTACATTTTCATCACACCTTACTACAGGAAGTATGTTAACCTTTCATCAAAAATTCAAAATTAGGAATTGTTAATCTGAAGTAGGTGAAGTATGCTGTAATTGTTGCTGTATAGGCAGAAACCCAGTAATGCAAAGAGTATTTGGCGCAGGTCATCGTTATAGTTGCTTGAAAAGTCGACACATTCGATGTTTTATAAGGTTTTGTAGGGTTCCCACTAAAAATTGCATTAATTACCACAGTTGGAGCCACCCGTGAGAGCCGGGGTTGCCGTAGAAGTAGGTTTGGGTGAGGGTAAGTGCGTCGGTGGCCATGTGTATTTCTCAGCTCATCACACACATGGTCAGTTTTTGACTCATTGCTATATTTTATTGCTATATTACTCTCACTTATATTAAATATAGTTTGATGAACAATTATTATTTAACTCGTACACCTACACATAAAAACAGTGTAAAAACAAGGATAAACAGAGGCGGGCTAAATAATAAATTACATTTTATTGTTAACGAATTAATAGAATGACAATTTCATGTCAGAGGGACATGCTCTTTCATGGATCAATAACGTAGGTAATACTCATCATTGTCTTGACTTTTCACAAGCTCAGTTTTGATGAGATTCTCAATTCCATGGTGCTATTTCTCCATCTGACACCGTCCAGCCGAGATAATGTTTTTTTCTATTCTAGCAATATCAAGATTTCTATGATGGCACATAAAACAGGCTTATGGCATCAACCCTCAAGCAAAGCCTGTATGAGCATCATTTATACAGCACGGTTCATGTCTATCACACATTCAATGTGCATGAGACTGTTTCTCTCATGGACACGCCAATGACACAGCGTCTTGCTCTCTGGAGGACCTCGCAAATACTGGAGAACTACTCTACCTCTTTACCCATGACGCCACGTCAACACGTTTGAATGATTCAGTTCAGGACAAAGTATGTTTCCTCATTGACTGTAAAGTAAAAAATCTTGTATGTATTCATTATTGTTGTAAAAAATGTATTTATTGGCCGAAACGCTGTCAATCTGTACTTTTAATTTTCTGTGAACGTCTAATCCTCTTTGTAACGATCGGCTCCTCTCACACTGGGGAAAGCGCGTCGTAAATCTAATTTGTTGGGGTTTCAGCAGAGGATATTTAATATTCTAGTATATTTCAAATCTTCCAAATGTTATTAACTGGAGAGAGCATGTGTTTTACACACTCGTAAAGAGAAGGCACAGTGCCTCAGTTCCTGGCATTCGCGTCCATCTTTCTCCAGAAACCGAGAACATAACGTAGTTTTAGGTGCTATTTTTACCCCTCTGGAGCCCCGTGAACTTGTGCAACCAAGGAGCGATGGGAGTTAATGAACATGGGGACCACGAAGCGAACAAATCCTGCAGATTAAATTAAAGCCAGCTCCAGTTTGATCGCTGCGTGCTCCCTCCCTTATCTCAACAAGTCACATTTTCCATCACTATGCAAAGATTTTACATCGGGTGTCGGTTCTGTGCCGGTGCCCTGCCCTCCGTCATCACAATTGACCTACGCTGGGCCGTCAAACATGTGACAGCCTCCACCAAGCGATAGTAATTTCATGGGGACATGCATTTATGCAAAGTGGAAATCGCGCATTTCCCTGACACCAAGTTGTCCACATTAAGTGGATTCCCGGTATGGCATGTGCACGTGCATTTCGCTATGTATGCTGATTGAGATGTATCTTTTTTATTAATATAAATATCTTTCGCAACTAGGTTTCCGCAGACTAATCGGGCATACCGAATGCCCGGCTTTTGTTTTTGGTAATTATCTGACACAAATTAGAATGAAGTTAAAGACCTCTGAGATGAATTGTCAGTTTTCGGAAATGCAACTAAAGAGAAATTAGTGATATAAATTCAGCTATTCTATACCTTGTGGCTGCCATTTTACCAGAGAAGCATCAATGACCTCTCTGCACGTTTTCTTTACAATTACAACCATGGGTTTGTGATGAGGAGAATTTGTGTCGAGAGCCAGAGAAGAGGCCGCAGTGTGGCGAGATGCTCACCTTGCGCCTCTCCCCGCTGAAGCCTCGCCACTGCTCTGCCTTCGTGACAATGTAGCTAAGCTCCTGATTGGACAGCTCCAGATCTTGTGGCAGGAAGTACGTCCCGTCTTTGGCTGTGAGCCGCTGAAAAACGTCCAGCATGCGGCCATCGTTGTGGAATCTGTAAGAAGGGAAGTGAAAGGCTTAGGTGGCGGCAGAAGTATTCTGACTGTCTCTGCCACGTAAAGAGCATATGGGGTGAAATGCCACCGCAAGGGGAAAACTTTGATTTATCTCAAATAAGATTGGGTCTTTCTGCCAAACGCCACCCATTTGTTGTGTTATGCTATTAGTTGGCTTTCATGGAATAGGAAACACTGTCAACGTCTAATACAGCAAATCAAGGACAATGAAAGAGAAAAGGGAATCAAACAAATTGGCCTGTAGAGAAAAGGGAATCAAACAAAGGGGGGGGGGGGGGGGGGGGGGGGTACGCTTGTGCATCTGCGTGGTTGTAAAACCGTTAATGTGTGGGAGTCCGATCCTGGGACGTTCCTGGCTCTTAATGCTGCGCTTCAAAGATGGCAGATGCAACGGACGCGCTGGATGCAGATGTCTGAAGAGAACCACCCTGAGTCACAAGAAAGCGTTCAGCACAGCAGAGGGCGTATCGATTGATACCTCCAGATGAGCACACATCACCAAAGTGTTTATTTTTCCTTTTGCCGCACAAGGGTGCACGCAGCCGAGGCCCCTCAAAAGAATCACCATGTCTGTAAACAAATGCCTTGGCTGGCCATCAAATCCGGCAGACCTCGTGCCCTTCCATAGAGATTCTAGCCTGTCAGAGGGTAATCGACTCTCAAATAAAAACCAGCATCAAGGAGACAGCGATTTACAATAGAAGCTGGTGCGGCGCTTTGAACCCAGCCTCATTCCCCAATGCTCCTGGGAGAGAGCGATGTTTGTACGATCTTGACCTCAGACACAGGAATAGCATGCATTCATTTTCATCCTACACTTGGATTGCGCTTCTCATTCATTTATGCAGCTTTGCTCTGGAAGACACACACCATCTGTGTATCTCTGTTCCTCAAAGCAGGCTCAATTTCCTTTGGTGTAGGAAGTGCGCAAATGTGAGAGTTGACCTGGATGAGGAGGCCCATATCGGTTCTCTTATGAAGACGGGTCAACACAACGACATGTGAAAACATACAGAATATTGAAATATTTAGCTGGGGTAAGCCATATTAAATGCAAACTAAAATGCATTTTTCTACAGCATCATTTTCAGGGAATTTGTGGGTTTTTCTGTCTTATTATAGGCTGAGAGGAACATTTCAAACAAATAATTATGCAATGATAAATAAAATTACAGATTAACCACCGAATATGCTGTATGATACTCATTGTTGTGACTACTAAATAATTCAGCTTGTATCAAAGTTATTTGTAGGTATTAACAGGACCACTTTAATTTTAGGCTAACTGAGCATCATTCCACAAAGGGACCCACAGAAACCAACAATGAGTAAGGGAATTACAAACTACGTCGGTTTTGAACCTTGTAATCGTTTTGAGTTGAGCTGCACCACTGTCAATGCAACGCTTGCGTTTATTAAGTTTCAAAGAGGATAGAGGTGTTAAACACATCACCGATACGTAGTTTTGCAAATAATGAATAAAGGCTTTCTAAAATGTAATTAAAACGGGATAACAGTCCATTCTATCTATACATTTAGCCTCAGGCATTTTTTTTCAGAAATAGGTCACGCTCTGTGTCAGAGCCCCTTCCTTGCAGCCAATAGGAAACTGTAACCCATAAAATTATCATCCTTGCTGCAGCCTCGTGGCCTACATTCAATGCAAACCCGAGTGGCGCTTGAGTGGCAGAAGTCATTATTACTAGCTGCTGTTTTAATATTGTCCATTTAGCCGGAGCGCGATAAGCGCCTCGCTTACTGAAATTAGATGGCACCCTCTCCTCAGCCACCAATCTCAAACTGATTAATTCAATAAGGGGTTCCTTACATTATGAGTCATTAATGGAATTTTGTCTCATGTGAGGGTTGGAGAACACACCTTGCATGAATGCGGAGTTCCATTTTTCAGTAATTCACCACCTTCCTTTTTACATTTTACTTCAATGGTGCAACAAAAAATGCTGTTATTCTATTATATAAAAAAGCCGAATGTTGCTACTTTATAGGTCCTATATTGTTCAGAAGTTATATATATATGTGCCTATCTGAATATATACCAAGGTCTTTTTAACTTGAGTAACGTTTTGATACCAGAACTACACACTACCACTAGAATACTGCACTCAGCCCAAAATGACCCACCTGGAAATGATTTGATTTCTCAGATTGTTTATTTGAATAATTTTTCTCTTTGGTTATAATCTATGTTACACCTAGTTTTGGTTGATCTCTGTGATTATATTTGCAGCTTTTAATCTTTGAAATCTATTTTTATGAGTTACACCTAAACTAAAATTAACAGTGTGTGTGTGTGTGTGTGGAATAGAAACTTTCTCAATCATAATTAAGGGATTATATCATTATGACTCTCAGGTGTGTGACTTGGACGAGAGGCCTCGTCAGCCAACGCACGTCAGGTGCGCCTGCCCTTCCTGGGCTCGTCAGCTGACAGGGTCCAGGTGTGTGTGCTGACACACCTGGGACTGCTTCTCCTGACCAGTCCCCACAGACCCCTCCTCCTCCCACATGCAGCAACATGCGGTACCAGGCTCCTCCAGTGCACTGGAGGATCAATAATATGCACTACTGCAATATATAAAGCCACCTACCTCATCGATCACACATCCCTTTGCACTCAAACTAAATGAATAATTATATTGTCGTATTCTAGCATATAATCAACTGTATCAACATTTTGGACTTTGTCTTGAGAATAAACGTTTGGTGGAACCTGGTAAGAGGAGCGGGGTACGACAAAATTCTAATATGCACTAACTGCAATTCTACTTATTATTTACCTCCCGCAAAACGCTCTGAGAATGTCTGAAGCACCCAGATAAAGGCGTGAGACTGTGTCGTCCTGATCCACTGCATATGTTGGAAGATAGGAAATGGCCAATATTCGACTCAATGGGGAAGGGAGAAGCATTTTTAAATTAGGTTCCAAGACACTCACGTATCACTGTTCTGTTTTGTTTTGAGGAGGCAATGGAGACATTCGCTAAAATCTGCCGGTTGAGGTGCAAATTCACAATACAGGCCTCGCGAGTAAAACGCTTCAGCACGGATGACCTTAATCTGCAAGACATGAGTGGAACACACAGCGCATTAAGATAGAGTATGTGCATTCAGCACCACGTATATGCAGTCCATTTCAGTATGTATGAAACCTGCAGTGACACCAACCATGCAAAACATTCAGCCTAATCGGATAATGTAAGGGGGTTTCATGTTCACGCTATATCAAAACACATATAACTTTTGAATTAGCAACGCTTTCAATTTTCCGACCGGTTGCGTAGTATGTTGTGTTGCGAGAGAAAGCTGTCCGGTGCATTTGCGCATTCCTGCTTTATTTGGTGTTCTAATAACTCAGTGTGCGCGTGTAGATGCGTGAGGTTAATGCATAACTGCAAAAGTAAATTCCATGCGCCTATATGAAATCCAAATGGATTAACATTCGTTTTCCTTTTCTGTTGTTTCGTGCCGTTTCCGGTGGACAGATAAGGGGGATGGAAAGGGTGGATTGCTGTGGAACGGGCACGAGGCTGCGGGGGCGGGACGATTTATTCCTGAACGGGCGCTAGAGAAAGGTAGGCAAAACACCCGACTGAGTTTTCATACACCTGATGTAGAGTTGACTTTCTTCATTTTCTTCTCATCCAAAGACAAACTAAAACGGCAGCACCTCCCGGACACACAAAAGCCTTTTATATCTAAATCTCAACAGAGAGCTATGTAAAGCACTACAGGCAGACTGGATGTGGAATCATATTCCTATATGCTTTACTGTTATTGCTATAATGGATTATTAAGCCAAGTCCATGTGAAGTAATAGGGGCCAGAGGAATCCATGACTGAATATGTGCATGTGCAAGCTCCTCAAATAATTTCCTTCCATCCTTTTTCTATTATTTGATCTGTTGTTTTACTTGACCTTTGGGCATGACCCTGGGTTTTGATATTCTATAAAGGGAGAATTGTCCCGTTCACCCCAAAAAACGGTTCTTGGTACCCTACACCTTAGGTCCTAGACTTCTGCCTGGTATTGTTCCATGTGCTACAAATGGTAAACAATGACATGATAATGAAACAAACAAGTCCTATAGACTGTTTTATAATAAACTTTACGCGATTAGTTGGCAGTTACGCGATTATTTAGCAGTATATTTAATACCAGCGAGGCAGTAGTCGGGACACCACAGGGACATCTTGTGGGTTTGAGATTGTTTTTACAATATAAAATTACTGCATGAAATCTCTCATTGAAATAACCAAGCGAGACATTTGTTTTGGGTTGAATGGGGGTTGTGAATGTCATTTTTTAATAAACTCTAAATAGTGTAAGTTATTGTGCTACTCTACTCAATTTTTTTTTTATTTTCAAGTCAGTCAATTTATGAATTTAGATGTTTGCTAAATGAAAGGTAATCTTATTAGCCACGCTTTATCATCACATTCAGACATACTGAATAAATTGATTTCAATGTTTTTGTGACTTAGTCATTTGGTGAATTTGGGTTTTTTGTCCTAATTTGTTTTCCCTTTTTTGGATTGAAGTTAGAGGGGTTTGAAATATTATGATTTTTACATTTTCTTCTTCTCTACCAAATGGCTACGTTTGTGGGCTTTGCGGCTGAGGTTTTTAAACCCCCGTCATGGATTTTTACTACTTGGTTGTAGCTCTATTCTATGTAAGATGGAATTCATAGGCCGTCGTTGTAGATAGCTGTGTTGATGTTTTTCTAAGCATCACAAAGGGAAGAATTTCGCCGTTTACTGTGTTTGTATATTTGAAAGAGAATCCCTGTTAACCTTTAGTAATAACTTACAAGGCTCGCTGTAACCTTTGACACCCGAAGACTGTTGTGTCTCGATGTCTGGGAGATCCGCATTCTAGAGACTGTTCTTACTGGAATCTGATTTACAGAGAAGCGAGCCGTCTTTGACCTTGGCCTCGTTGCGCTTTGGTGTAGTAGGCTGGTGGGGGGAGAAATGGTTCCAACAGATGCTGTTCCGTTTCTCCCGTGTGCCGTCTGTCTGTGTGAACGACTGACCACAGTGTTGGTTTCGCGAGCCATTATCTTCCCGTGGGACTCACCTGAGCAGGTAAATGGAGAGGATCGTGATGGAGAGCAGGAAAAGGACCGTGTACAGGAAGAGGGTGATGATCACCCCCGCTGCACCTGATTGGTCAGCCCGGTAAAAGCGCCAGTAAAGCTTAGCTGCATCGCCCACTGGCCTGTCAGGGCTGTAGGTGAGATGCTGTGGGGAGGTAGATGAAAAAAAATTATAAAATGAAATGCATGCTGGGAAGAAAAATCTAATCTTTTACTCTGTAATTGGAAGGTGCAGAGTCATGCACATTCACAATACAAGGTGTTCCTCTCAAATCCTGCATTGAAATTATAATACAATTTTATTTCCTGGACACACAATCATTGCAATGGTATTTAATCAGAATTTCACAAATACATCAATGGTCAAATCATTCAATCTTGCCCATTGACAAAGTCTAAAAAGGACACCCGTCTATCCTCGCGCATATGCTTTCTCACCCTCTACCCCCCCCTCCTTTTTTTTTTGTAATTTAAAGTCACTTTGCCAAGATAAAGTGAACTCCTATTTAAAGTGCACAAGTGTCCAAGCTATTTTTAAGTGACTTACCCCAAGGACGGCGTCCACTGCAAAGACCGCCAGAGGGTCGAGGACTGTCCACACCGCCTGAGCCATGATAAACTTTGACGTGAAGGAAGGGAGTGAGCCAAATATCTGTTGACAGCCCCATCTGATCAGAACCAGCAGGAACGTTAATGCGTTCAAGGTCAGGGGACCCACCACCAGCGTCGCCAGCTCCTCCCAGATGTGGAGCAAGGAGCTCTGGTACACGAGCACCACTGTGTGTGCGTGGAACTGGAACCTGGTGGGAGAGGAAGTGAGAGCGGATGCTGGGCATGTGTGTAGACGGGTGTGACTCATGTGCATGTGTCAATGCCAGTGCAGTTGTATTTGCGTGCGTGGTGAAGCTCAGGGGCATCTGGTGCCCAGCAATTCCCACACATTGTTTGCGGTTGGTTCAATCATATTTAATTAGTGGGAAGACAATTAACATTATAATTGGCTGTTTGACTAGTCCGTGCTACCTTATTGATTACATGGCTACATGTAATACGTGTTATAAGCAATTTTTATTGGGTTTTTAATCTGCAGATGTATTAATTAAAGTAAAATGCGGAAATCAAACTGACAGGCGCTACAACAAATTGCATTAACACCTCTGCTGTTCAGTGACGGAGCTTTTTTCCTGGGCCTCCTATGGTAACGTAGGCTCCCCTTTCACGGCAAGCCTCATGAATTTCTTAATCTTGCCATCAGTCAGGAGGAGGTAAAGCCAGTGGTGGGAGAGGAAAGGTCCAGTTTTTGCTCATTAATTTCCATCTGATTTGCTCCAAGAGTCGAGCATCTCCCAGATTCTGTCCATTAATCCGACAGTAGAGGTCCATTGGGTTCTTATCTCAGGCAAATCTCTTCAAGGTTCTATGTGTACGAATGTAAAGCATTGACAAGTATTATTACCAATATGTGAACATTGTCTGCTCTGACATCCACAGACCACAGAGGAGGATTATCCGGCCTTTCACATCAGCTCTGCCAGAGCATTTTTACAGCTATAAAACAAAAGTCTGTAACTGACTTTAGATGTCTACAGTGAGGCTGCTTAAAATAAAGAAAACGCAAAAAGAACCAGCCACACATGTTCAAGCAACAGTCCGATAAACGGGATGTTTTCCAATATTGTTTTAAAATGCAAGACATCTTTTTTTGGACAGAGCCTCTAACATTGTTTCCTAAATTATTTTCTGCGTCATGTGTATTCAATCTAACTGGCCCTATTCTTTGAGCAGGAAGAAACATTCTCACATCTTTATCTGAGCGTTTGAGACATTCTCAGAGTTCTGTGGTGGGAAATTGCAAAGCAATGTTGCAGTCAGTCAGCATGTTAGCATTTGCTGAGACCAACTCCTCCCCAAGGTTTCATTAAACATTTATAGCAAACACTGCATCTGACCACAAGTGAAACATTTTCACAGAATGAATGATATCCTAGAGTAGGACAGGATAATTATTCATTGAGTTTGAGGGGAATAGGGTAGGCCGATTTATATTGCAGTATCTTTGAGCCTCCAGTGCGGTGGCGGGAATTGGTACTGCATGTTGCGGCGGGAGGCTGCACGTGGGAGGAGGAGGGGGGTCTGTGGGGACTAATCAGGAGGAGCAGTCCCAGGTGTGTCAGCACACACACCTGAACCGTGTCAGCTGACGAGCTCGGGAAGGGCAGGCGCACCTGTAGTGCGTTGGCTGACGAGGCCTCTTGTCCAGAAATCCTCCCTTAACTATGAGTGAGTTTCTAGTCCCCCCCACCCCACCACCACACACACACACACACACACACACACACACGCACACACACACACACACACACACACACACACACACACACACGCACACACACACACACACACACATTTGGGCTTCTGAGCTCTGATCCTCGTAAAAAAAGAAAGGAGAGATAGTACAAGAAGTTGGTTAACATTTGCCGACGAGCCCGTGAAGGTGCTCAGGAGCAGCAGGCACACCTGATGTGCGTTGGCTAACGAGGCCTCACATCCAAGTGGCTCGTCTATTGGAGTCTGAAATAAAGAAATGGAACTGAGCTCGTGAGCACTGAAGTTTTTGAACTGTTTTCATGATTTGTGTTATCGGTGGAATACATTTGGGTTCGTCAAGTTTAAGTGCCTCATGTTTAATTAAGGAATAATCTGAAAAAAGGAAGTGTTGGATGTTCTTTTTAATGGATTGTTGAATTACTACTTTTAGTTTTAAGGGAAAAAAAAAAAGAAAAACTGACGTGATACTGAAGCAACATCGGGGGTCGAAGACTATGTTGCTCCTGGGCTCACTTTGTTGTCTGCTGATGTCCGGGGGAAAATTATGGGGAAGAAAGAGACTGAAGTAGAGAGGAGGAAAAATAAAATAAAAACAGAGTGAAATAGAAACAGGAGGGGAGGGAGACTGCCATCACAGTAGCCACCCCTAATGTCACTTGGTCACTTTCTCTCTCTGTCACTGGGCACCAGCAGCACTGGCCAGCGCATGGAGAGAGAAATGCTCCGAGGGAGAGCAGCACATTCAGACATGTGGAACTTGTCATCCGACGTTGACCCCCTCTGTTTTTTTTTTTTTTTTTTTTTTTTACCTCCTATCCGCCCCCTCAGTCCATCCTTTTTGTGTCTTTCTTTTTTCATTCGGGCCACATTGTTTTTCCCCCTGTGCCTTCCTCTATCACTTTCCATGATTTAATGTGTGATGTTTGCACCCCACATGTTATTGTAATAAAATCCTGCCTGCATGCGTGTTTGCAGCCAGCTCTTTTTATAGCCATGACTGAAATCGGCAACATATGCTGGGCTGCAGTGGGATTTAACAGTTCTGTGGCATTTTAGTGCTATTTATTGTCAGTGCTGTGTACCAAATAATAACAATAAATTCCTTTCAAATAATGTAGCTTTTTTGGGGGGCTTAAGGCCGTGTGGTGAAATCAACAAATTCCTCCAAACACCGATTTGTTAATATTGAGAGTCTTGTTAAAACGTTAATGGCGGGGATTCCAAACCGATGATTTGGTTGTATTCAGAGAGTGTGTGTGTGTGTGTGTGCGCGTGTGTGTGTGTGTGTGCGTGCGTGCGTGCGTGTGTGTCCTATCACACACTCAGACACGGAGCACATCCCCATTAACCCCTCTACCATACTCCCCTCGACATGCCATTTTACCATACTTGGCATGTGTGTGTTTCTGAGTATGTCTGCAATTTGTCCATACACCCCAGTAATCTATGTGCGTGTCTGTCTTCAGTTAAAGGTGTCTGTCCAGGTAGTTTTGCCCGGGTGTTTGTGCGTGTGAATCCATATGCTCCCCAACGCCCATATATACATGCGCGTGTGTGTGCTTGTGTGCGTGTTTGTGTGTGTGCGTGTGTGCAGGGCGATATCAAAGGAAGCAAACTCACTTGTTGACAGGAACTGCAATGGCCTGGAGGTAGAGCCACTGGCTGCAGTAATGCAGGTAGAGCCTCACAAACCACATCAAAGCCATCAGCAGCATAATGAGGCTGAGCTGCCGAACACAGCCACGCCTGCTAGTGCACCGCTGTGGTTGCCCCAGCAACGGCAGGCCCGAGTCGGACGACAGCATGTGGAGGGCCAGCCGGGCTCGTTCGGACAGGCAGGGGCGGGAGCCAGGTCCTGTGAGTGCCGATCTGACACAATATACATGACAATTTAAAGCTTTTTTTTTTTTTTTCCATTTCACTTATTTCTAATAGCAGTACTATTTCATACATGACATGACATTTGCAGCTTAGAACGCAGGGTGATGAAATGCTCGTCATGCGTGACAGTAGCGGCAATGATTATTTAATGTGTTATAATCTTTTTAATATATACTGTTATTATTATACTGACATTAAATACACCCCCAGCTGAGATGAATGAGTCACCACACTAGATCTATTTACTTCAGGATTTTTTAGGATTTGCTGTCCAATTTTCTGCATCAAATATAGTATGTGAACGAATGTACCATCATCCGATGAGTAACACATGAAAGGTAGGGAAATGACTGTGTTCAAAACTGACGCACATGTACGCGAATGTACTCACACACCCAGACACACACAAACACGGCACACAGATAGGAATCCCTTCCAGCAGTCTCGGCTTCCCACAGCACCTCTGCCTCTTCTCTGCAGCCCTTTGTCAGGCCTGCTCAAATATTCCCTTTCATATGGAGGCTACAGACGGAGTGGAGAGGAGAGGAGAGGAGGAGAATTTTTTATTTTTTTTTATATCTAAAAACTTTTACTCAAAATGACTGTCGTGTTAAACGGGGTGCGAAGTAAATTAGTGTGTACGGGGACGACCTACATGGATGTCTATTGTAGTTTGCGCATGTCAACGCAAGCTGACACCTTTGACCCCCATCCTCTGGCTGATGGTAATTAGACCAAGGCTAAATTAGGTGTATACAGTAGAGATATGGTCGGTATCACGGAGCGGGACTTGAGGCTTTTGCCCGTGGACATCCCCGTGTCTTACCGCCGTGTCCCAGAACAAAGTTGGAATTCACTTTGTAGTGTGTATCTAGGGAAAATGATACATTGCCTAAAGACAAAGAATGAGAGAGAGAGAGAGAGAGAGAGAGAAAAAGCTCCAAATCAGTGGTATTGCCTTCTCCTCCTCTCTCCAAATAATTAGGCTAGACTTACATAAAAATGCAGCATTGCGTTTTATGCACTGCTTGTATCGCTGCCGAAATACAAACAGTCCCACAGTTGCATTTAAAACAAAACAAAAAAACAGATCATCTTTGCACTCCCTCCGAGGTGGGCAAAATCTCTGAAGTGTTAAATTATTTGAAGTTGTCAAGTTTTCTTATTGGATGCACATGGCACTGTAGGGTACAGCACATTTGGGAGCGCTCTGGATTCATTCGGAGTTCAGACAGTCAGTTTGGACTGATAAACATTCTTAGCTTGGCTGGACTGAATCCATCCAGAGAAGATACAAATCTGTCATAAAATTTTTTTGTCAATGTTAACTTTTAATAATGTTTGAAAACAGCAGTATGGGATAAGAGAAAAAGAATAAGAGAACAAAAATCCTATATTAATCAGTGGCAGTAAAGATATCTTCTATTAACTACATTAGTTTAGGAAATAAGCAATGTATGATACTTGAGACTAATAAGATTATATTATTATATTATATTTTCAGGTTACTGCTACAAAAAGCAAAATTTAGCAGGGTCTAGTGAAGTGTATAGTTCCACTTTCATGTGTGTGTGTGTGTGTGTGTGTTTATACATCAGTAGAAGTGTAATGCATACAGAAAGATGACTACATGTGTTTCTGCTTCCGTGTTATCATTGTGACAAAGGCCCTTCCATTCGGTTTCCGAGCTTTATCGCCACTCGTTCCCCTGTGTTGTACGAAACGGCTTTCCGCGCGTCTGCAAAAGTGGAATTACAGACTAGACAAAAACACCGGTGTGTCACAGACACAGGCAAGATGCTCCCCTGTCAAGTGGCATTAAAAGAAAATAGTGAAAAAAAAAAACGCAACGCGATGCCCGCCTCTTGTGTGACAAAGATATTTTGACGCATGAAAGAGGAAGACTTTTGTCTTTGTTTTATTCGCGTGTGCGGCCTCTTCTGAAGCAAACCGGTAACATGATCGGGAGATCGGTTATCACAGCCGAATTGATTTCATCATGGCACCTCCAATTACTAAAGTACAATGCAGAAAAGGATCGGAAGGTGGGGGGGGGGGGGGGGGGGTGGGGGGGGAGGCTTTTTATTTTGGGGGGGGGGGGGGGGGGGGGGGGGGGGGGGGGCGCTGGAGGTGCAGGCTTTTTATCTCGCAGGAAAGGAGGATATTTCATTCCAATATCACCGCTTGTCTCCCGAAAAACTGATGGCATGTGGCACAGCGGCCCTCCGAGATTTAACTAACCATTTCAACGGGCGTGCGTTGGCACACAATACAATATTTTAACTGCAGTTTACATGATTTTGCGAAATCCAGGCCAGGAGCTGTTTCCTCATCATCTTAGTTGTGAAAGGTTGGTTGCGCATTCCCATGTCATCAAAGCGCATCGCAAAAGGCACTCATCATCCTCTCTAAAACCTCGGCGGAGTGTGCCAAGGCCTGTAAATCAGATTTAACTAGCGTATGTCTGTCAGCCACTGGAACAGGAAACCATCTCCTGGACTGGTTTGCCCAGACTGTGTGCCCCTACGTTGTGACAACCGAGCAATAGCTGTGCTCTTAAAAATAGATGCAAATGAATGGCAGGCACAGATCAGCATTAAACCTTTCTGATGGCATGGGTAACGAGAGATGGAGGGGGGGAAGGGGGGGGGGAGAACCATGGAGTGTTACATTTTCAATAGCAGATTTACTGTGAGAAGGCTCCAGGGCCGGGGAGAGCGAAGGTAACCCCTCCGAATCCCCCTGCACAGCCCTAATGGCTTAAACCCTCCAGACTTAAAGGCCACTTAAAGTATTGGACTTATCCCTTTATTTGGAGGATTATTTTCTGTCACTTTCTTATTCGGGCCACCGGCATTGTTTATAAATGTACCAAAGCCACACGTCGTTTCCCACACAGTCAAAGAATGGTTCGCTGTTGGGGGAAAACACGGAAAGGAAAAAAAAAAAGAAAAAAAAGAAAAGAACACAGTGTGAAAATAGACTTAAAAGATTGACAGATAACATGATTGTTTCTTTAGTGACCCAGATGCGCAGTGTTGTGGTGATTATGCAAGTTTGATTATCTTAGGTGTCAAGAGATAGAATGGAAGACGCTACATCTTTGTTTGCGTGTCATTTTGAAGAATGCCGCTAATGCGTTTTGTTTTGGATTGCGGCAGCATTTGTCATCTGTCGTCTTTGGGTGATGCAGCCATCTACTTTATGAGGTGTGTTATTAAGTCATAGTTGGAAAAAAAAAGAAAAAAAGAAGAAAGCCAAGACGCTTTTTTAAATTAAACGCAACTTGTAAATAAATGCAGAGGAGTTCAAACGTCACCGTTTCCTTAGTTTACAGTACTCGCTGTCTGGGAAGATGCCTCTGGTCATACAAAATCATTACTTTGATCGCAGCAGAGGTTTTTGCACGGAAGTAGACTTACTGCGCCTGGCGCGGGAGTTTTGTGGAGAATCTTTCATTGTCTGCAGTTGTCGTTATGGATGTCTATGTGTCGGCAATAATCTCAATTTCACGTGTGTTGCTGTGATCGCTTGTGCATTTCCGTAGCAGATTTGGGGTCAAATTTCATGTACAAGTCTTGTAGGGAGTGCATATTGACTCAATGTTGTCTATGCCAAACCAAGTGTGCAGCCGCTAGCCCTTTCCACAACAGAAACCTTTCAATTGAACGGCCTTCTTTGTTAAATGTATGCAGAAGCATTTATAAATGACACATAAGCAGGGCTTTGCACAGGTGGAGGAAATTCAAGGCAGGGAAAAAAATCACACAGAAACCTGCCTCCACAAGATGCATGAAATGATAATCATTGGTCATTGAGCTGGTATAATTTTTCAAAGCATCCTGTAAGTGTGAGTGTGTGTGTGTGTGCATGTGTGTGCATAATAACAGGTTAAACAGAGCAGTGCTTTGTGCCTGCAAGACTTTTAGAAAATGTAATGCAAGTCATTTTAATATCCTCTTTTAAGTTTTCCCCATACATTTTTTTTTTGTTTGTTTTTGATCAGAACCATATCCTCAGATTTAACTTATCTTGTGCTCCCCCTTACTCACTTTCTCATCGCCCCCTTTTTTTCAAAAATGCAGTTCTTCCAAGAACACCTCAACATTTGAAGGCTTGTTCTCAAAAAAAAAGAAAAAAACCCTGGCAAAGCAAAAATACACATAAATGAGCTTCATTGACGATATGGGAGCACAGTGGCACGTATTTGGGGTGCAGCTAAAAGAGAAAAAATATGAAATGGTGTCCATCACAATGTAATTAAACTAGTATAACGATGCATGGTCAAATTACCTGAATTATTTGCTGACAGGGAGTGGAGGAGAGCATAATCAGAGGCAGAGGGGGAAAAAAAAAGACGAAATCCCACTTAATGAGGAACCCATGCTTGACTAATAGTTGGCTGCTCGTTTTTACAAGGCAAGAGACGTTCTCGCACGCAGGAAGGCGTAGGGCCACGGTAAAGGCCACAAGTGCGCCGTGTTGTTGCGTGTTGAGCTGCAGCGGTTGTGCCGAATCTCAGCACGATAGAAATGAATTAATGGTACTATAACATTTAACAATAGATCATAAAAATAAAAATCTAGGTCATTGGTGGTGAGCAGGATTTTGGGATGTTCTTGTGGGCGCCAAAATCTATAAGTCGGAGGAAGTGCGAACGCTGGAATGATAGGTCATGTCGAACCCTGACGGCATCGACTACTTTTGTGGCGACAAGCTGATGTTCCATCCGTCTGCCTCTTTTTTCAAATGGCTATTTTATTTTTCTCATATCATGCCATCACGGTCAGAGGTTGATGAAAGGCAAAACTACAGCCAATTTATGCCAGCCAAGAAACCCCCACAACACCAAGCTGATGTGCCGTTGTCCGGCGTACCACCGGCCAATCAAATCCCTCCTGCCAGAAACGAACGACGTGTTTGGGCCTCCACGCACACCTTGGAGCAGTTTGCGTGAAAACATGAGGTAGCCGTTTCACTGCGGTGCAACATGTGGTGGTTTTATGGAGCGCCTGACTTAGCACAAGAGGGGATTAAAACATGGAAATGGCAGGTCCCTCGGTGCGCCATAAACGAGGGTGGATACATTTCAAATGCAGATGCAACCGGGATCGGCAAACACACAGGGACTTCCCGGGCACTCGTTACACAAACTGCTCCTCCAACTAACACCGTGGTTCTTCGCAGTGAGAAAACAGGTTGTGCCCCACCCGGCCCTATAAACACAAATGTTATTTTGTTTTTACCCGAATCGTTTTGAAAAATTGACAAAACACGCAGCGCGAGGAAATCGGCGAGAAATCAAATAATAAAAGGTTCTCGGAGAAGTCTATCCGCTCATCAATGTGGGTGAGGCGTACAGGGAGGCGTGCTGCAGAGGCTGAGTATGGGCCTCCGGAGGGTTGCATCAGTATTTAAATGGATTTCACTTCTCTGACCTTGCCTCATTACTGCAGGACATTGTCACCAGAGAGATAGAGGCGCGGATGGAAAGAGAAAGATGGAGAAAATGACGTGCAGAGAGAGTGAGATGAGACGGAATTAACGGGCGAGAGAGAGAGAGAGAGAGAGAGAGATGGTAATTATGAACCGCAGAGATGATGCGTTGTATTTATGTTCGCAGGGAGCAATTCAATTCTATCTGGACAAAAAGGAAAACAGCGGGTTTCAACGCGCCACAGAAGACACCTGGCGTCTGTAGCTCTTGAGTTTATGTCTTCGTTTATTGTCTGACAGTTGTGAAAATGATAGGGGCCCCTTTTTCCGTATTGCTTCAACTGTCAAAAAAGTTTTTTTTTTTTTTTTTAAACCTCATTTTCAAACTTTTCATCTCCAAACGACGGCAGACTTTCGTAAGTGGGCTGAGGGTTAGTGTGGGGTCAGGTTTGTGTTGTCATTTGCATTTAGCAAGTCCGAAATGACTCGATAGGTGGCTTCGGCCCTAACCTCGGACGCACCGCTTGACCAGTGGCAGGTTGGAGTGGACCTTTGGCACCATGTCAACAATAATGAACATGTAATTATCAACGTCATGGAACGTTTCGGCCCAAACATCTTAGTTGGGCCTGGCTGGGATAAGACCAGGGTTTGGATTGATGTAATCGCTTCCTTAAAATCACCTTTGTTGCCGCGGCCATCATAATAGAAATGTAGCCTGGGTCACATCCTACTCGTGTATAAACAACTATTGCAACTTGTCAGTTATATTATCAGGGCTGTCTGTCGCTGATGTTTTCACTCCGAGTTCATATTTATTTGCACAGGGCACCGTGCTTCAGTGGATGTTTGTACTACAGTGCATTAGCTAATATGTCTCTGGATGTGCAAATCCACTTTTCAAATCTCGGGCAGTTGTGTGTTGACTTTAGCCTGCATGTTCAGATGTTTATGTCGGAGTGATTCGAGATGAAAAAAAAGAAAAAAAGAAGAGCGTGAGGGAACCGTCACCTCTGGCCTTGCTCTGTCTCGCTCGCTCGCGCGCGCGCGCACGCACGCACACACACACGCAAACACACGCGCGCGCATACCCGGCCTCCCGTGCACGAATCGCACACCGTCAGTCGTATGTTCTCACACATAGTCCCTGTCAGTTTTTTTTTATATATATATAAATCTGCACTTCCCCTGTCCAGCGCCACATAAGGGTGGGAAAGCCTTTCATTTGACCCAGACCACCAATGGGACCGCAGCCAACGCTGACTGACAGCCACATCACGGCGGATTAGCCAGTCGTATTGCAACGCCGGCCTGTCAGGGAGCTGACAGCTCTGATTTCCATAAAGGAAGCAACACGTTGATTGTGTATGTGTGCGTCTGCGAGATCCGAGGTGACCTAGGGCGCGTCTGGCCACACAGAAAAAAAAAAAAAACCTTAACATGTGCACTCGGTTGCGGTAGCCGGGGGCCTCTCTTTCACACGTGCGCGCACTAAGACATGCACACGCACACCTACACACACACACACACACACACACACACACAAACACACACACACACATACATTCCTTCCACCTCAGAACAGGAAAGAGCCCTGGGAAGCACTGGAGACCACGGGGTGACCAGCACTGCCATCTCCACCCACCTCTCCTACCAGCATTACATCAGAATTGATTGACCCCTGCACCGCGTTGTGATTCGGTGTAAGGTGGTGGTGGGGGGGGGGATTGACAGCCTGCAACTAGCTATTATTTCAGGTGGTTTTCTCCTCTCTCTCTCTCTCTCTCTTTTTTTTCTGCAGGCCAATCTCTCCCTCACCGCGATAGTTAATGGTTCCTCTTTAGCAAAGGAGTGACACTGCAGGGTGCACGGCATCAACGCGTTATCCTGATGATCCCGCGTAATTAGCGACACAGACCGGTGCGGCGGATGAGTAGCCCCGAACAATATAGCTGTACATTTTTACTGCTAATCTCACTCTTGAGGACGTATGCGGAGAGTGAAACAGATGGAGGGCGCGGGAAAAAATAGCGACGCACGCACGCACAGCGAGTGAGTGCTCTGATAGGCTTGGCTGGGGGAAATGGGTGCCGAGGAACGTTGGTCCCCAACGAGGCGAGCTAACTGGGGGAAATTAGGTCAGTGTGTTCCCACTGACTCCACAGCAAGAACAGGCTGTGCATGTTTGTGTGTGCGTGTGTTCGTGTGCGCGATGCTGGTGCGCCTACATTGCCATGCTGCACTACTACAGTAATGGTATCGCAAAAAGCGGTGCCTGTCTGCGCTTGTGTGCGTTTGTTCTAATGCACTCGTCGGCACGTGAGTGCGTGCGCACCCAGAGGCCGGGCCGGATTTGAACACAGGTGATAATTATCTCCACCACGGCGTCCTCGAACAGCTTTGACAGTGGGGTTTGATGACTCGAACGCGGGAGCTGTATTTATTTTGACTCCACGCTCTCGTCTAATTGAAACATAAATAGAGGATGAAACTAATTATAACATCATAATCAATAACAAAACACTTCCGACCGAACGAAACAAGTGAATAAAGGTTAGGATTGGCTTAATCCCCAAATGGATAGAAAGTCTTTTCGGAAGGAGAGCTTTGGGGACAGATGGGTTCAGTTCTGCAGTCATTTGGCCTCCGGAGGATGGGTATACTATTTTACGCCGACAAAGCTTTGTCTTAACTCTGTTTCTCTCTCCCACTCTCCCCTCATGTCTCCTGATCGGGACAAGTCAAACATACTATAATTGATATGAGATTTAGGGGGTATATTTCAGTGTAATTAGAATCTTGATAATTGGACTAATTAGATCTAATTGCTGTGTGAGAATGACTTTGATTAAAACACTTTTTTCTCTTCAAAATCAGAGTAGAGTCAAAATGCGTAGGTGACATTGATGGGACACAATGCTGAGGCTAATTGACAATAATCATGGATGCATAAAAAAAAAAAAAAATCTAAATGTGGCACGTCATATCGTGTGAGCTGTTTTTCTTTCTAGAAACAACAATTCGTATTTCCTTACAATACTTGATGGATTGCGGTGGATTTCTCTCAACTACATTTCAAATGAGGTTTGAAAAAGGTGCAAGTTAGCAACAGCAACTTATCACCGCGCTTAGTCTAGAGCGCAGCTAAAGTACCGTCTCATGTGTAAAATTAATTCATTTTCGCTATGTTTACTTTCACTGGAAGTTGCCACGCGATTCCCAAAGCACTAAATTGGCCCTATCGAATTACAACAGCTGTATTGAATCAGGTGCTTTGATTTTGCTCAGTGCTGTTCTGTGAGGGGAAGAAAAAAAAAGGTGGTAGAGATTACATAGACATCAAATAACCTGGAAGGTCGGCGGGAGACTTTCATGCGTGTTCAAACAGACAGCAGCAGAAGCAGCATAGGAACTCTGAGAAAGAAAGAAAGAAAGAGAGAGAGAAGAAAGAAAGAAAGAGAGAGAGAGAGAGAGAGAGAAAGAAAGAAAGAAAGAACGAAAGAAAGAAACAAAGAAAGAAAGAAAAAAAGAAAGAAAGAGAGAAAGAAAGAAAGAAAGAAAATAAGAATCTGGCTTGGGCATTATGATATTGTTATTATGACATCGTGCACCATCTTAGGGGTATACATGTTGTTGTGAGCTGCTAAGGCTTTCATCTAATTCTCTGAATATCCTAACTGAATCTTACTGTTTCTAAATATGTGCTTAATAATCCATGAGCATCTGATTTGCACAGCTGTGTCGAAATGCCCTATAAAAAATCTCTATGCTCAGTCTCTTGTGGCTCAATAGATGGCAGTAATATCCTCCAATCACTGCAGTATGAATTGTCATCCCAGAGAAAGTACAGTGCACGCACACACACACACACACACACACACACACACACACAGTCAAATTATGACCCACCCCGACATACAACTGCAGATGCATACAAACACAAACACACATAGGCAACTCTCAAAAGGACATTGCATTATTACACGTGTCCAATCAACAAAAATAGCCCAAACAATCCCTCAGGTCACATGGAGAGGCCCACATTCATTTAAACAGCAGAGGGGGTGGGCGGGTGAGGAGGATGTGAACTTAAGCCCGGGTCTTTGACCTGATCGGGATAGCCGAGAGTGGCACCATATCTTTAGAGTGATTTCTCTCTGATGAGACGAGGGCATGAGGGGTGAGCCACGGTCAGGGCTCAGACTCCCACACAATCCTCACCTGTGACTGGCGACGAAACGCCTCAACTCGCGGAGCCCCAGTCAGTCGGAAGGTGGAAAAAAAAAGAAGAAAAAAAGGCCGCCCCATGAATAATCGCCAAAGAAAGCATTTCATTGTGTCCCCTTTGGTGTGCAGCCTACGTGGGCCCTGTGTTCCCTTTTTTTGCATTCGCCTTCCCCTCAAGATAGACTCTGTGTCGTCATTTATTGGCAGGATACGCCGGTAATCATTTGAATTCCCCGTGTATTTTCAGAAGATGTCAGGGAGTAGTCTCTGATCGTGTTTAATATGTGACCAGCAGCTATAAATTACCAACTCCCCGAAATGAGGAAACATGGGTTCTTTTAAGTCTCCGGGGAGAGCTCTCTCTCTCTCTGTCTCTCACACATACACTCTCTACCCCCATCTCCTCCCCCTGTGTAGTAGTGTGTGTGGCAGTTCCCTCCCCTTAATTTAGTTGATGTTCAAATAAAAACAAAACTGAGACTTTCTCGTTGAAATAGGCAATCTTGCTTGTGGCCTACATTTTGACGCTCCGTGGGCCGACGGTGCCGCACCTTGTTGCTTTAATGCGATTAACACAATGGTGCCATGGTGTTCTTTGCCCCATTCGCTTTGTTTATATTCCATATGTATTCCATTTCTCTCATTAAAAATCGAATGCTGTGAGCCACGGTGAAGATGAATTTTTCGTCTTTTAAGCAAACCTCCTTTGTTGGATTTTTGGCTGCGTAGTCGCTTGCGTGGTTGGAAACAACTAATGTGCACTGTGACATTATGAGCCAAAAGCCAATGTTTGCTTTGGCTCCCCGTGCAATGTTGTTACAAACCGAAAGAGAGTGAATAGGACTCTTAAAACTGAACTAAAATAATATAGTGTATATCATGATGTATTATTGGGGTCCACGTTAATTCAAACGCAACGGCGCGAAAGCGGACTGTGATTTCTTAAATTAGGAAATGAACAATATAAACTTGATTGAGGGGGAATTATTTAAAACATTTATACCAATTGTTTTCTCAGGACAGACCGGGCCATGTAGCTCTGGAAATTGGTTTGCATGTGATTTTTTTTTTGTCGACAAATAAACACTTAGCTATGTAAGATCAAAACTATGGCTGACCAACTGCACCAATATCTGTACCGGACGCGTTCGGCGCACATTTTGTCGCCGCGTTTGAATCTCGCAAGGCTGAGTCGAGATAATGAGTGGCGAGACTTACTGCAGGGAGAACGTGTACTCCTCCATCTCCTCCGTGGAGAGGTTCTCCACCGAATGCTGCATCTTCTGTTTGTCTGCCCGCCGAGGCGGCGCGCCGCCGCTGCTGCTCACGCTGGGGCCGCAGCTATTTGTCTTCTTGATTGGCTTCTTCTGTGAGGGGCAGAAATCGGGGTGCGGGGGGGGGGCACACACGCGGATGTCATTTGTAATCAAAGCAGGAAACGTGGCCCGTGAATTTATCTTGGGGGATGCACACGGTGACAGTGACAGTGTGAGCGTGGCACTTTGGAGCCTCTCCTATATCTCTGCCGCGCCTCAATTGACACGAGACAAGAATGACGGCGAAATCGCATACGGCACGCCATCATTCAAGCTGAGTTCATTTGGGAAATGTGTGTACAGTGTATACGGTTGTGTTAAATATGTGATATTTGAGCAGCTGCCACTGTTTTTTTTTTGTGGTTGCCAGTTTTTTTTTTTTTTTTCCCCCCCCCCCCCCCCCCCACACACACACAAGTCGTTTACTGTCATCCTTATAAACACAGTCAAATGGAGTTAGGAAGTGGGGTTTTAAATATTTCACCAAGGTACTTGGGAGCAGATATTATTTGATAAGCCGCCAACACGTTAACGGCTTGCTTTCCCTGGCCCTGTCAGTCCCGCCTGTGTTGCCCTTGGGTGGGCTTAGTGCCTTTCTGCTTGAAGTTGTGAAATACTCACTGATGTATGTTAATGAGATCCACACTTGGAATAAGCAACCTCTCGCTTTCTTCCGCCCCTGTCTCACTTTAACTCTAATTCTCCCATTTGTTCTCGTTTCATCTCCCCCCCCCCCCCCCCCCCCCCCCTCCATCTCTCTCTCTCTCTCTGAGATAAACTAGGCCTACGAAGTAGTAAATGGGCAGAGCTCCATAAAGGCTCCATCAGTTTTCATAGGGCAATCTTTTTGCCAAAGCAAGCCTGGATTCCAGAGTGATGATCACAATAAAAAGGTGGAAAGGAGAGGGAAAGCAAGCAGGTAGGAGAAAAAAAAAACGAAAAAAAAAAAAACGTCTGAGATATATAAACCACAAAGTTCTCCGGTGTCTCCCCACAATAAATTTAATGCAATACCTGAAGAGCAGATTCTGTATAAAGCCGGAGCAGGCCCTGTGGGCAAAGTGGTCGCCTGGAGAAAATTCATTTTAATTAGGCCTGCACTGCAGGTTGAAGGGTTGAAATCTGATCCCTAGCACTCCCAGGCTGGGGCAGGTTGGAGATCACTCCACTTAATCATTAGACAACTGGGTTCCACACCACACCGACATTTGACAGATTTAGCGAGGTTTTTAAAGATCGGGCCGAGAGGAGAAGGAAAAAGAACGGTCTGCCGAGGCGGCAGAGAAATAAAAGCTCATATCAACAAACTCATTTATTTAACAGGTCATCGCTGATTAACGGTGCTCTGAAGAGGCCCGTGGATGGAGTTAGTGAGCATAAAAAGGTTTGGATACGCGCGTGTGTATGTGTGTGCCTGTGTGTGATGTTGTTCATAGGCTTCTGTCTAACTACCGCACCACAACAAAAAGGCCACAGAGGAGCCACAATGGCAGGGGCAGACTAGGAGGCAGCAGTGTCAGATCAGCCAACGGAGCCCTTCTGCAATTAGTACTTCAAAGTGCGGCAGGTAGCATGCAGGCTTTGATTCATTTAGCGTAAGTCCTCTGTAGGCACAGGAAGAGGCGTGTTTAGAGCGACTTGGACCACCAAAAAGAAAAAAAAAAAAAAGGGGGGGGGGCCTGCTGGCACTGCGGATTTCATAGAATTCGAGCTGCTCTGGCTTGACAAGCAGATCAAAAACGGCGCTTTGAAGGCTGAAAAAGACCTGTTTGGTGTGAAATGTATTTTTGACAAATCTGAGATAATAAGCCAAGGAGGTGCGTGCAGGGGTTAGGGTTAGGGGGCAAACGCGTTATTTCAAGGCAGGGGGCACTTAAAAATCACAGTGTTACCTTGTAGTGAATCGCACCCTCTGCTTTCACCCTGCCCGGGTCGCCCTTCTCTCCAGTGTTTCCAGAAATGGCTCCCGAGGAGGAGTTCTTCCCTGCGTCCCAAAAACCAAAAAAAGAGAGAAGTGATGTGTAGTGAGTGTGCCAACGGCAGGAAGGATGGTGTTTGTTTTCACCCAGCATACACATCTGGCGATTAAGGAGGAGGATCAGGGCTGGTTGAGGTAATATTTGTATTCCAAACTCATGAATAATTGGCAGTTGATAAAATAACCGTTAATAACATAAGTATCCGAAGATTCAAAGATGGCAATAAATGATCATGTTTGTAAATATGAAATTTTACTATTACTATTTTACTCACGAGAATAAAATATTTATATTTAATTATACTAAAGTAATAAAAAAGAAAATAGCTACAAAATGACTTGAAACTCAAAGTTTGTTCATGACAGAAACATTTTCTTTTGTGTGTTTACTGAGAGAAGAAATACAATACTCTTTTGAACACTTTTCACATGTTGCTAGGACTTGCACTTGTACTTTGTGCATGTTGTGTTACCTGCCTGGATACTTGCAACACCCCCAATAAATGTTTACTTTTTACAGCAAAGTATGTGTGTTAACTCATGGAGCTCCCACTGCACCCAATCATCTCTGTCCCCTACTATCTCAGACCCCGACATTCCCAGCCTCAGTACTCTAATGTATGCAATTAGAAATGATGAAAAAGTGAAAAAAATGTAAAATTAATTTGGTTGTATTACATTTTCCCATTCTTTTCTACTTTGGAAAATTACTTTTGAAGAGTGTTATTTTTTTTTTAAATCCTCATGCCCTTTTTCCTTTTTTGCCTCTATCTGTCTCCCTTTTTTTATTTAGCTGTAATTTAAATGGTAAGCGGCCAGATGTGTGTCTCATGCTTGACGAGTCAGAGATCTGCATTATTTAGCATATTAACATTCACAGAATTTAAAAAAGGGTTCCTGCGTAGCCTGGAGGTTGTAATTAAGTAAACCTTAGCTTGATACATGTGAAAAACTTTGTTTCCCCCTGTGGAACGAGTCACATCTATATTATTCATATGGAAAATGATATAATTTTTTTTCTTGCGATTGGATTGCATATATGAGTAATAATAATGTAAACATCGGGTTCACAGAAATCCATTTGACAGCTTAAATGTTTGAAATCAAATGTCCTCCTAAACCAGCTATATATTATAATTAGCACTCTCTTATTGGTGAATTTGGGAATATTGGGGTCCTGCTCTGTGGCTGCATATGCATTTATTTTTTTACAGGCTAAAATCATTTATTTTGCCCTATTTTCGTGACATTACTATACAATAAATAGTAAAACTGTATTATCTTGTGCACATGGTTTAAACTCATCCCAGACAATTTCTTAAAGATGTGTTTTAAAGTGCCTAAAAATGAAAAAAAAAATTACATAAAAGTAAAACGGGGTTTTAATGTAATACATTTTGCTTTTAAAACAATCAAAATCGTATTAATAGTTTATGTCAAAAATTGTATGTCAAAGTTCACTTGAGCAAATATATTACCAAGTTGACAGCAAAGCAACTGAACTGGCCTTGCACACACACACACACACACAAACACACACGCATAGACAAGCACATACACTTCGGCTTCTTTTAGCAGCAACAACTCACAGACGTGGACCACCGTGGATTTAAATTCTATCTTAGACTGTACCCCCCCCCCCCCCCCCCCCCCCCCCCCCCCCCCCCCTTTTTACCCCCCCCCCCCCCCCCCCCCCCCCACACACACACACACACACACACACACTCATTACACCAGGCCCCACTTGCTAATGGGCAGACCGGTGTGGAACCAGAATGAGCGCGGAGGCAGCATCGACAGCTTCGACAGCTAAGGGCTACGTCCGTGAACTAAGAGCGCCGGAGCTGCCACAACTCCAGCCTCTCCGGGCACTCAAGGCCAACAACAAACTCCTTGTTATTCCCTGCGCTCTGAGCTCTGTTCAGACCAGCGCGCGCACACACACACACACATACTCATCCAGTGCATACGCTGCATTGATGCACCCACACAAACCAAAACAAAAAAAAAAAAGAGGCAAACTAACAAAAATAAATATTAGCATTGCATACATGCACGGACATTTTCCAGGGTAGAGAGTGAGCGTAGAGTGTGCCTCGCAAATGCATAACTTAACAACTCTAACGTACCTCTTTTTTTGTTTCTCTCTCCTTTCGCTCGCACACAAAAACAGGCCATGGAAGGAGAGACGCCCGAGGGCTGCAGCACTGTCGGGATCCCATCCCCGTGGTACCAGCGAGATGCAGCCGAGCTGAGATGGCCGCTCCAGCTCACCTAGGCCCCTAATTGCCTGATGACTGGTCCAAAGTTACAGGGGAACCGAAGGTCAGTGACTCAAGGATTACCCCCGAGTCCATATCCTGCGTTTGGAGCTTGTGTTAGGTTCCTATGATCCGGTGAGGACACAAGAGCTCATGCTATTTCGCACAAGAGCTTATTTCCCAGTAACCCATTGCATTTTACCGATAATATAACAGATAATCAATCCATACAAATATGAAAGTGACGCACGCATACATCACACGCGTCTTATCACACGCAAGAAACAAAGTGGTAACAATGCATTTCCCAAGCTAGCAAATGTCCCTTTTGACTTTGCTTGTCTCGCTTGCCTGGTCGACTGCACCCGCTGCGAGGATTCACATGTGCGTCCCCGCAACCCGGCTTCAAAGGTTGAACCCAGCCATTTGCAAATCCGGACGTTGTCGAATTAATTGGCGGGATGCAGAGTGCGACTGATTGAGAGGGTATGATGTAACGTTGCGGTATGAAACTCTGATGACTGGGACCGGCCCAGAGGGGATCACGTTCTGAAAGTGCAGGGCAGTGCTCCAAAGAAGACATTAGATGAGGAATCCTTGAAATCACCATCTGTGCCGAAGGGGTTAGAGTGTTTGTTGGGGGGGGGGGTGAAGCAGTAATACTGCGTCGCAGCATCGTCTTCGTGTTCATAGTGATCCACAAAAGGCAATCGTGAAACGAGATGCTAATCTAATTAGTCATTTGCGTTCAAACAAACCCACTGCAACTGGATCATTCATTTAATGTAAAGGTCACTTAACCCAGCGAGCCTCTAGCTAATTCTGATGCTAAAAAGGCCAAATAGACTTGAGTACCCTTGGACAAGTCAAATCAGGTGATTCTTGAAAATGACAACATTGCTGCACATACAGTCGCACATAAAGTGATGTTTCCGTGTTTTTTTTTTATCAACATCTCGTCCGTAATTACCTCGGATTGGAACGTCATATTTTGTTCTGTAATTGACACCTCACCCTTCGTCGTCAAGTTTTTTTTGCTGTGGGGATTAATTAGATTTAGGCCTCAGGAACCCAAACCTCCAGTCCGACTGTCAAACGCCGCCGAACGTACATCACCGCAATGACAAGAGGTCTCCGTATACGTGTCCTGATTGTGAGACAAATCGGCAATAACGAAAGGCGCCGCAGTCGCGGAAAAAACGTTCTCCGCACCGCCCGCATTAGAAACGGAGGGGCATGAAATGGGAAGGAAATGCCTGAAACCCCTCAGACTTGACGTAGCGCTGGGAAACAGGCGGATCGTTTGCTCTTCTTTTCCTCGCTGAATTGGATTTCATATTTTTCCGTGGCTCTGCGAGCTTTCCCTTTCAAACTTCTCATAATCTCCTAATCGGAATGCCGTAATTCACTCCAGAGGTAACCCGAAATGGCTCTCTATGCAAAACAAGGCTCAGACGTCGGGTTCGTTTAGAGAACGAGGGCGGCTGAGGTGTTGCGCGGGACACCTTTTGATCCATTATTTCACTCACGGGTAGGGTTCACTTGGCAAGCAACCTCCTCACCCGGGTTGCGCGGATGTGCGTTGGCCCGAGCGCGCGGCCGCTGGCCCCGGTACTTTTTGCCTTGCGTGGCGGAACATAAATCTCCCCCTCGTGTGTGAGGGACTCCCTCCCCTCGCTCCCTCTCCCTCTCTCTCTGGAAAGGCAGGCAGTTTGGTTGGGGACACTTCCCTTGTGGGCGTTAGGATCTCTGTGGGGGGGTCACAGGTCAGCCGGCGGAGGAAGCGACAAGCTGTGAAATGTAAAAGACCAATTTCTTCCACATGTTTCCGTGCTGGGAGAACACTGCCAAGCTGTCAGCCGGCATCATGCTTAAAATGGGCCAGGGTGCTACCCAGCAGACCTGTCACAACTCATTTGTAATTAAAAAGCCTGTGTGATGTTTAAAGCAGAGCACCCCAGAAACTTTTGAGGCCTGTTAAATAAAGATGAGCTGTGCATGCAAAAAAAAAAGAAACGAAAAAAAGGGGGGGAAAAAAAAAAAAGAGAGAGGGGGATGTAGTAATAACAAAGACGCTAGCCAGTCGTCTTTGTAGTAGATCAATACCAAATGAGACTTGGGTTGGATTTCTGGCTATGGCCAGAATGCGGGACGTCTCGAAACCCAGAAAAGTGTGTTTTTAAGACAGGGAAGTGGATAGAATTACTATTAACAGAAGTCATTAGCCACCTCCAGATGTGGTTACAATTGTGGCGTGACCTCGCCGGGACCACCAGACAAGCCAGACATCGCCATCGGAATCCTCCGCCCCTTCATCTGATGGACTACTTAGGATCGAGAAGCTTATCCCAGCATGCGCTCAACCGTAAGCGAAGCAGTGCCACTCCGCCTCAGAGCCAACGCGCTTTACTGTAATCAGACTCGCACCTGGGAATGTAACTAAAAAAAAAAACAACCTGACTTGTCTGTCTTTAGACTGTAGGAGGAAACCAGAGCAGTAGGAACATTTCACAAACCCAGAGGAAAAACCTCCAAGCTCCACACAGAACGCTTCCGCGCTCTGAAACCGAATCCACTGCCACGCTGAGAGATGTCCAAATCGGTATTCTTGTTTGAAAAATGCTTTACCACAAGAATGCCATCACCGATGACATAGGAAATGGTATTCCAACAGTATTACTATTACCCATCAGCATTAATTCATACACATGCCACGTGTTCCACAAATCTACAGCATGTTTGGCAAATCATCTGACATCTATGACTAACGTCAGTCTTGAAACTGCGAAAAAATACCGTGTGGCGCTGCTCCCAGACACGGACTAAACCTGCACTATGTGAGGAAATACCGAACAATAATTACAATTCCGAAACCTATTCATTTTGTGAACGTAATATCGTGGCATTGTCTCGCCAAATAACAACAAATAAGTGCTTCGATTTATTGCCTTTTCACATTGAGGCAAAACCGCTCCGCTTCGCTAGACAGGGTGTTAAATTGCATTCCCCTTTATGTGCATAACGGTGGCACATTTATATTAATATTTTACAAACGGTTTGTTTTATCATCTGAGTTTATACCGCAGTGCCTACTCTCAATTAAGTTGTTTTAATAGCCTGACTACAATATGCTGTTAAAAGCAGTTTAATGAATAGAATGGCCGGCACTTATTTTATTACAACATTAGTACAGAACAACAGTGAAAGAAAAAAATGCGAAAAAGGTATTTCATCTTGTCCGCATTGATTCTCTCGTCTGCACGGGGCGGCGGCGCAATGGTTTTGGCTGAATATGTTACAAGTCTTGTCAGCTGCGTCTATCCGAGTGTTTGTGCTTGCTGTTCAAATATTTGCCCCCTTGAATGCTACAGTGCATCTGTTGGCTTTTTGCATATCATCTAACTGAGACAACATCCTTTGTTTGATGTAACTTCTGTCTGTCAAGCTTGACCTACCGTCTCTAACCAACCCTGGCCCCGGGCGCGCTCACCTCGGCGGAGGACGGCTCCCGGTGACACCTGCCATTCTTCGCCCT
Organism: Colistium nudipinnis; assembly: GCA_016785305.1. NCBI lineage: Eukaryota > Metazoa > Chordata > Actinopteri > Pleuronectiformes > Rhombosoleidae > Colistium > Colistium nudipinnis. The sequence continues at coordinate 1,017,261 of JAFBJU010000996.1, read as the reverse complement.
CCCGACGCTGCTGACATTAGGGTGACATTTTCTCCCCACTGTGTCATAGTCGGGGGTTTGAGCGGCGGAACCCCTACCTGGCAGAGATGAGGAGGAGCACGCGGAATCAGCCGACAGGTGGAGAGGGGACCCCCGGTGAGAATACACCACGGCGGGCTCTCCCGCTCTGTGGCTGGGGCCTGCGTGTGGCGGCTGCTGCTGCTGCTGCTGCTGCTGGGGGTACAACAGGGGCTGTGGGGGCAATTGGCCCCGGAGTTGGTCACGACGGTCCTCGGGGTTGGGCGTGCAGGGGGGGTCAGCGGGGGGTCCCGACAAAGTGATGCCGCGCTCTGGCCCCCTGCGCGCCCCAGACGGGAGCCTTTTTACCTGAAACACAACAAACGAGAGTGGGGCAGATTTGTATGTGTGTGTGTGTTGGAGGGCGACATATGGCTTCAGTGAACATTAATATAACCCCTTCACGTTAATGTCATCAGTGGTTATGTTCATAATGTTCCATTGCATCACCATTGTTTTGTGGGGGAAAACAGCATGTGGGCATAATTACGCTGCAGGTGTTCGCGATCAAACTGCAGACCCGGCCAACTATTAGGAGTTGTCGTGGTGTGTCATAATGTCATAAAAGAATTCAATTAAGGTCCATAAACTAAACTAGTGACTAATATGGAAGTTGTGCGCGCACTTCGGCAAAGCTGTTCCAAAAATACGGCTGTTTACACGCATTAGAAAATCAAAGCGACTGGGGACAACTGTGATGATAATACAAACAACATGTCACAGTCAGGGGGACAAATAGAGAGACAAACCCGGGACAGAGAGCTTTGTTCTGGCTTTTAATTCAATTAAGATGTTTACTAATCTAATCAATGCATCCGGTCAAATGCATTCAGAATGGCTGGGTAAAGATGTGGTTCTTGTTTGCTCTCGTGTGCCATTTGTTCTCTGGGACCAATTTCCAATGGCTCCCTGAAAGGCTTTGTAACATAGAAAATCCCCAAATCCGACCCCCACCTACCCAGATCCACCATTCTGCCTCCCAGATAGTGCCGAAGGGCTTAGAGGGAGGGACGCGCGCACACACACACACGCACACACACACACGCGCGCACGCACACACACGCGCATAAACGAACACGCACACATACACTTCAAACAAAACATGCATGCACACTCCCTAAACACAAACACACACCTGAAAGTACATGTTACACAGCCAGTAGTCTAAATCAGAGGAGATGAGGCCCTCGATTCTTTGAAACTGGTCCACCTGTTTGTTGGGCTCCCCCCTGAGGAGAGGGGTTTTGAACCTGGTTTCGACGAGACATAACAAGACGGTTATTGTAATAATTATTATTATAGTTATTTACGTTAGTATTTGTGTTTGCACTGTCCCACCGGCCCTGGACCAGGCGGAGGTTCCGGTCGCAAGCAGGAAACGCCCCCCAAGCCACCACCGAGCCCCCGGGGCCGCTGGCTCCTCCGTGTGCCCTCAGTCGAAATATCAGCACCATGGATGGCACAAGTTCACCGGCTGCAGGTAAGATCTGCTGGCACACCGGAAAAAGTCACAGTCAGGGGGACAAATAGAGAAAGTGCAAGAATGATTGACTGCGCACAGACTCGCTCCCGACCACGACGCCAATGACAAACAGAAATACCGAGGGTAACTAACAGGACAGGAGCCCTCAGGGAGCCACTTAATTACATCCTAGACTTAAATCCTCCTTGAACTTATTTCCGTGTTCCTTTTTTAGAGCTTTCTTAACTGCCATTCCTACCCGTCCAACTAAACAAATTGCCTAAAAGGAGATGTCGCGGCGATAAAGTCTGTCAGACACAAACGCGGGGCGGGTGGAGGGAGAAGCCCGGGACGGCCGTTGTAGTCTATGCGCTCACAGTTACCGCATACGCGACGAAGCGGGGGGCCGTCGTAAATCAAACCCAGGGTATTAAAAGTATCTCGCGCGGTGCCGGAAGTGTTAGTGGTTAGCACGCCATGGCAAACATTCTTATTTACCCGGAGTATGGAGGGTTTGCTTAAAAATGAACTGACAGTGAGGTGTGCGCCACTCCATTCATCACAGGACGGTGGAAATATTTTATCCCTTTATTAGTTGTCACGGGAAAAAGGAGAGGGTTTGTTTTAACACATAAATCATGTGTACCCCCCCCCCCCCCCCCCCCCCCCCCACGCTAATCTGCTTTTTCCCGGAATTCACCTGTGAAATGATGGGTAGTAGCATATGACTCGGGACACAAATTTATGGCATAATATCACGGATTATGGATATTGAGGATATTTCATATTATTCATTTACCGTAAGAAATATGACCCGCATAAATAGCAATTTGTGTGCATGTGCGAAGGCAGACATTCACATGCAGGCGTATGAAGTGCCTGTGTGTGTGTGTGTGTGTGTGTGTGTGTGTATCTGGAAAATGAGGTTTTACACTGCGCTATGCGGGTCTGGATCACGTAGGGTTTTTCGCACTCTTCTGTCTCCGCTGATCGTTATCAGCACCCCGTTGAATTCCAAACACGCTATAACTTATATGTTTTAAGATGAGTTTCATCCCCCAAAAATAGGGCAATGATAGTGAAAGCTATTGGAAGGGTTAGGGTTGACAATGCTTCGGCAAATGTCGAGCTCTATGCTCAATATAACAAAAGTGAGCTCAATAGATTCAACGGGAACTAAACTAAAATCATCATAACGCCCTTCATAGAACCTTTCCTCATCGTCCCCCTCCTGTGCTCCGTCTCCTCTCCCTTTCATATCGAATTTGGAATCTTACGCATCTTTGCATTTCGTCTAAGAACTGCACAAACCGTGGGCTCAACTCCGCCAAAGCCCCCCCCCACCAGCCGCCGCCACCGCCCCACCCACCCCTTCGCCGGCAAAGCCGAGACGTCTCCGACTGAACGCCGCGCCGTTTCTGTCGAAATCCAAACCCAGACACACAAAGGGGTGAATGAAAAAAAAAGAGAAAAGGGGGGGAGAAAAAAAAAAAGGAGCGAGCGAGCGTGAGGGAGGAAAGGGAAATAAGCTCCTGGCTTCCTCCTACCATCAATAATTCCTCATTTCCTCCTCAAAGGCACTGCGAGCACTCCTGAAATCGCACGCCATGGTGTGGGCAAGAGAGACACAACACATTCCCAAGGCAAACCCCGATAGTCTCGGACAAATCTGATCAGCGACTTTCAATGAGGGACGACAACAACAGGTCTGTCAATGAAGTGCGGCCGAGGGTTTTGCAGGAGGGCAAAGTAAGAGTGACACGAGGCATTTGCCACACCGCATTAAAATGTTTTCTTCTATTTTCCCCACAACCCCTGAATCAGATCCCAGGTCTGCATTCAGTTATTGCCAGGTTTTAGCACCCCCCCCCCCCCCCCATTGCCACCCCCCCCCCCCCCCCTCCCGTCCTTTTTGTTCCATGGGAGCTGGAGACAATATTATCCGGATGCTCGAGTTCGGTGAATACGCCCACCAGCACATAGACGGTGTCCACATGTGCTAAATGCTAAGGCCTTTTGGAGTTGCCATCCGAACACTCGGATTCCTCTGAGCCTGTATACGACGGCACGGGGGCAGAAGGGACAGCGGATTAAGTGGCTTCTGTTTTTCGGAGGTTTCCCTTGCAGATCTTTTGTTCTGTGCGGCACACATTGGCGAAAATGCGACGTGAACCATGAATGCTAATCCACTGGTCAATAGCAACCGTCCAAAATTTGAATTCGTTTTTTTGGGGCTTTTTTTCAGATGACTGCAGCGTCTGTGGATGATGTTCTATCTTTACATGAACATTTAGGAGAGCAGGCTATGGAAATGTGCACAGATTTTCCAATTTTATGCAACCCAGTGCCACACAAACGGTGAAAACGTTAAAAACGGTAGAAAAAAAAATTGGGGGGGGGGGGGAAAGATTGAGATTTTCACTTTACTTGTTGGAACTATTATAGACGTGGAAATTCTCGATACATTATGATTTTCTTCTTTTGCCCCTCTCCCTCCCCCCCGCCAAAGCCTACTCCTGTTCCAAGATCCAGCTCCGCTAAGTTACAGATGCTCAAAGAGATGTAGAGTAGACACTAAATTTTTCACTGCATTTGTACTTGATTTTCATTCCAATAAAACATTACTTCCTTATATAAATGAATAATTAATCCTGGGTTTGATTTACATGCATGGATTAAATGTCATGTTTGAAAAAGTTGTTGTTTTATTCATACAGAGATTCCTGGAGAAAAAAGAAAAAAAAACCTAGAGGCTGTGTGTGGCATATTTTCATATGCCATCTTTTACGGCAATATAACTTCTCATAACCCTTTCAATCCATCCTCCCTGCAACTGATGAAACCACGGGAAACAGAAATAAAAAAAATTAAAAAAAATAGGAGAGAAAGGTATTTGGAAATACTGGGCTTTTGTCATATCAGCACCAAATGTCTTATTGTTTGCTTCTATCTGAGGGGCACTTTTGATTTGGGAGGGCATGTTACCAAATAGTTTCCATTGTCTTTCACATGAAGGCTTCAACCATGTCATTTGAAGTCTGTGTGGTTTAATTCAGGGACTCTAAATATTAAGATTACTCTCAGATGGCATGTTTTATTTGTTTATTTAATCTTTTCTTGGGGGGGGGGGGGAATCAAAAGCAGCCTCTTCCCTCATAGGAAGAGTTATTTTTATTTAATACAAGTACGAATCAGGACCGGATTCTGTTTCTAAGAATTTCGAAGAATTTTCTAAGAATGATCTATGCTTTTGTCATCCACGAAGTTGTGTCCGTTTATTTAAATGGGGTTTGCACCATTTTCAACTTTATATACAGTACATATGGATAGATTTTCTTTTTATAATTTAATATTTGCTTTTTCTTTCATTCTGTTATATTTTGTATTTTGCACTCTGTAAAGTTTTTATATTTGTGTTTTGCTTTTTTTGCTTTTCCTTTTGTTATGATATATTTTATACCCTGCGCAAAGTTTTATCTCCTGTATACATTGGCGAAGCACTTCGAACTACATACTATGTATGAGAAGTGCTATACAAATAAAGCTTATTATTATTATTATTATTATTATTATTATTATTATTATTATTATTATTATTATTATTATTATTATTATTATTATTATTATTATTATTATATGCCGCTCCCTCTGTCCAACAACTCATTAAAAGTTCCTCACCAGGAAGAGGCTCTGGTTAACGCGCAGGTCGGTGTCAAAGACTCGGCCGCGATGCTCGACCGGCTCAGTGGACACCGGCCATTGTTGCCGCTCTCTGTTACCGCACCACGCCGGGGCCGAGCCCCCGAGACGCCTGTACAGGGACACACCGACAGAATAGAGGCCCCTGGGCAGTTTGTCTCGGGCGGCTCGTAGGCGGCACACGCACACCTCCGCCGCCTGTGGCGTTGTTCTCTGGTTCACCTGTAACACACAGGAAAAGTGCAGCGCATGAGATTTGATGTCACGTCACATGAATGATAATGTTTGTATACCCTTCTAACTGGAGGACGACAAAGTGTAAATACTGATGCTTGTCAAACGCATATCGAGTTGTTCGGCCCGTTTGTGGCTGATTGTTGCCCTTTCTCGCCGCGTGGGCGGGGTAAGGGGGTTGTGGGGACTGACCAGGAGAGCAGTCCCAGGTGTGTCAACACGCACACCTGAAGTGGATCAGCAAACGAGAACCAGAGGCCAGCGCACCTGAAGTGCGTTGGTTGGACGAGCCTTTAGAAAAGGCCGCAGCAGCTGGAAAGAGCCCCTGAACTCACATTTGTGTGTTCCTGTGGGTTACACGGTGGACTTACAATAACTTCATATATATATATATATACAATATATATTACCCACTTCTCATAATCCCTCACTTTTTTTGGTGTTATTTAGATTTTTTTTACCCGAGGTACTTTTCCATTTTTAATGTTTCATTTTTTTCTAGCTGCGCTCTCAATCGTTCCTAGAAAGACGTGCTCCGTACATGCTGCAGGCTTTCGTCCACCAATCTCCATTCAGCCATTTAGGGCGCAAGTGCCTGCACGAGTACGCAACATAGTGACCTTAAAAGTCAACCCTGAAATTGCATTTGTACACAATTACACTCCAACACTGAATACGCGTTCTGATCGCATGGGTGAGGAGTTACATTTATGGAGCGACAGTGGCGTCACCGTGACAAAGATGAGGTGAATGGCTGGTGTGCGAAGCCAAAATGTCTGCCACACCAGACTGAGGTATGCATCAACAGTTGTGTCTGTGGTTACACTTAGGCAGCACAAGCCCTTTGGATAGAATTAGTGAAAGACCATTGTTTTTGATATAGAAATAAACATGTCCTGTTAGAAGTCAATGCGGATGTGTGGAACCAAACAATAAGCCTTGTGTGTCTGTGTGCGTCTGTGTGTAAGCCTTTTTTAATTGTAATAATAAAACAACCATGATTGTGGTCATTTATGCAGTCAGATTTATAATGTTTTGACCAATTCCCAGTCTGGCAATTTAACCCATAGCTTCCAATTAGTGCCAAAGAAGCACTTGGGCCACATCTCAACACACACACACACACACACCGTAGTATCCACTGTAGTATCAATATTTGTTTTACAGTATATTTTTGCAACCTCAGAGTGTTCCTATCCCTGTCACAGTCACACCTCACACACAATTTTTAGCTTGCAGCAGCTGGTGGTGCCCATTACTCTACCCGTGTGTGCGGAGGAAGTTGTGTGTGTGTGTGTGTGTGTGCGTGCGTGCGTGCGTGTGCTGAGCCCTGCAGGAATGCCCTAAATCTCCCCAGTGTGAGTATCATTTTGCGTGCCAAAACCGCTGAAACATTTTAAGCAAAAGTGAAATTAGGATAACTGGTGGGCAAAGCAGTTTAGCCCACACATCTCACATTTGTGAGTCGGGGATGCAGGCCTTCAAACCCCTCTCGCTGGAAAGAGTCGTGCGCGTGCAGAAGGGGACGGGGGATAGAGGAGGAGGAAGAGGAAGGAGAAAGGAAGCGCAGAAATGCAATATAATGGCCTCACAATTTGCACTATGTGTGACTTTAAGAGGTATTGTTATTATATTGCCAGCCTGCTCGCGTATGGGGCGCCGTAAGAGACAGTCGGGACTGCGAGGCGACGGTAAAAAAAATAAAAATAAAAAAAAAAAGGGTGAAGGGAGCCAATTTTTTCTTCCATATCAGAGGTGGTTTGTTTGCCCCGAGCCGGAGTTGTGCCTAAAGTGCCATAACATTACAGCACTCCTACAGATGAGATCAAAGGCTCGAGCCAGGGATCCTCCGCGCTTCCGCTGGCACGCCGCCGTCCTCCCGCTGAACACATCTTTTCAGGGCTCTCCACACACATTGACTGATCACACAAAATGTGCTCTTAATAGAGACAGGAAATGCCGCGTACAAAAACTTCCTTTCTCTCTAAGTATGGGCTAATATTCAGAGATTAAGCTTTCTCGTTAATTATTTTCATTTTAATTAGTAAATCTTAATTAACAATGAACATTTACCCTTAAAATTTTTTGGCTTCAGAATGGAGGAGGTGGTGGGGGGGGGGGGGGGGGGGGGGGGGGGTGGTGAAGAAAAAGGAGAGAATAAATATGACAATCTTTTTGGGACCTCCAGGCAGGATTACTGATGCAGGCTGCCTTAGTTATTAAACACATTCTAAATTAAATGCCTTCATGAATTTTGCACAGAAATATATTTTCATAGTTTTGCATGCCAAATGTGACATTTTATATTTCGGATTCATCTCGCCGCAGTAATTTTAGGGAAATGTCATATAAACAAAGATTTTGTCATTTACCAATGGAAATTACTATGCGTGGCAGGTTTGGCCATTGGTTTCTCTCTCTCGCTCTTTCTCTCTTTTTCCCTCTCCCTCTTTTTCCCCCCTTATTCTGCCTGCGCCGGTTGTTTCAAGTCAGCAAGCCATAAAAAATCTTTATCTCAGTGAAACACAGCAATTTGGGAGATAATCGAATGGTGACTGGGGGGCACAAATGCCAGTCTGAGGAATTATACCACAATCTCCCCTGCATTTACAACCTTCCTCAAAGCCAGTTGTCACCCTGGAAGGAAAGCCCCCGACTGAAGATTCATTACATCTTTAAGCCAGCACGGTGGCATGGCAGCCTCATCCCCAGATGCAACACAACAACACACTCCACCCACAGCTGGAGATGCTACCGCTAAAGCTGCTGCTTCCTTCCTTCCCTCTCGATTCCCTTTTTTTTTCTCTCCCCTCTGTGTCCCTCTTTTCACCCCATAATACCCCTTTTCCATCATTTTTTTTTTTTTTTTTTATTTCAAATAACATATACCATCCACAGGCATCAAACAGACAATATATATGTATAAAATAATGTGAGTCATTATATAGACGGGTCTTTTTTGCTCAGTGCTGTGCAGTGCCTCTGTGCGCTTGTGTGTGTGTGTGTGCGCGCGCGCGCCTTTGTGTAGGCACACTCGAACAGTACCCACTGGTGTAATGAAAGGAACGAAAGCAAACTCGATAATAAGGGAGATAATTTTCCCCATCTTCCAACAGGCCCCATTCATCATAGCGTTTCACATAATTTCATCATTTGACTGTTTTTGAACAAACAACCCTGCCTTTCCCACCATTTGTAAACACTTGCCAACCGATATCTGCTCCCGCGAGTGCGTCGCTTACAATTTGCGCGCTTACCGCTTGCTCGGCCCACTGTCACGCGCGCTTTGACGCACTTTACCTGGCACGCGGGCCGTGGCGCCGACGAGGCGGATCCCGGGGACCGTGTCATCTGGCCAGATTTGGCCGCGGCTTCCTCCCGGCCCTCCCCCAGCACCCTGAGTGGAGGGCTTTCGGTGGCTCCGCTGTTTACACACACAAACACGTACACAACAAAACACAAACACGGCAAACTAACCCTTTTAACGGCCAACTGCATTTTGGACTCCCTGTTGTTCCACCCTGTATCAACTCAATCTAATAATACCACAACACACCCCCCGTGCCCCCCGCCCAACACACTCACACACACAACGCACCCCCACCCCTCCCCTCTCTTTCTCGGCCTTTCAATCTTATCAGTGGTAATGTAATAAGCGGTTGCTTCGCTCTGTCTCCGCGCCACCTCTCTTAATTCCTCAAAATAAAGCAATATCACAGGGGCCCTGGCCTGCCTGTGACTGGGGATAAGATGCTTGTAAAAGGAAGGATAATTCAGCAAATAAATGCTCGGCATCAAAGGCAGGCGCCGGCTCTTTCTTTCCCGCCTCTCCCTCCGCTGTGTTCGCCTATCAAAAATATTACATGTGCTTTCATCAGTCCACAACAAGGCACTGTGTGCCTCCTAATGCAATTACTCGACCTCCATTAAATCAGAAACAGTGGATACGAATGAATTACACATTTGTTCCAAAAACTACAAGTCAGCTCCGCGTCTCTCGTCTTTGGTTGTATATTGAATTTTTTTTTTCTTTTTCGTTTGCAGGCTTGGGAAAAAGTGAAATCATTCCTCATTCAATTTCAGCCAAATGTAGCCCTAGGTGATGCATAGAAAGTCTCCCATGTCTAATAGCCACCCACCATTGATATCGTAAGGAATTTACAGGGTTCAGGGCTGTCGAGAGGAGGTCATCTCGCCAAACTCCGAACCATATTCATCTGACAGGGCTGGTGTCTGACAACCACCCACCCACAAAACAACCAAACACACGAAGAAAAAAAAAAAAGAAAAGATACTGATATGTACAGTAGTTTTGTGATTTTTATCATGTCAGCCGGCATGGTAGAGCGTAATTACTAAAAACTTAAACATGCTAGGCGAGACGCCCGTGGGGGCTCTCGCTGTGCGACGTGATGTGCGATCCCTAAAGTGGATGGACCCAGAATTGATGCGCCTCCGAGCCCAATGACATGGACAGATTTTCTGCGCCCTCCGGCCAGACTACCCACAATGCAATTCTTGCCGACAGGAGAAACCATGCGGAGGATATACAGGGTGAATTACTTTCCTTCTCGAATGTCAGTGGGAATACAAATGGTTTTCGCACAAGGAATGATTACAGTCGTGTGACATCACATTTGTACATATGGAAAGAAATATGAACGCACCACTCAAGCAGCGTGTTCAGTCTGGGTTGTGGCGCTTCCCCTCCTGCTTCGGCAGTGTCTCCTTGTGAGTGGGACCACTTTTGGAAATATTAAAGGGGCGTGCGTTAACAGGCTGAGCTAACGTGTTCACAATCATTGACGTTATCTGCTAATTGACAGTTTCCATTTAAAACCAGGTCACCCTGAATTGTGCTGTAAAATGAATTTCTGTGATTACGTGTAATTACGTGTTTTGCAGCCAAATTTGTTTCTGAGGCGTTGTGTTGTGAGGGAATGGAAAACAAAGGCATTTGAATGAATTCATATGTCAATGCGTTGAAATCATTTACACGTAGGATGTAGCCTAAAAGTTGTACGGATATTATTTACCTTAATGGTCCTAGTAAAGAAGGCCATCAATCTCTTCTTGCTCTTTGCCCACTCTTTGCTCTTCAGCGGCGCCGTCTGCGTCACCCGCTGCAAATACATGTAAACACACGTGCGCAATGTGTTTGGATGTGGCTTTGCGGAACAGTGCAGCGTGCCATAATGGCAGAATTAAACACGCGGAGCAAGTGCGAGATGCAGGCAATCTATACCGAGCCAGACCCTAAAGACATGTAGCGTTTGATGAGTATCTCTGCCAGTTTTTACATTCAGTCAGCACATTCACTCGCCCCATTCACACGCGTCGACACTGTTAAGTGACAGCGTCTCGCTCCGTAGTGGCTTTGTGCGGCAGAATAGAGGGAGAAGAAAAACACTATTATTTTAAAATAGATGTGAAATCTCTGGTGGATAATGTATTTTCAATGGGAGGTGGGTGTGGAAACAGTAGGAGAGCGCACACATATTGTGGCAGAATAAGATAACACTGATCCCAATACTGATACAGTACACCATGCCACCGATTATGCAGTATGGGAGGATGAGTCAACTGTTGCTGTGTCGGCGAGACATTGTTGAAGCCACTTTTTTTTTTTTTCCAATTAAATTCACTTTCTATTCACATAATTTGATACTCCTACTCTCCTTTCAAGGGAGATTAGAACTAAAAATACAGAGGGTGGAAGTTCTGTCTTCGGTTTACATATGCGTTAATGTTTGGGTGTCTTTGCAATAAAGATTTGCCGACACAATGGAAGCCCCGCGTTCTTGTTTCCACTCCCATTTCCGTTTCTGACTAATGGAATACAAATAGTTGTTTTGAAGGAAGCTTCCTATCCTGGTTGTTCACGAAATCCCTACTCCCTAGCTGAAAATGTAGTCACGCTCTATTTTTTCCTGAAAGGACCATAAGGACATTGAGAAACAAACATGCATAATAATGCAAGACAAAGTTCAAAGACTGGAAAAAAAAGGTGTCTCCACAAATAGATGAGTTATGTGAGGAGATCATCGCATAGATAATGGAGCTGAAATCCATGCACAGATTTTAAGATGAGAATGAAGGAATTATATAACCCCGGAATTACCCTGAATATGTGTTCTCCAAAAGAGAGTGCATTTGACCTGAAATGTATACCGCGTGAAATGAAAATGAAATGCATAACTTTTTTTTTTTAAGATAATTACAAAAGAAAAAATGGGGTGGAGGACAAAAAGAGCGGAAAGGAGGAAATAAGGGAAGAAAAGGGAAATGAGTATGCCTTGCACGTAAACCCAAAAAGATACGGGGCGGACAGGCTTCCGAACCAGTCGGGGGAAAAAAAAAGATGCACTTGCACACATGCACTCGCTCTATGTCCATTAGCCGGAGCCGCTGATACACGGCATAATGGACGTGGCTGATGTGTTGGTAAGTATGGGAGGATGACACAGATATTCTCTCTTTGTAGCCCTGACCTGCTGCGGTGAAAGGCTGCCAAGCGTGATCATGTCAGGCTGCACACGCTCTCTCAGCTGCTGGGCGTAGTGGGGGACCACCTCCTCGGCCATCCTCGCTGCAAGAAGTGACACGGTGGCGCCATTAATGTTCCAAATGTTTAGAAGAAAAAAAACGACAAGACTCGCAATGACCGCAGCATCGCGCCGGATTGTCGTGGCATTGCGAGGAAAAAAAAGTGTTCCGAGATAGAATATTTGGAAAAAAAAGGGGAATAATGTTCAGGCATGATTGATAGATTTTTTTTTGTCCTATGTGTAACACTATCATAACATAACGCCTCTCTGATAAAAGAAACCGCAAAAACGGAGATTTGCTTTACTTTTTACAGTGCTCTCTCTGCCCATTACCCTCCGCACCACTTCCAGTCCGGCGCCAGCCTCGACCGGGGCTTCGACAGTGGCATGGGGAGGGGGGGGCCCGGAGCCCGAGGCCCGACCAACGCCGTGGATCATCAGTCGCCGCTGAAGCACCGGATCACCCGACTTCACCTCCGACACCTCCTCATCCCTGGAGGCTGGCAGCGTACCTGGAGAGGCACGCATCAGTAGGCAAACACAAACGCAAGGCCTGGGCACACACACGCGCGCACACGAATGCAGAGCACGTAAACATGCATTCGCATGCTGATGGATGGGTATATAGACAGTATTTACCACGTCCACAAACGGAGACACACACATTCAAAGCTTTAGGGCCGCCTTTGATGGCCTCCACCACTTCCCGCGCAAGCACATACTGCACCGCTAGACGCGATATAAGACAGAAAATAAGGAGAATCGTGATAGAGCAAATGTAGAAATGAAAAAAAACAAAAATGCGATAGAAGAGAGTACTGCCAACTAATTGAACAGAGTTTGGATCCAGAGTGTCTTCTGTGATTGGGTTTAGGAAACAGAGTACTTCAGCTAACGATAAGATTGCGGTTGGGGTTAACGATATATATATTTTTTTTAAATGCTTTGTGTCTGAAGTCACTATTAAACTAGACATATTACTCAGAGTGCTGAAACGTGACAATAAATCCTTGTAAAATTTGGACATACAGTAGGCCTAGTTAGTATCAACATATTTTCCACTCGCCAATGAACTCAAGTCATACACAAATGTTTCACTTATAACATTATTAGGAAGTATTGTTGCAAGTACTTTGCAGGGCAATGCTATTTTATTTTTTTAATAGTAGTTATTTAGAAAGGTATTCTTTTTCAGAGACAAGGTTGGATGAGGAAAAACAACAATCTATATTTGTATTTGTCTGAAGTGGCTAGGGCATGTGCCTAACTTTAGGTGAAATTTGTTCAAATATATTTTTTTATCAACTCTGCTATTTTCCTTTTCGTTCTTTTCCCAAAAATACATTTTTACCTGCTAGTCTCTGCCGACGTCTTTTAAACAACGAGCCCGCACATTTTTTGGAAAGCGTTCGGCTGCGCGGAACATGTGCACTAGCTTGTTATATCCCAGAATTCATTACTGAGAGCCGAAGTGGCATCATCTCAAGTCGCCACTTGCTGCGTGTCTTCACAGTTTGGCGCTACTGTCTTGTTTGGTAGCAAGTATTTAGGTATTCTTTGTGGGATCTGCGCGTTCATCGTGTGCAGTCCAACATGTGGAACAGCCAAAGCTGTTATCACTGCCTAATGCTTTTCACAGTGCCGATGATATCAGCGCCTAATGCCTTGCAGAGAGCTAGGATGAACAGAATGCCAGTTCTGTGCTCTTTCATCTCCAAGCCAAAGCAATAGAATTTATTGAGATAAAAAAGGAGGAACTGAAGATCTTAGACAGACAGACATAGGAGGGATTTCTCCAGGATTTTCTCTCTAGGGGGGAAAAAAAAAAAAAAAAAAAAAAAAATGTCTACCGCACTGGCCACTGTCCATTTCATTAATACTTTGTCGCATTCATGCTCTCTTCTCATGAGGTGTTTTGTGACAGGCTCTAAAAGCGCAGACAAAAGCCTGAGAAGCGGTGACAACAATGTCCGACTCAACGTCGGCGTACACAGAGCTGCTTGTGCACTTGCAAAGACGGGCAGCCTACACCAGTGGGAGGCAGCCATACAACAGCGTAAGGTGATTGTGTTTTGATTTCTGTTGTGGCTCGCTGAAGTGCTCGCTGGCAGTCGCCGCGGTTGGAATCCGAAGGCACAGAAGCAGGGAGCTGTCGCTTTCCTTCCCCCTGTCTCTCAGCCTATTGCACGGAGGAACTGTTAATCCAAGATCCTTTTTTTTTTTTTTTCTGTGGGATTTCATGAACATTCCGGGACAATGGATGGGGCTGCTAATCTCGGCGGTACAGCTAAATCCGAGACAATGGCAAATAATACGAGTCGGCTAAATTCCATCGTGTTGAAGCGGGCCTAAACCCATCACTTGTGCACTGGAATTACAAGGGAAAACGTGCGTTGTGTCAACAGGATCTGCTGCGACTGTCTTCACCCGGAACAATGCGGAGCTTAAACCACCTCAATGTTGCCTGGTTGGCTACATATTGAAATGAAACTGAGCTAATGAGAGAAGACACGCCTACTGCCAAACAATGGCCGTGCTTGGAAAGTACTGATTCCTGTGCTGGTGCATTTCTAGTCATGTGCTTTGTTCTTTCTTAGTACTGCTTTTAGTGTTAGTGGAACATGTGGCTTTTTATTATTTTTTGTCTCGGCTGTCTACGATTACCCTGTCTAGAGTTTTTCCTCCAAGATGAAGTCCCTGGACAACTCTAGGCCTCCGCCGTACCATTGTTAATACTGTGGCAGCCCTTTCAAATGTGGTCACTTTATGCGGTGTATTTAATTGTGTTTTTAACTAATAGGTTACCATGTAAGATTCAAATCAAAGGTGGCTAAAATGTCGGAAATAATGGTGGTGAAAAGCTGTTTCTTTAAATCTGACACATTTCTAGTATAATCATGAAAATAGTCACAACATTAAAATGAAGTCAGGACACAATAGTCTGGCTCGTCATAATGGTTTAAATTAACCTTATATGTCCCTCTCTAAAAATAATGAACCCCAGAGTAACTACATGATTCATGTTCCTTCATTTTTATATTCGTAATTTTGATTGGGGCCAAAAAAAAAACAACCGCTACAACATGACCACGGTAGGGTAGTACAGTAATACGGCGAAACATACCAGGTATGTTTATGAAGGTATCCTCTTCATCCAGCAACGCAGCCATTCGTTGATACAATGTGTTTTCACCTGCGTTTGATCATGGTACAAGCAAAAAACAATTATACAGTCAATACGCCCTCAATGCTGCTGGAAAGTGACGCGTGTTTGTGCGCGTCAAAATTACACGCCACTTATCATAAAAGCCAATCTAAAATACATCTTAACATGCAAACCAGAGACATTGGCCTCGGCGAAACTCAAGCGTATGCGGAGGTGTAATGAAATCGGGGCATTAACATGCCTGTTAGCCCGCCTGTCATCATGTGATGAGATTTGGTTTGGGCCAATCCTTTGATATTACACGGCAATGATATCCAAAAGATACAGGTGAAATGGCTTCTCCATTAATAGCCACGTTTCATTATAACATGCATATTACTTGGCTCCCAAGAGCTCGCTTTTAATAGGCCCTACTTCAGGAGGGGGCTGCAAACTATTGATTGGGCTCCACGTGTGTCACTTGACGGGGGGGAGGGGGTGGGGGGTTTCTGCCGCGCGGTGAAATGAAAACTGACCAAAGATACGTGACCTTCGACAATGACAGCGAGTCGGGGAAGCCAATCGAGTGGTGCCGTCGCTTGATGTATTTACATAGGCCGTCTCGTCGTCTCTAATGGCGGCCGGCTCGCCGTGATCTCCTCTCACCTCACTTTAATGAACCAGGGAGAACCATTATGACAGAGAATGGCATACTTAATTCCAGCTCATCTTCGGTGCCGGCCCCGGTCGTCCCGCAATGTCTCGGGTCTGTCTGCGACGGGTCGAAGTAATTTCGGGCGCGCTCGTCTCCTGTGTAACGGGCGAGGGAGGAGAGAGACGGAGAGGAGGAAAAGGGCAAGGGGAGTCGGCGGAGGGTGGGGTTGGCAAGAGGGGGAGTCGTGCAGGTTCAGGTTAGTGGTTATTAGAAGCACATGAAGCGAAATGTTAATTTTGAAACCCACACCGTCGAAGGGCAGGGGCAGCGGCTGCAAACAGATAAGGCCGGGCCAAAATGAGACGGGAGCACAGAGGCAGAGAGAGAGAGAGAGAGAGGTAGAGGGAGCTGGGAAAGAGACGGCTGCCGGCTTTCTCGGTGCACCTCTCCATGGCCCGCGGTGCTCTGGGGCCTAATTAGTATGCCGCGAAAGGTCACGGCAGGCAATCTCTTAAATACGGCCGCCATATGTTTGCCGTGTTCAAAAGGAACTAATGAGAAAGTCTACAAGCCCAAAAGTACCTGGAATTTCAAAGACAATACCTTCTAAATACTCTGAGGTCAGCGGCCCAGAGGACCCGGCCAGTTTCGGAGGAGCAGATCCAAAAGGAAAATAACCCCAGCCCATGTCTCATTGACTTCTTATTAGCAATCACTGACCTATGGGTATCAAGCTGCTCCACAGAGTTTATGGGAATCCAATGGCTCCGGGGCCACCGAGCAGCTTTCTTAACCCCCAAATCATTCTCATTACAGGCGCTGAATATTTCACTCCAATCTAAATTGCTTTACTTGTATTTCTCAGGTGGTGGGGCGAAAAAAAAAAAGCACAGTGCACTAAATCATGTGACACATTCCGCACAAGGATTGCCTTTACAGAGGGCTGAGCGTATTGGTGCTTGGACACATAAAAATGTCAGCACCACTGGCACACTACCCCAAAAGGCTCGTTGTGATTTCTTCCCTGCTCAGATGAAATTAGTTTTTATGTCTTTAAACTTTGTCCGGACACTTAGTTGAACAGTCAGGCTGGATTACTCATAGAACGAGGAGCAGCCCTCATGACTCCTCAATGGCATCGTACGTTGACTGGGAAATTCACATACTGAAACCCTTTTTTTCAAATGCGCATTTGCATAATGGCGAGAGCTTTCGCGGATCTCCGTTGGAATCATATCTGGGATTTACCTAAATAGTCTGGCTGTCCTCCGGTTCGTCTCTCTAATGAAAATAGCAATTCCGTGCTCTCGTGTGTGCAATATCAATGAGCAGCACTTTTCGCCGGGCAAAGTTACACTTGGCAAAGAATGAGACGAATAGCATCAAAGTGTCACCAAGGCGGGGCAATGTTTACCACGCGCAAACGCGACTTGACGCTGGTTCTGTGAATCGCGAGATCTGGGATCAGTTTAGATGTCATACGAACGCGAAATTTTAGATTCACGTTCCGTATTGTTTCGTCTGTACGCCTGCCGACTGAGTGTACAAAGTGTTCAAATACCTTTTGTACATAAAACCCGCAGAAAATAATTGCTAATAATTACTAGCGGCGCACGGCAAATGCGAAATGCACTACAAATCCAACGTGACTCATCCCTGAGAAAACTGGCACGCTCGCGGCCTTGAACGCATCTTAATTTGCCATCCCGTTCTTCAAGAGCACCCCCTGACATACTGAATTATAAGGGGGCATATTCGTATGCCTGATTGGCCTGAAGCCGTGTTTCGGGGGCGTTCCGAGCACACCACCACAGACAGTGGATCGGCGCGGTAACGTAGTAGCATATGTAAATGCTCTCTCCTATGACTCTAGCCCACCACAAGGCATGGAGCCGAGAGTGGGAGTGAAGGCTGATAGAGAGATAGAACACCCACTGCCGTGGCGTTCTCCGGGTCGGCGAAGAACTTATACGAGGGTTTGCTTGTTAGGACACGCTCGCTTTGGAATGCAGGGACCAAGGGCCTCTCCGATGGAGAGGAGGAGAGAGAGATAAAGGAAGAGAGAGGGAGAGAAAGGTTAGATCAGGAACACATCTCCTGTCAGCCGATTTGAGGCTAATGAAAAATGAAGCTTCACCTCTTTCCCTGGCAGGGGCTTGCGGCTCCATTTTTTTGGGGTGAGCTGCGAGGGTGCTATCTGGCCTGTCACCTCGAATTTCTCTCTCCAGCCAAACCAGAGGAACGGCTGGCTCGGCACATCCTCCTCCGTTGAAAGCTGGGTTTTCTACGCCTTCCACCGCAGCTCTCGCCTCTTTCCCTGCGAAAAATTGAGCGGAAACGTG
The DNA here is from genome assembly GCA_016785305.1 of Colistium nudipinnis. NCBI lineage: Eukaryota > Metazoa > Chordata > Actinopteri > Pleuronectiformes > Rhombosoleidae > Colistium > Colistium nudipinnis. The sequence continues at coordinate 999,119 of JAFBJU010000996.1, read as the reverse complement.
AATGTAAATGCAAATCGTGACACGAAAGCAAAATACGGCGGTTTGGTCGAGGTGACTTGCCGTGAAAAAAGAAATAAAAAAGAAGAAGCATATTTAACCGGCGTCGTTATTATTTATTTTTTCTGATGGTGATTTTGCCGTCTTAAAATGTTCAAGTTCATCCCCCTTCAAATGACACTAAAACACATTTAGGTTCAAATTAAATCAGAATCTTGCAGGAGGAGGAGAAAAAAGGGAAGAAGAAGAAATGATTAAAATAATTACAAATTGCGCCCTGACAAGCAAGAGCAAAATTTAGCCCAGAGCCATTTGTCTGTAATTAGTTAATTAATCCTTACACAAATTATGAGCAATAACTCATCAAGCAGGACTCACCCATCAGAAATTCAGCCGACTTGGATTTCTTCTGCTTAGGTTGCTCCAGAGCCTTCTGCTTTAACTTCTGGAGGGAAATTGTTAAATGAATAAATTAGCTGCAGAGTGAAGATCATCATTTATGATCCGCAACTAACACAGTATTTTAAATATGGGATGACACTGAAATGTCATTTAATTTACATCGCCGCTAAAGGGGTCAAGCACTAATTGAACAACAGGAGTGGAAAAAAAAAAAAAAAATGTAATCATAAATAGATAAGAAAAGTTGACATGAATGTGCAATGAAGGTCACATTCAAATTCTTCCTCGTTGTTTCGAAAATGAATGGGCACCAACACTCCTGGAGAATTATGCATTTTTTTTTCTTTTTACACAGGCTGCATGAAAGTACACGGGCATGGTTGTGTAAATAAATATGGAAATCTGGTCCCAGTTCTCATGGTTTTCATTCACATGACGCTTAACAGGGGAGAGAAAGAAATCGGCTGTATTTAGTAAATAATATATACATACATATATAGATATATACATATATATGCATAATGCATGCTTTATATATTAGTGTCGTAGGTGGTCTTGAAAGGAAATAAAGAAATAATGTTTGGAAGCAAGTATGGGTTTCTTTGAAATCAACAGTAAGTGGAACAAACTCTGCAGTCCCACATTTCTCTCATTTCTGCGGACGAGCAGAACAATAAGAAAGCTGAGGAAAAAGGCACAACTAGTTGTTTTCGTTATGGATATGTTTACATAAGAATGCACCATATAACGGAGCTCTGTGGCTCAAAGCGTATGGGGCTTTTTAAGCATCATTTTATGCAGATTTCCATGATGAACTGTGCTCATGCCCATGAACAGCATGTATTTGTATACAATATTTAATTTCAAAGACAAAATCAAGGGACAGAACGGGTGGGGGGGCTTATTTCAACTCCAAATGACAGAGCAATTAAAATAGAGGAGGACTACTTCCAGACCAATCTGGTAAGAGGAGTTTTTGTAAATCTGTTTTTACATTCAACAAGCCCTACAGCAAGACATTCATTTATACCACTGAGATTAATGCTTATCTAATTGTAACTTATTTAAAAACCATTTTCCTTTCAACTGGGTACCAATCGGTTTTTTCTGCCTTTCACATACTGTGGAGCGTGAGGCTGGCAAATGCTGCCTCAGTGGTGATTTTTGTGGGGCGCTTTATGTTGTCGCTTTCAAATATTCTTTGGGGTGCGTACAGTATGCAAATTGGGAAATCTTGCCGACACAATTACCGTGGAATTAATCAGGTTATTTTGCCAATAAAAAAATTGCACACAATCACCATTTGTTTTGTGTTATACCAGGACCCTTTAAACAATATTGTGTTGTAAACTGAAGCAGTCATTTAAATGAGCTACATGATATTTGCATTCATTACAGGGTACTGAAACTTTGATTGTTATTACAAACTCACAGCCAATTCTGAAACCTTATTTGAAAAAATATCCCTAGACGGTAAATCTGTAAAATTTTTTGCTTGATGCTGTAAAATTGTTGTTCAGTCGTTGAACACCCGATACCATGAAAGTTATTGTTGGGGTTGATATTTTGTCTGCTAATGTAATTAATCATCAAATTAGAACAATGGAAGATAACACTCTATTTCTCAGCTCACTGTGTGCCTTTAGGGCTAAAGACATTTTTGAAAAGATGGGTGAAAACCGATGAAGAAAATCCATTTAGTTTTATCTGAGGATTAACAAATAGTATTTTGTTTATCACCTGCATTACTGCGCCGGATAATCTAGAATATCAGCTTCATAAAATTGTATAGCCGCCTGTATATAATCGACACTAATATGAAACGGCTATTTAAAAAAAATATATACATATTTTTTGAATTCTCCTTAGAATTTTTGTAGAGAAAAAAAATGTCATATACTTTCCCCTTGGTGCGTATCGATTTTCATTTGGGCAGAGTACTGTTTTTGGCTCATTTCTGACCGTGACAATTTTTTGGCACGATGCAAAGTGAATTAGCTCCATGTCCTGCAAAATACCAATACGTCGTCTGATTACCATGAACGTTTTCTACCCTTAAAAAAATAAATAATAAGCCTAGCAAACACACCAGCGAAAGTACACAGAAGGAGTACAGTACATACTCCCCAGGCCTAATGCTTTGGGTCATTGTCACTAAAAATCTAATCCACACAGTCCCTCGTAAGCCTCTCCGTCTCGAGAGCGAAGAAAAATGCCTGGTTCTCATCTCGCTGCCGAGACCCCACTGACACTGACAGCATGCTCTTTGTAATAAAAGGACTGTTGTTTAATGTGCCATATCTGGATGGAACAGCAGATGTTGCAATTCTAAAACGATAAACAACAATTCAATCCTAGGGGAAGGAAAAGGTATCCTAGAGGTTTTCTGAAATAAACTGGATATTCTGAGGTAAAGGAATTGCCTTTTAATACCTTAGAACTATGATTGTGGAACAGTAAAGTGACTCAGCACAGGCTCCCCGAATCGCTCGCTTTCCTTTCTTCGAATTTGCCTGTCATGTGGCACCTACGTTTGTTAAATATGCGCTGCCCCCCCCCCCCGTCAAATTGTGCGCCAAGGCATCCGGGTGCGTCGCGACGTACAAAGAAAGAAGTACGCAATAGCGTCTGACTTTATTCTCCCGTCAACTGAAGGCATTTACACAGCTTAAACCTTCCCACTGCCTGGTTCTCATCTCGCTGCCGAGACCCCACTGACACTGACAGCATGCTCTTTGTAATAAAAGGACTGTTGTTTAATGTGCCATATCTGGATGGAACAGCAGATGTTGCAATTCTAAAACGATAAACAACAATTCAATCCTAGGGGAAGGAAAAGGTATCCTAGAGGTTTTCTGAAATAAACTGGATATTCTGAGGTAAAGGAATTGCCTTTTAATACCTTAGAACTATGATTGTGGAACAGTAAAGTGACTCAGCGCAGGCTCCCCGAATCGCTCGCTTTCCTTTCTTCGAATTTGCCTGTCATGTGGCACCTACGTTTGTTAAATATGCGCTGCCCCCCCCCCCGTCAAATTGTGCGCCAAGGCATCCGGGTGCGTCGCGACGTACAAAGAAAGAAGTACGCAATAGCGTCTGACTTTATTCTCCCGTCAACTGAAGGCATTTACACAGCTTAAACCTTCCCACTGCCTACTGCCTTTCGCGGTGCGCGGCACAAAATGCTTACTTTGCAGAGAACATGAGAATATATAAAAAAAAACAAAAAAAACCCACTTGGTGACAAAAAATAAATAAAAAAATCCATGACTTTTTTTTTTTTGACTGTTGTCAAAAGGAATCGAACACAACAGTCCCTTGTTCACTTCTTGCTGCATTCGCGGGGATAGCTAGAAGGGCTTTGGGGAAGACCGCTCGCTGCTAGGGGCTGGTGGGCACAGACAAGCTAGAAAGTGAATTTTGCATACTGTACGGATCATCGCCCAGTTCAGCCCAGTCACATTGCATCTGCCGTCAACCAATTGTGCTTCATGAAACCGTCAACCCTCATTTACGTCTGCCTGTTTTTTCTTCCCCGCGCTGCTGTAAACAAGGCCCCGTCTTTGAGCTGTCTTCCCTCTGTCCCTGCGTGCGCCCCCCGTGCGCCCCGCGCGCGCAGGGGAGTGCAGGCAACCTCGTCCTCGCAGAGCCGCTGAAAGCTTCCGTTTCTCCGACAGGCCTCCCCGTGCGCTAGGCAAAGGATTTGAGGACAGACGTGTGTTTTTTTGTTTTTTTTTTATGACAAAGGTCTTTACAGCTTCACATAGAGGTCCCAGCAAAGATCTCTGCAAGTATTCAGTCTTAACGTGTACAAATTAAGCACACCGTGTACATATGCATTTATGTTAAAGTGGGTTGTAACAAAAATAACAACGCGTCGTGATGAGGATGGCACTGAATGCCTCGCTAAATGAATATAGACGTATATGCATTTTATTCATAGATTGGCTTTATGTTTAAAAAAAAAAAAAAAAAACATCATTAAAAATGGGCATCTAGGTCATAAGGAAATCCTACAAATGATCTTTCTAATAATATTAGTTAAGGTGAGCGATTTGTTATAAAAGTCCGAATCTAGCCTTAAAATGTGAAACCATCTTAATTTATAGAGCACCCTTGTATATGCACAGTAATTTTGACCCACCAAACAGTTTCTTATTAAACAACAACCGCGTCGGTTGGTGTAGACAGAAAACATAATTAGTATTCAAGCTTAATTAATCCACGCTGGCCCCCTTTAAGTGAATTACTCAATTATTTATGCATGTGTGCTCCTTTGATGCTAACAGATTATGTATGTTGCTGGGAACAAAAAAAAAAAAAAACCTTGAAAAATGACTTTGAAAACTTTCCACCATAAAATGTCACGACAAGCCTTCTGCACCGACTATGAAGCGTCTGTGAAGACCACGAATGCTGAAAAATTATAAAAAATAAAAAAAAAAGACATAAAAAAATAATAAACCCCTCGCTGGCTAAAATCCAGCCCAACGTCCTGCAAATTTTCGTCATCGCCAAATCACCATAGCAAATATTTCAGTGCCAGTCGAGTAAAACATGAGAGTCCAGGGAAGAAGAAGACAAAATAAATCAGGCAAATATGGACTTTTTGTGTGCCCTAATGCGCGGAATGGAAATCTAACACAGGTCGGCTCAAGGTCTTTCCTGGGATCATGGGAACTCTTTGGGATTTTCAAGAGCCTTTTTGTTTTTACCCTTGAGAACCAGGCACTGGCCTCTGCAACCCCCTCAATCCCCTATTGAGAACCCAGAGGCAGCGCGGAGGAATGCTAAATGTCAACGGTCAGACTGCACCGGCACCTTTTGGATCGGGCGAGACGGAGGTAGCCCTGTGTGGCACGATTCTCTTTGTGCTTGGCTCGGCGGCCACGTGGGGGCCAGGAGTGAAATTGTACTCACACTGCCAAAGGTGTCCATGTCCGCGAACCGCAAAAGATCATCCCTGGGTGACCGCGAGGCTCTGGGCCGCGGCTAGGAGGGCAAGAACAGAAAGTGTGGAAAATACAGTGAGAGCTCGAAATCTGCACGGAACTGCAAAAAGACGCTATTGATTTAAGCCCGCCATTTGAAATGCGCCTCGTAATTCCACATTTGTTTGAGTTATTAGAGCCCAAATTTGCAGAGGAGAGTCTTTTAATAGCTTGCTGCGCCGCGCGCGAAAAAAATCCTTCATTCCAAGCAGTGTTACATTATCTCTCTGCTGCTTGTGTGTTTAAAACGGTTATCCCCGCCATGCATCTCAGAGAATAAAAGGACAATAAACACTGTTTATTATCACAGATAAATTATTTGCCCCTGATTATTCAAATAGCGGATTCATTTGTACCTGACACAACACCGCTTTTCTTTTTTTTTTCTTTTTTTTATCATCCTCTCCTATGGTAATTCACATGGCTTGCACAAGTTTCTGCTGAAATAGCAAAACAAACCCCGGGCAAAATGTGAAAGATTATCCCATACCATGCGAGCTCGGATGAAATGCTATACTTCTTCACGCTGAACACTGCTCCACTGGGTGTGATTGAAAAACATGTAAAGCTATTGAATCTGTGGTTTGTCTATGTGAGGGAAAATGAGTGTTGTAACAAGTGGGCCAATGTTTTTGTAATTGTTTCAAATTACACCCGGCGTAATAAGTCAGTGAAAGCAGAGCCAGTGTGCGGTCCGCACACATTAACCAGGCAAAGACCACGGGATATCCACGCACCTTATCACGGGCCACGGGGGGGGAAAAAAATTGAAAAAAAAAGACATTTGATTGTGTAAGGGAGGACAATAAAATACTTTGGCCATAGTTCCAGCTGGGTCTGTTTTTGTCCGGCGGTACTTATCGCTAACCGCGCGAAAAGAAGGATTGTGTGTTGAGACAGAGAGTCACCCCGCTGCATTTCCTTTACACGTGCATTTTATTGAATTAAAGACACCCCTAACATTGCAGCTTTTAATTGGCTGAGCAGTTTTTCTCTCTGAGTTACAAATCGAGATTAGTGTGCGTGTTGGTGTGTGTGTGTGTGTGTGTGTGCGTCAATGTTTTATACAGGCTGTAAAATGGCGATGCTGTGAGAAAAAAAAAAAAAAACATCCACTGGCTTTTAAAACTGCGAAAACCGCCTGCCAAATACTGGCTCCCCAACCAGGGAGAGTGCCAACCCTATCGTTAACCACATAAATGACTGATTCACTTTTCTGCTCGGGGTTCCGGCTTTCTGTCAAAAGACCATATGCGGATATATCACAGTGCGTGCACCGGAGGCCCCCGGAGTCCGGACCAGTCAAAGGCACTTGCCGGAGTTAGCAAATGTCCGAATATCTCGCCATGTCTGTTTTCACTGCCACGTTATATTATCTTGTGTGAACGCCACGCAATACGCCCATACAAACCAAACACACACACACACACACACACATGCGCACTGCCAACACCTGCCAGCATGCAACTAAATGAACCACACAGAGTTTCCTTGTTTAGAATCCACACACACCACAAAACTATTTCCCCGTTGAATCGCAGCAACATGTCTGGACTCTGGTCAGAGTCTGACAGCTAAAAGGCAGTGGAACGCTGTTTTGGCTTTTTTTTTTTTTTTTGAAAAAGGCAAAAAAAAAAAAAAATTGGCTTTTAAGAATACTGCTGTATGTAACTTTCGAGACATGTTTCCCCACCAACCGTTTACTTTTTTTGGCCTTCTGTTGGACGCAAAACCGCCTGCTGTTTAATGTCCTTACTTGATACATGTAATAACAGCTCCAAGAAAAATGCCGAATCTGAACTGAACAGTGGCCTGCAGCGTAAATCACACAAAAGTTAGACCAAGAGCAAATATGTACATTGACATTTTAAATAATTTGGTACTACATTTGACTTTTAACCCTTTTTTTTCTCTCTCTCTCTCTCTTATGCCTTTCCTTCCCCTGAAAATGACATTCTCCTGTGTCCTTTACTCACCTAAACTCATCCGGAATGACAGTGCGGCGTGTGTTGGACCACACGAGGCACTTCCTCCTTTTCGATGGCATGCGGCCTGAAATCGTCGCTTGACATTATTTTTTATTTTATTTCCCCCGTGAACGCAGATAAGGGATGTAATCCAATGGTCACTGAGGGACAGGGCACCCTGCACCAAAGAATACTTTATTTGCTCGTGGACAGACCGTCTCCCTCAAGACATTGAGTTTGCACAGCCGGTGAAAAAGGGCAGTTTTTCTCCGTCACTGGGCAATGGAGACATATCACATCCGTACTGACTCTAAATGTACTCGTTGCACTCTAAAGTGCATTTACGGTGACTTATACATGGGATTTGTCCTTCAAAGTGAACACAGCACATGGCTGTCGACTATCTCAAGTCACGTCCGTAAAAATAAATGGCAATTATGGGTTTCGTCAAAGCATTCCATCTCTGGTAAATTTCAACAAAATGCCACATTATATGAGTAGATGTATACATTTGTTATTGCTAAGGATTAAAAGGTATCTTACCTTGTGAGGCCCAACGTCTTTCTGTCTGTGGTCAGCTTAACTATAGTCGCCAGGGTGATGATGACGCAGAGCCTAACGACACACACGAACATGCACATACACACACAGAGATAATATCGGGTAACCTCCTCATGTTCACTTTCACTCAGTGAAACAGACAGTGCAACAGACTCAAATTATACAACCTTTAAATAATATATATTTTATAAATATCCTCTATTAGACATTCTTTACTATTCCTACAGGATCCATTAACTTCTGCATATAGTGTGTGTTGCAAACAAAAATTAAATACTACCACATCATTGAAAAATAGGAACGGTGCCTTATTTAACCCCATAGCAGGTGTGTATCAAGGGTTTTATGTCACGGTTTACAGAAGACACGTCCTGCAGTGAGTTGTCCAGGATCTAATTTCAACGTTGTGACACTCACTCAACGGATGGGGCATTGCTGCTCGTGTTTTAAATGATGTTTCATTATTAATGGCGCGTGTGGCATACGCTCCAGAATACAGATATTACTGGTGACACAGCGCCGATAACGATAAACTCTCCCAAACAGCAAAGCAAAGCACACTGCTTTGTAAACATCCATTATGTCGTGCATGACAATTCCTACAAAGTCCCCCCCGCCCCCATACATTATTTAGCGGGAACTCCAGATAAACGCGTTTCTCAGCCAAACACAACCCGGCCAGCTTTTTGGCGGCGGTGAAGAATAGGTACAGAGCACCCCGGGGGTAGGACAGCTTTGTTCACGTATGGAATAAGGTATATTAACCCGAACGTCCCCCTCAGAAAAGATCCTGAACTACAGCTAATGATTCCCACAGAACCAACTGAGTCACGCTGCGCTTTACATATGACAGCAACGCCATCAGGCCATCGCTGGCCTTTTCGACTGCGGATGAGGGATTGCTCACACGTATCACCGACCGAGAAGTCCTCGTTTGTTTTGTCTTTTCGTCTTTTCTCGGGGTCCGCGGCGGCCGCCGCGAACTCTCGTTATGTCCATTCCGGAGCCCATGTTACAAATCCGGCCACGATTATTCCACAACAGCGCCAACAATCAGGAGTTAACAAGGCACAATAACTCGCCATTAATGCTCATCTTAATCAACGGGGCTCATGCAGAGGGGATCTTTGCCGCGCCTATGAGACAAACCACTGGGCTCCTTTTTTTGCTCATTAAGCTGGTTAAATTTGATCCAAATAAGATGCCCACCGATTTGGGCCTCCTATTCCTTGTCTAAGCTGTCGTTGATCATTTGTGCGATTAAATTTAGACCGAAATCTCCCTCTTATCCAATTAATTCTCTGCGCAGGCTTGAGAGTGGCTAATGATGTTATCTTACCTAATTAACCTGTATAGGGATTCAACTCCAGGACAGGGGATTGTTCATCCTTCATCCGAGTGTTCATTATTATCATTACAATCATTATCATAAAGGGGCTAACTTATGATGTTGGCCGTTCCACCACCATTAATCTAGATTGAGTTCCTGCTTTTTTTCGCCCCCGTTTAGGGGGAGCGGAATCCTTGGGGTCATTTTTAATTATCACTAAAAGGATGGGAATCCTAGCAAAGCCAAATAAGTTCAGTTGTGGTCACAGCAATCACTGGAATCCCGTGAGTCCAAATTACGCGGATGTGATTTGACTGCTCATGACCGAGGGGACATTTCTGATGTTGCTTTATTTGGGAGGTGGGGGGGGGGCTCTTGTTCATTGCTTGGTGCGAAAAAACCATTCTTCCTGTGTCCTGTCAGCTTTCCCGCTGAGTGATGGCTTCAACCTATTAACACAGCAGACTTGCAACCGATCAATAGCCCTCATTGGGCCATGTGTCATTAGTTAATCGGATATTGATGAGGGTATTGACACGCACCTAATTAATCTCAGGCCCAGTGCCGGCTTTCATATGTATCCTTAATTATGCACTTCATCTTAGTTCTTGGACATCAGCAGGCTGCCACTTCCTGTTTGACACTGAGAAAAAGTTAGCTGTCTCATCCCACTCTTTTTTTTTTACCCCTTTCCTTTGCTCTTCTAAAACTTTTATAACAGCAGCAGTGCCGCAAACTTGCACGTTAAGCACCGTAAGTTTTGACTCGACCAAAAGCAACCAGTGACAAAAAGCAGTTATTTCAGCTGGTATACAAATGCAGTTAAATTAACCATAATTTACACAATGCACTTAAAATGTAATTATATATTTTTTTTCACTATGAATATATGGACTTTGATATTATATTATGAATGATATTTATATTATTTTATGTCCATACCTTTTGATGTCCATGTTTACTTGTCTGCCTTGGCCAAAACCTCTGCACTTTCCCAGTATCCTCTGGTGTCTGGTGTGAGCAGCCTCTATGTGTTGGTGCCTATGAAGTATGCACGCATATGTCCTCAGGGGTATGCGTGCGCTTTTAAATATAAGTTCATATCTGTGCTGTGTGAGTGCACCTGTATGTGTGTGTGTGTGTGTGTGTGTGTATGTGTGTGTGCTGACTTGCACAGACTGATCAATAGGACTGTGCATTTGCAGATGAGGGAGCACCTGAAGGTGACCCTGACTACTGGCATCACCACGGGGCTCCAATAAGCCGCTCGGCAACCGCTGCTCTGCAAACCGCAAATCTCTAACTTTTAGCCTTCTGCTGTTGGTTTGATTATTGTTTATAGATACAGCCGAGAATTAAAGTATGGCCCGCAGGCAGCATAATTATTTACAGCTGAAAACTCATATCATTACCAGCATGCTCCTAATTGCCAGAAGTAATATCAATGTTAGTTGATTAAGTGTATTTTTTTTTTCTTCATCTTCAGTCTCCATAATGTGCAGATTGTTTTCCCTCAGCATATGGCCTGACGGTTTATCTCAATACAGCTGTTCATCTGGCTTGACTTCTTTTTTTTTTTCTCACCGTTAATTCCAAAATACAGTGTGGAAGCGTCTTCAGAGACTAGCGATCAATTGCTCCCCTTTTTGTAGTTTGCTCACAAGGTCAAAGGAAAAAAAAACACACACACATTCATCTTTCATTAATCTGTCTCTGGAAAGATTTCAGTTTTTTTCTTCCTCTAAATAGATACAGACGTGACTTACAGGAGCAAATGCAGCCTTTCGGACTCAATGATGACGTCAGAGCCAGAGAGAAAGGCCAGTGTGTTGAGAGGCTATCGTTTATACAAAATTATATGATTAATTAAAACAAATGTTTATTCGGCCCGGACCTCCCTCCCTCTGTCATGGACATGTCAAAATATTTCATTCCGTATTTAAGGCGACAAGAAAGATGAAGCTATAAATAACGCTGCCCGTGAAAAGGGAAAATACACAAACCTTGAAGGCTCCTACTATATTATTCACATATGGATTTCTCAAACCTGAATGTCGTGCTGCAGCACCTGAAACCAAACTCTTAGGTCTGAGCTCAGGAATCCCCCATTACGGGGGTTGGTGCTTTCAGTTGAGGTTAATTCTTTAATTATTGTTTTAAGAGAGCAAAGGTCAAACGCTCTACATTGTCGAGTCACCTGTTTCACGTGAATACTCACAGCACACCCGCAGAACTGCATTTTTGACGCTTTCCAAGATCACATACTGTGTTTTTACAATTTGCACAGAATTCAAACTTGCCGATAACATCGGATGTTTTGCATTGGTTTATACAAGCCACATACTGCAATAGGACGCATCATTTATGACTACTAAGAGTGTAACAGTATTTTGGTCTGTCAGCCAGCGTGTCATTCACTTGCACTTTGATTGTTTGTACATTTGCAAATTCTAGTTGTCACTATCAGACGTTGCTCTCTGTGTTCTATGTCATTGTCTTGAAAAAAAGGGGGTGTATTTACTTCAGTCAAACGTGGGATCAAGTCCCGTGGAAGCAGTAAAGATGAACATATTTCCTCTCAGTGTTTCACCATTTCCTTTGAATGTTTCATGTCCTGAGAGGGGGGGAAACAAAAAACTGACTAGGCCCCAAAAGAGTGTGTCTGTAAGCCAGTTAACAATCACAGGAATCCATCTCATGCGTCTTGAGTTAAAATCGTGCACGGGAGTGGAATAATTGTTTAAAGGGCAATGCAAATAGTGATTAAAAGCGGGCCTGGGGTCATCATTAGGGCATGATCTCAGAGAAATCGAGGGCGGGGGGCGGGGGGGAGTGTTTCAGAAACGTCTTCTTGACCAACGAGGGGATCTCGCACGCTCCCGAGTTCCCTCGTAAAACACTTGAGGGAATCGCACAATCGCCGTGATGAAACTTTGCGCTATGAAATGCATTGTTTGCTTTATTCGTCATGCATCCTGCCGCCATGTCATGGCACGGCGAACGTCTTGGGTTCCCTTTTAAAGGTCAAGAGGCCACAGGCGCACTCTTTAAGCGTAATGGAAAATAGCCTTCTTTTTGCTAATGTCCAGCCGCCGCTAAATTCCCTCTTTATGTCGAGCATGTCAGCGCGGATTCTAATTTAGTCATTTCCACCATTAAAATTAGGTGGGCCTTTATACGAGTCAATTCGTCTCACCCTTGCACTTTTTATGTCTCTGTATGCTGTAAATGTCTGATGACTAAAATGTTGCCCAGGGCCAAGAATATGCCTTTGCATCATTTATTGATATGCATAAAGATTTTCTTCTCACTTTTTTTATCAAGAAAAACACAAAAAAGACAGCAGCGATAAAGCATCGGAGTTTTTGCGAGCAGCGGCGACAACTGTATATTCCGTTGTTAAAAAAAAAAAGATAAACTTATAGTCCTGATAGAAAAGTTTTATGAACTTGTTTGTTTGTTATTGGTTGATTGACTCACGGGGTGTGTGTGCCTTTTTTTTTTTTTTTCTGTACATTTACAGGGCCAAGAATATGCCTTTGCATCATTTATTGATATGCATAAAGATTTTCTTCTCACTTTTTTTATCAAGAAAAACACAAAAAAGACAGCAGCGATAAAGCATCGGAGTTTTTGCGAGCAGCGGCGACAACTGTATATTCCGTTGTTAAAAAAAAAAAGATAAACTTATAGTCCTGATAGAACAGTTTTATGAACTTGTTTGTTTGTTATTGGTTGACTGACTCACGGGGTGTGTGTGCCTTTTTTTTTTTTTTTTTTCGGTACATTTACAAACCAGGAACTAGAGCGTCCACGTTAATATCCTGCTGCAACGGCAGCTGCGCACCTGAAGTGTGTCGACCCCGGTCTCCCAGGTCACCCGCTAACCCGCGCGTCTGTCTCAGTATCTGCGGGAATGTTTGAAATGGAAATGTCTTGAATGACCGACTGCGCTCGGCTTGTCTTCAATGGACACGCATCACTGACCCCCGGGGGCAGGAGCCAGCTCATTGGACTATTCATAGACCGTGTCCTCTGTCTCTTTCCTTTCAAGTTTTTTAAAGGGTATAATGTTCACTCTGTGAGTTTAACCCAGATCTCGTTTTAACTTTTAATGATCTATTTCCTACAGTTAATGATTCAACGCTAAGTTTACTACTGTGTGTGTGTGTGTGTGAGCGCGCGCGCTGACATATTAATGCCAAGGCGTAGCAAGGACACATTTCGATGTCGGAGTTCAGTGAGGTAACACTGTATTTTTTACTGTTTGCCTCATTCCTGACCCCACTGGATGCTTATTTACATCTGAATCCTGTATGTTCATAACTTAACTTAAGTCCCATGTCTTTCTGTAGAGATCTGCTTTAGGACACTTTCATTCCTCACATCCATCATGATTAAAGCGGAATCGGTCCTTAAGTACACGGGGTAAATCCTGTTGCCTCGTAGACTGTATTTTGAATCGGCCTTTTCAAAAACCCCACTGGCAGAAGTGCATTTGAAACTCATGTTTGAGCATTTGGAGTCTTTAAGCCTGATGATCCACACACTTTGTTTGTTTGTTGTAAGATGAATGGCATTAATGCTTGCGCCGTGGACGCCGTTTAGCCAGAGATGAAAGGTACACAAACGTTGTTTATGCAGTTAATGCACGTTGTCAGCATAGCTCCGGATCGCTAATGCTGTAATTGCTTGTGTCTTGATCCACATTTGTTCCCAAGATCCAGGATCAAATATCTTTTTTTCCCTTTTTTGGTCTTTTTGTCAACAACACGTTTATTTGGTTGGGTCGAGGGTTTTCTGCCAATTTATATTTTGAAGTCGTCCAAGTACCGCATATTGCATCAGATGCAGTTGCTGTGTGTCATTTCCCACTTCTTCGATTCAGAAATAATGGATTTGACGGTCAAAGGTGAGTATTAGAATTGATTGTGTTAAATGATTACAAATCAACGCACGTTTCTTATGTGTGTTGGAAATTATTATGGAAGTTTTAAGTGATCACTTATAGATTGGTCGTTACAAAATTTCATGCGTCCTTTTAAAATGTTTTAGTAATATCCACTTCTAATGAAAAGTATGACGCTCCTTGCTTTCCCGCGTTACCATTGCAGAATAACTTACCGTTGATGATCAATTCAGCGCTTTGCCTTCTGTGTGGTGTCTACCTCTCCTTTTCTCCATAAGACAAAAAAAAAAAAGAAGGCAGCTCGGAAGAAATGGCGTCGAAGCCGAAGGCAATCCCGGCTTCATTTTCACATGAGCAGGGATGTTAGATGTGCGCCTGGGTGGGGCAAGTCGGAGAGCTCAATATCTGCAGCACACGAAGTTACAAAGAAGACCGAAGCGAAGCATCCTCTGTTGCATAAAAGTCATACATCGCTCGCAGGCACCGAAACACAAAAGAAGTTGAGTCGTGAACGTATTATCAAACAAGATTGGAGAGTGGCAAATTGGTAATTAGCCCCTACGTCGCAAACGCGCATTACAGTCTTGCTTATGACTTTCCTCTCTGGTCCCCAAAGCCTCTTCTATTAATTTAGCTCTGAGCGGCCATCTATAAACAGGCTAAATAAGCTGTTAGCCTAAACGACGAGTGCAAATGAAGGGCTGGCTAAATATGCTGAAGGTAAGAGAGATTGCGCCGCATCCAGTGCTCAAATCAGAGAGCGTAGGGGGAAGCTATGGATAAATCGCTGTTCCCTGGTTACTGGTGCAGTCGTGCACTTTTTGAGCCTCATGCAATGAAAATACGCAGAGTGAATTTGAAAAAAAGATTTTTATGTTTATTTCTTTTTGTATCTCTGACTGCATGAGCGACCTAAAATGAAGTCTTATTTTCCAAACGCTTGGTTTAAACCCACGGAACACATTATCACACCTATGAAGTTCGTTAATTGTACATTTGTCATACAATTAACATTAACTGTTTGCATGTGTCCCATCACCTTGATGCAAAAAGCTTGCGTGGCGTCATTTGTGACACATAATGTTCTGTCTTTTGCCTTAATTGTTATTGAACCCCCCCCCCCGCCCACACACACACACACACACACGAGGTCAGTTTCCTGCTTTGGAATTCATTCAGCCCTCTGGTTATCTCAAGTAAGGCCCATTACGACAAAATGAAAAGGATGCAAGACAGAAACTTCCAAGTTAATTTACAGTAGCTCACACACCTTACAGGTAACTGACTCGAGTCTGGTGTAATTACTCCAGAAACCATAAATGGCTGTAATTGAGAAAAGGCCTACAGCATACAAGGATAACAAATGGCAAGATAATGGAAGCAGGAAAAGTCTTAGCTGTACAGATTGATGTGAGAGGGGAGAAATATCTGGCTCCTCACGATTCTTGCAAATCCACCTCACCAACACTGGTAGCACTACTGCCCCGTACTTGCCCTCCCGTCAGTGTGGCGCTTATATTCAAATGAGCCGGCCATTAGCTCTAAGTGGTCTCCCCCCCCCTTAAATTCTGCCATTTCACAAATGAGCCAATTTGCGACATCAGACGTTAGCCGGTGGCTAAGGGGTCAAAAGGTCAACTGTGGTAAATACGAGGTGCAAACCTGCAGTATAGAGCGAATTAATAAGGGCTTGTTCCAAGGCTCTGGAATGGAGAATGCGGCGCGTTTACTGGGATGCAAGACTGTTACCGGCTATTCAGGATGAAGAGTGACATATCGGCTTCTAAAATGGTTGGAATGTGTCACCGTGACCGAGCTCTGCTCTGACCTCAGCTATGGACGGCCGCTCGGATGTGGCCCACATAGCGACGGAAAAGAAAACACTTTCTTTTCTTTCTTTTTTTTTTGCGATATACAAAATAGGATTAAGTTTCTTCTGTTCGCCAGAGGAGGAAGAAAAGCATGTCGGCAAAATAGACTGGAAACAGGGAAAAGGGGAACAAGCACCCTCCCATCCCTGGCCTTCCACTCCGACGAGCATGCACCGGGGCAGACGGACATACGGGTGACGCTACATTCTTTAAAGAGAGGAAGCGTGGCTCCTGACCGGCCCCTCCCACCCCCATCGCTCTCTCCCGCCCCGTCACTCACATATTACCCATTCGAATGTCAGCCCGTCTCTCTATCAAACAAGTCCATTGTCTGCCAATTCATGGGCACTGACGAGGAGAGGGCTCGCACACTCCGGAGCCTCGTGTGTGTGCGCGTGTGTTATTAGTAGTCAGCTTTGTTCGAATGGGGCCACGCAATCAGACACACAGCCAAAAAAAAATCAATACAGCTTTGCCTGGGCCTGACCCACATACAGTGAGGCCAGTAGCTACCCGGTTGAGGGCTGTGTTGGTGAAAGTGCCTTCATGCATGGCTATATAGGCATGTGTGCACATTTATGAGTCAATACACTCATATATATATATATATATTTGCCTATGAGATGTGTGTATATTGGCTTAGCAAGAGCACAAATTCACATGAAAATGAATGTATGCGTGCGTGTGTTATTGTTTTTATGTTTCGTTAGAGTCCGAAAACCAGGAGCGCGTTCGGACTAGCTTTGAGCGAAACCTAATGCTGGTCTCCATAAGTTTAAATCACAGTTTTTTTCAAGGGGTAAGACTAGTTTCGGGGTCAAACGTACCATCGGGCTGAGGTGGGGTCTCGCGGTTCGGCGTCGAGCTGAAGTGAAGGCTAAGGTAGGGGGCAGGGGCGTGACAGGTCCCCACAGTGAAAGGTGCAGACGGATGTCTGTGTGTGTGTGGGTGTGCGAGGGTGCGCGCGCGCGCAAGTATGGATGTTGGGCCTGAGTGGGTGTTGAGTTCACACAAGCCCTTCCCGCTGCCTGACTTCACAGTCACTGATTGCAAGCGACGCAGAGCTAATAAAAGAGCAAAGCTGACTGTCAGCAGCGATTAGGCTGCCGACGCGGACGAGACAAAGAGAGGGGAGAGCGCCGCGGCATTAGCTATGGTCATTAAACAACCGAGAGTCAAGGAGACTCTCCGACTAACCTGGTTTATGAAAGGGACGGCGGACAGCCGTGCGGGAGCCTGAGCTCCGCGTTTTGGCGAACACACTACAAACTTCAAAATCGGCACGTGCGCAGACTCAGGTTTAAATGCAGGCGTACGCTCATTTGAACATCGTGACAATCATAACAATGGTTATAACATGTTGCTCTTTTTTCCTTTTTCCCTTCCGACACGCTGGCCCACTTCCACGATGTATTCCCGTTGCTCGGATGCTGTAGCGGGTACCTGTAAAACCACTGACAGGCGGCTTTCAGCCATGTTAGCTCTCTGGCTGTCTGGTTCACTGGCTGATTGGCTGGCAGCAAAGTTACTGTGCCGTCTGTCTCTTCTGATCCCCCTCCCCTTAACATAATGCAAACTGATATCACCTATAGTTATATGTCAAATGTGCTTTTTTTTTTGTTTTTAGACTGAAGAAGTCACAGATTATGTGATCGCAATCGCGAGTAAGAAGGGTACACGCGCATGTGTGTGTGTGTGTGTGTGTGTGTGTTGGTATGGGAAAGAAGGCAGCTGGCAACCAGTTGAGGTACATCAGCATTTACTGAGAAATGCGGGAGGAAAACTCGCGATAATTGGATTTCGTATTTACAGGTGGAATGTAACTGACAATAGGAGCCACTTCGGAGAGACCCAGAGGATGTGAGCAAACTGGAGTGGCGGGGTCGCCCCAAATAAGAGGCACCAGAAAAGGATGGAGAGGTGCACAGGAGGATAGATTGAGGTCATTTAAGTAAGAGGTGACCTGAAAGCCCAGACAGGAGGTAGTAAAATCTGTAGTCAGGACTACATGCGGGAGGTCTTAGGGCAACTTGTAAGTGAGACGTAAGCGGATATCTCTCCAAACAGCGTCTTGTAAACTTTTCCTTACAAACTACCCCGATAACTTAATACGGGGGCACAAAGTGGCTTATCTTGAAATACAAAGCCCCCTCAAAGATACTACACCTACCTAAAAAGTGTGTAATATTAACGGCGGAATCCAAATAACTGATCTAAAATGTGTTTTTTTTTTTGTTTCGTCTGTACAATGTGAAGGCAGTGTGAACTGAGGAGTGAAGGATTTTTTATTTTTTATTTTTTTTTACCCCTGAGGCAATTTAGCCCAAATAAAATGAAAGGAATGAAAACTCTTAAAAATGTCGATTCTGTCATTCATACATTCACATATAAATCTAAAATGTCTGCCTTCACTTTGATTAAAAATGAAGGAGCAACAAAAAAAAAAAAATCCTGCATTAGAACATTTTGAAATCCTTTTGTTGCATGTACAAAAAGTCAGGGGAGGGCTGATTAATTTTTCAGAAATCATGCATAGCAAGTTGTTTTTGTGTCTTTTCTTTTTCACATTTCCCTCACTTATCTGTTACCGATCTATCTATTTACGGATTTATGTTTGCATTCATCCATCCATACACAGAAGGACATGAGCTTACGCATGCAGGCTTGCACACACACACACACACATAAGTCACCTTATCTTTGAAACAAAGGTCCATATCAAATACACATGCCTGGGATATGCAGGCACACTCACAAAAATACGCTCGCATTCATGTAAAAAGAATAAAAACACGCGCACAAGCAGAGTGAGTCAGAAGCAAAGGCACACACACACGCACGCAAACACACGCACACCCCTAGCTTGTTTTTCCAGCTTGTGCTAGAAATGAGTGCCAAGAAGTAGGGGTATCCCACAAGCCCCGTAGCCAAGAGACCGAGGCTGATAACCAGATTGAAACTTTCCCACTCTCTCTCTCTTTCTTTGTGTGTTCGTGTGTGGGAATGAAGATAGCTTTTTATTTATCTTGGTGTCATTTTGTGATTTTATTCATTCATTTTGTCATGCGGGTACGAGAGACCCTCCCACAGGTTTCGGGTGGACGCGGCCAAATATGCTCTTGACACTCCTGATTTGTTTCTCCACATGTGGTTGTGCACGAAACGCATTTATTTGTGCCCAAATGCAGCAAGTGCTTGTTTTCCTAAGCATGTGGGGTTTGGCATTAATATACGGTCGACTAGGGTTTTTCCTTTTCTCCCTCAATCCCCCCCCGCCCCCCCTCGCCTTTGAAGGCCGGCTCTTATTGCTCCCCTTTCCCTCTGCAGGTCACCCGCTCTGGGAAGAGGTTGGCAGGCCGCCCCCTGAAGCCGGCCCCCCCCGGGTCTCCTCTAAAAATCACCTGAGGAGGATTTTGGACCGCTCCGCGCTACGTATCATATTGCTTAAATATTTACGCTGCAGTGGACTTGACATTTGCAGAAATGTAGCAGGGGTGGCACGCGGCTGAATGTGCAAGTTTTATTAGCGAGACTTTCACCAACTGCTCCAATGAAATATGGGGAAAAGACATTTATTGCAGACAATGAGGCGGGAAAGCAGTAGCGATCACTCACAGCTATGAATCAGAAAATTAGACGTGTTTTCCGTATTTTGATTACATTATTTTAATTCTTCACTGCCACAACTCAGAAACACAAGACACACACACACACACACAGCAGAATACCGCCATCCCTGCTACAGTAAACACTACCTCCCAGGCAAAAGATAGACCGTGAGGGCAGAGAGGTTCTTCACTTTTTTTTTTTTTTTTTTCCTCCTTTACTTAATAATACAATAATCATGTCTACTTTGCAAAAGTTGTCTCTTGCAAAGACAAAAAAAAAAATGGGAACCAGATAGATTCTTAAACCAAGTCGCGGTGCTTCCCACACACACACACCCACACACACACACACACACACACACATATAAGAAAAAATGTGTCAATGAGTACAAAAAAAGTAGTGTGAAGAGCCACTCTGAACCAGCCTTTCAAGGATGGGAGGAGTTTGATCGTTAGAGAAAATTCACCTCACCTGGCCTGCTTCACTTATAAGCTGGTGACATTTAGCCACCTGGGAGTATAGCGACAACTGTTCTGGTCTCGCAATGTTAAATCCAGAGAGTAAGGGCTGGTAGGGAAGCGATTTAGTGATTCACGTGCAATCAACAGAGCAGGATATTGTGGTGTATTTAAAACATGTCTAAAAAAAAAAAACTACTGGAAGCTGAATCTCTTGAATGTACAGGTCATTTCCGTAAAACTTCAAAAGTTTTCAAATCCAAATGATCAAATTTTGCCTCCGAAACGCCGCGTTGGTGAAGTCAATACAACATGAACAAATCCATCGCCAACACCAGGGGGAAAAAAAAAACTCGCGTGCACGCTGGGAAAATACAAATTCACCAACCTTAGAGGACCGAAAATGACCAACAGATGTTTGTTTTTGTTTTTTTTCTTCAGCAGCTCCACTTGCTCAACAAATCAATACAATTATCTTTTGTTCTCGGCACTTGTTGTGTTTGCTTTTTCGCAATAAAACAATCGAGATGTATTTTTACATTCCTAATGCACAGCTGCGGAGGGTTCAATGACAACACACTATCTGGGGAACCAGGCAACTCTTTTGTCCCGGCAAACAAATATGCGCGTGCTATTTTCCGCTCCGCCAAGATCAGGTATTTGGGGCAAGGTGTTTTCGCAGTTTCCTCCTGGGTCTCTCCCGCGAGACGTGTTTTGCGCTTCGTCTTCGGTCTGAGATAAATCAAAAACCTTTTGACTTTCCCCTCCAAGGAGACAGTGCGAGCGACTGTGAGCCGCGCCGAGGAGAGTGCGCCATGCCTCCAACGAAGAGAAAAGCGAGAGTAGGGGTGGAAAACATAAATAAAGCCACTTCTTCTCATTTAAATGCCGCTGTTCTTTCAGTTTGGCAATGAGGAGCTGGCGCGTCGCTTGGAAGTGGGGAATGATTTTTTTCCGCGGTGCACGTCTTTGTGATTACCCAATGTACCTTTATTGTTACGTTAGATAAAGACTGTTTGCCCGCCGAAAGAATCGGCAATTTCACCAATGTTTCTTCTCCATGGAGTCAAATGGAAAAAGTTCAATTTCACATTTTCTGGTATTGTTCCTGTCGGTGAGCTCAGTATTATTCCTGCTTTAATGCAGAATTCCCAAATTCCTTGGGAATGGGGTTGAGAGCAATCGGCTTCTTATCGATGACTATCCGGTCTGGCGTTTGTTCAAGTCTTAAATCGTCTCTCAAACTGTGTTTTTTTGACAAATCCTACTGGCCACCATGTTTCTGTGAGTCTTAAACGTCTGCCACAATTACCGACAGTGTCCCCAAACACAAGAAAACTCTCGTTTTCGCACTGCTGTTCGATCATTTCCGGACCCCCCCTCCCCCCCATATGTTTCATTCCCCAGATTATTCACTTGTTTGACCAGCTAAGTCCTGCATCGTCCGCCTGCTCGGTATACCACGTTCAAGAGTTTTTTTTTGTTTTTGTTTTTTTACCAACTCCCATCTCTTCCTGCATCCGCTCCTGTTTTTATTCTCTCTGCGTAGAGCCAAAGCTGCTCCTGGAAGAAGGGAAGGATTGACTTGGTTTCTTTCCCCCTGCTGTCAAACTAATAGTAGACAGATTCTAATACGATGAGTCTGACGGACATAAATCCAACTCTGAGCTTCCTCCATGGGAAACAAAATCCGGATAACATAAAATGAGGGTTGTAACACTTTCTGATCTGTGATCAAACAAGTTTGCTCGTTTTTTGAGTGGGTGTGTGTGTGTGTGTGAAAGAGAGAGAAACTTGGCGCAGTGTGGAAGTTGTGAAGGGGTAAAAAAATAAAAAAATAAAACTGAGGAAAAAAAGGTGTGGCATTGTTAACAGGCTTGTTTCCACCTGTCAGAATCACAGATGAGTAGCACATAGACCCGAGTGTGCTTGAATGTCACTGAGGGGTTAAACCAATGAAAAGACTGACAGTTGATCTTAAATCAGGATGAGCTCTGTTGCAATCGTCACGCTGTGGAGGATGCGCACATGCACGTACACACACACACAGCCGCGCTTGCACAAACACTTGGAGCACGATTCGCCGCCTCTGATCTTATTTGCTCTATCACTATGTTGCCCCGATAGCTATGTTACCGCGTGGTCACGGGTGGGTCGGAGCTTTTTTTGTAACTTTCTACGGGGCGCTGGTTTCGGCTGTCATTCCTGTTTGTCTCGTCCACTCAGATGGGTTTTGGTGGTAGCAAGCACAGTGTGTGGCGGTGCTCCAGTGCCTGCGGTTTAGATGTTGGAAAAAGAAATGCTGGTCTCCGAGGTCACTGTTATCTCGACGAATTTGGTAAATGTACAAACATGCTCAACTATTCCCGATTATATCAAGCAAATAAAAAAGGGGTGCAGCCTGACATAATTGTGCGAATGACACTTATCGATGTTTTGTGCAGGAATGACACGAGTGATAGGGAATGAAGACACGAGAAACATCTTCCAAATGCACTTAAATGAAGAATCTTGGCCTTATACAGTATTCCCCCATTGCATAATGACTAGAAAGAGAGAGAGAGAGAAAGAGAGAGAGAGAGAGCCACCCCACCTCCACCATTTTCCTCAACGTGAACCCTGACCACATGTTGAGAGGAGAGAAATCCTCTAAACTTGCTCAAGCGGCGGTGTACGCTCAACTTAAGGCAAGGGCAAAAACAGCATTAAAAAAGCTCAATGTTCCCCAGTAATCCAATCGCATCACCACCAGTCCCTAAATCTTTGTCAACAAAATGCAATTGTTATAATGTGTTTATTGAAACTTGGGCAGGGTTTTTATTTAATCATGCCGTGCTCTAACAGCAGTGGCGGTGGTAGATGAGAAAAACACACAATCTTTCATCACACCATCATCATTGGGAAATCCAATTTGTCGCCGTTCCCCTCGCCCCGCCGCGCATCGCACGTGTGATTGCTGTGTGGCGCCGCTTCAACCACGGGCTGAGCTCCATGCGTGTTGCCTGTGTGTGTGTGTGTGTGTTTTTTTAACCACTTGTTGTATTGTGTGTCATGGTGGCGGTTAAATATATTCTTTTTGAATTAGACGAGACTATTTCCAAGGAAGCGCGTCGTTGGTGCATTCACATGTGACAACAGAGACGGGGGGGCTCCGAAGGTTGCACAATGTATTCCATGAGAAGAGATGAGGATGGCACAACCCTCCAATGACAACCGGGCGTTAAAATACCAACAGACAACGCAAATTCATTCGGCGGCGTTCCAAATTGAGTTTTACACACCCCTTTCTGACGTGAATAAGTTGTACAATGGTACACTTTTCATTGTGTGTGTGTGTGTTTGCATGTGAACACATTTTTGATTGTTAAGCAGGATTGGGTCAAGCCTGTGCTCGCGCATTTGCCAAAATGTGTGTGTCTTTCTGCGTGTGTGGCATTAAGGTGCTTCAGATGTTCCGGGAGCTCGGGCCCTCTGGCTCCGGCCAGCTGGAGTTCTCCAAATTAGCCCGGCACTTTGTTATGCCTCTCCTCCACCTTCCTATTTTTCCTCACCCCGTACCTCATCTCCTTTTCTTCACTGCCCCAGTGTCCTCCCTCATCATCTGTCATGGTACATGTCAATCTGTAACCCCCCGAATTCAAACCTCAGATAAAAAACAAAAAAAATAATCCCCTATCCAACCCCACAATAGTGGCGAGTAACCACCTGCTTTGCCCCTTCCGTCACCCTGCGCTTCCAACTCCTCCCCTCTTGTCCTCCTCCACCTTCCTCCCCATCCGTCTCTCTCTCTCTCTCCCCCTTTCCCTCTCCCCCCCCCCCCCCCCCCCCTCCTCACCCACCCCCCCCCCCCCCCCCCACGCTTCAGATATTTAGCTCCAGGTGAAACAGTGAGCCAACCCTTATGTTGCCTCTGTCTGTGAAGCTTTTGTCCTCTTGCTCATAATTGCACCGAGGCTCGATAAAGGAAAGTGTGTGTGTGTGTGTGTGTGTGTGTCTGTGTGTCTGTGTGTGCGTGAGTCTGCCTCCTTTGCTTTTCATCTGTTGCCTACGGGGCAATCTACAACCCCTCTCCCTCACTCTCACACAGACACCGACACACACACACGCCACATGCACACACACACACACACAGACACACACAATCTCCCTGCAGTGTGGTTGTTGGCAGGTGTGTTTAGCTTATGTTAGCATTACCTGCTTTAACTTAGCATTGCCCCGCCCCCAATTGCACCGAGGCTCGATAAAGGAAAGTGTGTGTGTGTGTGTGTGTGTGTGTCTGTGTGTCTGTGTGTGCGTGAGTCTGCCTCCTTTGCTTTTCATCTGTTGCCTACGGGGCAATCTACAACCCCTCTCCCTCACTCTCACACAGACACCGACACACACACGCCACATGCACACACACACACACACACAGACACACACAATCTCAGCCCTGCAGTGTGGTTGTTGGCAGGTGTGTTTAGCTTATGTTAGCATTACCTGCTTTAACTTAGCATTGCCCCCCCCCCCCAGTGAGTCTCAATAGGAACTGGGGATTTCTCCTTGTCTGAGGCTGAGGGGAGGGCCTTGGTCATGCACGCACACACGTGCACACACACATATATATGTATTGGTGGTGGTGGTGGTGGGGGGGGGGCCTAAGGGAGGACCAGTAACTGAGCCACCAGCCAAGGGAGCTGGACCAATTACATTGTTAGGATAAATGTAGCGCCGGCTATGCATGGATTGTGGTACTTAACAGCTGGCGCGAAAAAGAAAAACCCTCCCTTCCTCCCTTCCCTTGCCTTCTGCCATTCGCCTGGGCATTTTCAAATGGAGGGGAATTTAAAAACAGATTTATGGGTCAGTTAAATATAGTAGGCATAACTGATTCCCTCGCCCGCCGCCCCTCCTCCACAACTCCCTCCATCCATTCCTCCCGCGTCTCACCGCCACCCTTCCATCCCCCAGTTTTTGTCATCAACCCCACCCCCCCCCCCCCCCCTCTCTCCCTTTGGTCTTTTATAAAATGATATATCTCTTAAAAAGAACGGAACGGTTCTCCCGGTGGAACGCTCAAACACAAATTGACAATCCGGGACCTTGTGGTGTAATAGGCGCCCCGCATGAGTCTCCTCATCCTCCCCTCCTTTTTCATTCCTCCTATCTCCGTCTCCTCCCACCCCCTGTCTCATATTCTCCTGACCAACGAGGACTTATTAAATGAAGCCTTAACTAAATTTGAGTTAATGAATTATTCTAACACCTACAATGTGATTATTGTAATTAATGGGCCGCCGACGTACTTACCTTCACACCGGGTTTTCCTAAATGAACACCCCGCACAGGTCGAACGTCTCTCTTTTTTACACAGATTTAAAACTTCCCCCCCACCTCTTTAACTAACAACTCCATATACATTGTGGGATAGAAATCTAGGTCTTTTTTTTTTTTTTTTTTTTTCCCGAAAACACACACGTTTTTATATCTTTTTTAAATGAAATTGAGAGCAAGGGTGTTCAAGGGATTATTGTGATCTCAGGGAGCACATTTTTTATGTCAGCGCTACGTTCTGTAGGGACCGTGACCTCACAAAATTTGTTTTCCATTTTGTCAGCAGGCTTATGTCCGCCCGATTCAGGGGATGTTTACATTTGGATGACAAGCATCATTTCGAAAAATGTAAGTTTTAGGGGCAAAAAGAATTCTTCCTCAGTAGCGTTGCTTTTTTTTTTTTCATTTAAGAAAATCTTCTGGGGGTATGGGGGAAGTTTCACTAAAAATGTGTTTACCTCACCATACTGAGACTTGTAAATGCAATGGTTAGCAGGTTTTCAACAGCGTGCATGGAGGTGCGAATCTCCCTCCTCACCACACGCTAGCCTCCAGCGCCAATACACAGACATGCACAAATACTTTTTTTTTCTTCACACAGACACACAAACTCACACACACACACACTGCCGGCTGCTGCCTCCTGCTAATCCACAGCACCAGCGCAATCCACTTTCAGGGCTTTGCTGCTGCAACCCCGCCAAACAGGCCACAAGTTTGGTTCCTTCTCCAAGACACACAGTTCCAGGCCATGTTTGAGATTCTGTTTCAGCTGCACACACACAGACCGAGCACTGTTCGAAGTTCGAGTAGTATGAAAAGCAGATAATGTAGACAACAACAACAACAACAACAACAACAACAACAACAAAAAAACATCCCCGTGTCACTGCTAGTTCACACACTCGGCCAAGCCTTTCATCCCGAAGCCAATGTGTATGGGGCAAACATTCAGTGCGCTTTGATTTTCCAACCACTTAAGAAGATTCAGTCATGCTTAATCCAGTTTCTCAGTCGGATTTTCCTCCGAGCTGGTGGTTATGGCTGAATAAAGTGTGTACTTGAGCTGTTGCCGTTTTTCTGCTGTTGTTATAGATCCTCTATCGGCTGTTGTACCCCTCTAGTTAACCTTCCCCGGCCCGAGCAAAGCCCCCCTCTGCACACAGTACATGTGAATGAGGAGCCAGAATTCAGTTAGATTTTTCATCTTTTTCTCAGCTCAACACACTAATCCTTGTAATACTGTTGATGCGCTGTATATATTTTTATTTGGTCTATTTTTGTGCATATTAAATATACCATAAAAGCTACCGTGACTAGCATCTCATCTCCAACATGAATCTAATGTTCGTCTCCAATTTAAAACCATAAGTCAGTGCATATTAACCTCATGTTTATTGTGGCAGCCATGATGACGGAGGGCCTGTATCGGTGAGGCTTTCTAAATCCAAACTCCGATCTTTCCCAAAACCTAAAAACTAAGTAGAGGTCGTGTCTTAATCCAACCAAAGCGTGACGGTTCCATAAGCTTAAGTATGTGTTTATTGTTGCAACCATGACACAACGTACTTAAATTGGTCGGCTAGAGACCGTTGCAACAACATAAATTTCGAACACAACTGGCACCCACATGGGCACCAGCCGTTGGACCACTGGTCTGCAGATGTTACGCCTCACTCATCAGGTACCCCTGTTTACTCTTCTTTCAAGGCTGAATGGAGCGCCGTGCAAATAGCAGGCTTCATTTAAAGCCGCGCCACTTCTGCGTGATTCATTCCTGCTTTTGGGTCTTGTCTCTTCAACGGGAAATTGACCTTTCATTTGAATTTCAAGAGATCCCTACAAATGACATTACTCATGTGCTTAAGCCCGACTGTTTGCCTGACACGATAACGGTACGGTTTCCCAAATCCATAACCCACATCCCAGATATGGTATTTCCATCACCCATATACCAGATCAACCAAAGACAGATTGCAATTCCCAGTGCCTTCTGTGTATTTGCAGGGCCATAATCACTGGTTGGATTCTAATAAATCACATCCAGTGGTGCAAAGTAGTTGTAGATTTTACATTGAAGCCCAGTTCGTATCTCTTTCCACTTTTTTTGTGTCTTTCTTTTCCCACATCAGATCTGCCAGACAAGTAGTGCACACTGCATCTCCCAGGTATGCTCATTGTGTAGAGATGTGAGGGGTACTGGGTTGACCTATGTGGGCCCTCAGCTGGTCTGCGCGCTCTGTGCCTGCAGCAAAAAAGGCAGCCCGGCACTGATGAGAATCCCTGTAATTGGCCCAAACCTGCACACAGGGCCTCGAGGTCCTCCACTCTACATTGGCAATGAGAGAATGCAGCGAAAAGTAAAGCAGAGTGAGAGAGAGAGTGAAAGAGAGAGAGAGAGAGAGTGCTGACCCGACTTGAAGACAGATACCCCAGCTACAAACTTGTGTGGTTTGGATCCACTAAATTCTGGGTAATGATCATTTCATCATTGTTGGTGAAATATTAGATTTTTAGTTTGATATCATATTTTTTTGGCGCAGGGTCAAGCAAACCCTAAAAAACTCAACACACACAATTTCTCGGATCATGCTTCTATATCTTCCATTTCTTCGTCCAGGATTGTTCCCGCTATACAAACACTATATTCCACTTTTTTTTGCAGAATTTTTCTTTTCCAATCTTTATCCACGCATGCACTATCTCCCCATTTACACCGCACAGTGCGTGCGTGTATGTATGTATGTGTGTGTATGTGTGTGTATGTGCGTGTATGTGTGTGTGTGTGTGTGTGTGTGTGTGTGTGTGTGTGTGGTGCACCACTGCACGTGGGCCTGCTATCTCCTAGCCACACTTCTGGGGCTGGCAGTGGGACAGAACCACCGGAGGGGCCTAACTTTCCCCAGCTCCCCTGCCCCCTCCCTCCTTTTTCTCTTTCGCGTTCTGTAAGCCATCCAAGAATATGCCAGTCAGGTCCTGGCCAATCTATATGCTGACCTCCTGCCATCCTCCACCTCCTCCCTCAACGTAGATTAGCAATCCCTGACCTATCGGTGCCATTTTTCGTAAACTATCTTTAAAATCTCAAAATGGCTTTTGGAGTAAGGCTGAAATCTATATTTGGAAAAATGTTGTACAAAATGACAACTACTTAATTGTTGAAAATAGCCCATCGCTGCCGAAACAAATTCCCTGAGCATAGATGCCATAAATAGTTGGCCTTTGTCTTATCGGGTATTCCTGGGGATTTTCCCAGTGAAGCATCCATGGGACGCAAAACTAACTAGGGGCCATTATGCTTGGTCGGGATGAAATGGTGGACAGACCGATTGGGCCAACGTCCCGCTGTTATTGAGCAGTATCGACCGACTGTGTAATCGCACTGTACCAGGATGGATGGGACTTCACTGTGGGCCACATCTGCATGGCAACAAACGAGAGGAATCACAACGGCTACCGTAGCGAGACCTCCCTCGGAAAAAAAGCGAACTGATTAATGCAGACTCCTCCAGGGGTTAGGATGGAGGGATGGATGGATTGATGCTAAAGAGGAGAACCTGGCAGCTGGCTCCTAATGCTACAGGGAGAGGGAGGAGAGGGAGGGAGAGCAGGGGGAAAGAACGTCCGGGGGCAGGCATGCAGGAATGAATGCACACACACTACACACACACACACACACACACACACACGCGCACGCGCGCGCACACACACACACACACGTGGGGAGGATTTTGACTCTTTAATCTTGCCCTGTGTTGCTTTGATAAGGAGAGAACCCCCGCCCTTGCAACGGAGATGGAGCTGGTCCCCCTTTGTCTGAAAGTTTTCGGGCATATTTATGCATGAGCTGTTTATTTGTGTCGGAGCAAACAAATGCATTTCTCAGTGTCCTAGAAAAAACAAACAAACAAAAACCATTCAGTGTCTTCCCAAGTTAAATGTGACTTTGCAGATTGGGAGAGACGGATGTGTCGATAGCAGCCACCGATAGCGATTTTCGTGCAAACCCGTGAGCATGCAGAGTCGCATCCCTTTGTTGTTTTTTTTTTTTTTTTTTAATCGAGTTTCTCAAGACCGAGTGCATTCCGAACCTGCAGTGGGTCACTGGATGTCAAGTGCGCCCACAGCACAGCACTCGTCCTTGCTCTTGATTTCACTCCAAAATTAAATCTCTACGTGCGGAAAATTGGGGCACCCACTCTGACAATGACAACTCTTCCCGTGAAGAAAAAACTCAGGATCAAATATGAAGTATTATATTATATGTATAAATATGGCATTACTTACAGTCCCCATGCCCACCTACTTTTAAGTCTGCCTCAAAAACCGCACACTTAATGCAACACAGGAATATTATTAAAGTGCTCTGACCCATCAACATGAAGCAACAGTTGTTACTCTAAATCTCTTGCTTTCCCTCTCTCTCTCTCTCTCTCGCTCTTACTCACCCATACAAACGCCAGACATTACGCGGTCGTCAGTGCTGTGTTTCGAAGCCGCTTCCAGGCTTTGATGTCCCTGACCTTTCGGTCTCGCTTGTCACAGGCCCAGGCAGAACCGGACTGTCAAGTTGCCACTGCCTTCTGCCACATTCCGCGGCGACGAGCAACCAGGGAGCCATTTTTTGTCAATTATTTCTGTGTCACCGGCACAGCCTGCGAAACAGTCAGAAGTCATGCACTGGAGCGTGCATGCACGCCAACACCTACAGCCCCCAAAGGGGCAGCAATAGAGTGCGTGACAGAGAAGTGAGCAGGTGGACGTAGGTAGGAATCTGGACAGTGAGCAGGGGAACAAAAATGAATATATAAACAGCCCGTTAGCTCGTGTAATTGTGTATTGCCTTAAATTAACTTGACAAATCACAATACCACAGGGGCTGCGAAACGCAATATGTGTCTGCAAAGTTGTCCAGTGCTACTGCTCATTTTGCTGCGCAGTAGTTCCACATATTTACCCATAAAGACACACTGTAACACGGTTGTCGTAAAACGTGCCTGTGTGTGTGTGTGTGTGTGTGTGTGTGTGTGTGTGTGTGTGTGTGTGTAAAAGATACCTTCACGCATCTGTTTATGAGTGCGTCTGAACTGTTTTGTTTTTTTGTTCCCTCTCCTTCTTCTAGACAGTTACTCATGCACCTCATTTATGGCACACCTGCTGTGCGTGTGGGGGTGTGTGTGTGTGTGTGCGTGCATGGGTGTGCGCTTGCCTGTGCGCCTGACTGTGTGGTAACTCCGGGACTCGCAGTGGAACTGTTGATGAAGGAACGCTGCTCCCACTGACTCACCTGGCGATTTGTCTCTTTACTTTGTGATCAACGCAGCGGGCAAATCCCACACTATAGGAAGACGATGAGTAACGCGCGACAGTGCTTTCTTTTCTTTCTTTTTTTTTTTTTGTTCAATTCGGAGCTTGCGATGGAAAGATGTGAAATGGGCCCCTAAATAATGCCGGACAAAACAACAACACACCCAGGCGGTGGTGCGGGCGCAGTCCGCGAGGAAGCACTCGACTGCTCCGGAGACACGCGGCGGCATGACGTTGGATACGCACTGAGCCGGTGTAATCGCGTAATCGATGACTAAAGACTTCAGTCCCCTGCCCTTCCTCAAGACGGACGCCGACAGACGGGCAGCGGGGAAGGGGCCGGGTGGGTGGTATTTAAAGTTCACATGTGCAAAAGCTTTGAGCGGCGCAGCCCTGGATGGATGGACACGCTCATTTACATTTCTGCTTCCTTACACTCATGTCTGTCTCCTGAAGTGTGGTCTACAGAAGATCACTCCAGCGTGCTGCCATCTCTCTCTCTATCTCTCTCTCTCTCTCAACTGTCAGATGTGTAAATACAAGCCATGCTTCCAGTAAAGCCTTTAGGCTAGCCAGAGTACAGCCTAATTATGTGCAGTATTATTTAGAGGACGCAGTTGTGAGAACGGTTACTGTTACTTGGCCGGGGTAAGAAAGACGGGCTTCCACGGGGGCGGCATTTTCTTTGTGCAAACAGGACAGCCGAACCCAAATTTACACTTAAGAAAAATATGCATAATGATAAACGGAACTCCACTGTCGAGGCATATATATACGCGGCACAGCGCCATTGGGCGGTTGTGCGACGTGTGACTTCCCTTCACGCACACAACGTGCCGTGCAAACAGAGCGCCGGGGCAAAATATCATTATCAGCGGCAGTGTCACTACTTGAACGGGGAAAAAAGTGCATTGGCTGGTGCAGTCAATAGGTGTTGACGGACATTATTCAGCCTCGGATTGGGCAATGGGTAAAGTTAGCATGATGGAATCCCTGTAAAAGTCCATTGGGCGTAGTTAAAATGCCTGATACGCTGAGTCATTATTCAAGTCACCCTCTTGCACTAAGTTAAGATGTGGAGAGTTTAATTGATATATATATATATATATATTTATATATATATATATATAGTATAGTATAGTATAGTATTCATTTACTTTAAGTAGCTTTGGCAGGATTTACCGCCTTGAGTCTTCTTATGACGCGACAGGCTTTGCACACCTGGATTTGGGGATTGTTTTGTCATTCTTCTATGCACACGCTCTGTCAGGGTTGTCTGGGACATGTTCAGTGACACGAGCGGAATGGCACGCGTAATATCCATATAAACTCTAATGAATGAAATCTACCCCGGGTGGATTTGATCAAAATTGAAAGTGTCACCTAGAAAAAGCATCTGAGTATTTAAAGTTTCTAAAATTCAGTTTCCACTTTGACATAACGGTTTAATAGGGGAAATTTCTTTGATCGATTCAATATTATTCGTATTATTTTGAAATGCGAAAAAGAGTGAAGGGTTCCGATGTCACTGCACACACACACGCACACACAGACACTCCTGTGTGTGTATATACAGTATATATATGTGAGACACTACCAGTTTTAGGTTACATTTGGGTTATGAAATCATTCCAAATGTTAAAGTTCAGATGGAAAATCTACAGTATGCAGATGTTTGTCTGTGTTTGCTGTTTTGTCTGCATGCCGTCTGCCGTCTGCAGAAATTAAACCATATGTTTGTGATAAGTAACAACACATGGCGGGAGTGTGGGATCCTGGGAAAGAAAAAGTGGACAGATGAGGCCCATACATCCTGGGCCGGGGAAGGAAACAGGAAAAAAAATAAAAAAATAAATAGGCACGACTAAACAGATCCCATCTTTATTAGCAGGACTTGGACAGCGGGGTTATTTGTCCTTCTGGGCGCAAGTCGTCGCTTATTAAATGAATATATATGAGAAATGTTTCTCATGCTCAGAATTCGCTTTGCATTCATGCTTTTTTTTTTCTTGTTTTTTTTTTTCGAACCCCACTGTCTCAGAAAGTGATGAGAACGTTCAAGTACCTGAAAGGGATCTGCGTTGTAAAAAAAATAATAATAATAAATAAAAAATAAAAAGGCCATGGGGTGGTGACAGGCAGGAGTAGCGGCTGAGCTTGCTCCTCCGGGCCCCTGCAGCCATGTGACGGTGATTTGGTCTAGTTCAAATAACAGCTGTTTGTGATTCGCGGGGGGAAATTAAGAGCAAGATTCCTCTCGAGATGACAGCCGCTCCCTCCGCCAGGTTATCGGAGCGAGGTGTCCTCACATCTCTTTGTGAAAACAAACTACCTTCTGCCGACGAGTGAGGCTGTCACATGACTCAATCGCTCCGACTCTCCTTCGTCTCCGGTGGATCGAAAATGCAAATTGTCAACGCTTTCTCGCGCTTTAGATTCCTTCTACGTCATTGTCCTTTCAATATATATATATATATATATATATACATCTCCTGTTCTCACAGTGTCCCTTCAGCCTGCCATGGTGTCACCTGTTGCTGTGCATGCGTGTGTGCGCACGAGGCCGTCCTCCCGCCTCCTCTGGTGCTGCCCTGAAGTGATTAGTGAGCCATTTTTATGATGGCCTGCCTTGCTTTCTGGGCACGTGCATACTTGCACAGGACTTGTACCGCGCTCCTCTCCGCCCCCCAGCCTTTCCCTGCAGCTATCCCTGCCCCGTCCCATAAAACTGATGCATCAGAACCGAATTAAAGAGGCCGAGATGCACTATAAACGTTGCAGTATTATGCCCCTTGTGAATCCCTTCAAATTACAAAATCTGTTTAATGCAAGTTTGCTGTTTTTTTGTTGTTTTTTTTTTGACACATTTAACCTTTCTAGGGGTATTTTTATATAGCGAGAGGCTTTGTGATGCTTCACCACTGAAATGTGTTCACGGACCTCTGAACACCGGAAGTGAGAAAACAAATATTGATTCAATTTCCACGTCATGTCCTTTACAAGTTTACGTCAGCAAAAATGAAATTCCAATGCTGGTAATATATTTGGTTAAAGTGCAGATTAGTAGGCTTTTTCATAAATATAAATATTCACAGATTCTAGCAACTGAAAAAAATAACAAAACACGAATTCCACGATGCATCGACTATTATCTTTTAAGTCTTTAATTTAAATGCTCTCATCATTGCTGTAGTATAGGAAAAACAATGTTCACGTCTAAATTAGACAATGCATTAAACTTTAAGTACTCTCTTTGCTCCAGCGTTTTTGGGATACTGCAACACATTCCAGCTAAGCCACGAAACTAGCTTTCGCCCCCCTTCCAGGTCATTTTGTTGCTGTTCCATGTTAAGTGCTTGCACCAGCTTACAAATGGGTTTGTTTAATTAAAGTTATATAGCCACCATAAATGGACTCGCTATTATGGATGCGGAGTCTTTATGGGAAACTCAGAAAATTAAGCGGCGCCTTTGAAGTATGAGCCGCATCACGGCAACATATAGTAAAAGTCGGGGAGTAAAATGCATTCATATGATATTTCGTCTTTCCATAAAACACCTGGGTTTGATGTCAAACTTTATTGTCCTAGTAGAGGTATTAATTGGTTATTTTAAAAAGATTATATTGGCCATCTTAGGAGTTTTACAAACTGAACGGCACATTGGCAGCATATGTGTCCTGATGTATGGGAATGGCACATGGTGCAACACGCTGCTGGGAACACAGCCTGGAATACTTTGGGCTATGTCACCCGAGCTTTAGGGGAGATGCAATAAAAGCCAATCTCCTCGCCTGTCTCATTTCAACTTCCCTGTTTTAGGGAATTTTTGAGGTTCAGTAGTTGTGGGATTTTTGAAAATCGACAACTTGTAAAAATTGTAAAAAAAAAAAACGAAATCCCTCTATGCAGAATATGATGTTATATTAAATCAAAAAAAATAATGCGTGTTTATATATGCATGGATTGCAGTAGAAAACGAATAGTTACCCCTTGTTAAAATGCAAACGCAACGTCACAACACGAAACCGCTCATCCCCGCCATCAAGTCAGTGTGAGGAAAAAATAACATCTCTCGTGGCCATTCGATGAACTGGGATTCTTGCAGCCTGTGCTCAATGCTGAAGGCTTTGTTGTCAAGTTGCGACCACAAAAATAACTTCTCGCACCAGACTGCACATTGGCCACCAGTACTCCCACAAATATGCACTCATTCATCAAATCAATGCATTCCCCTCCCATTCACAGAGATCTCCTCCAGCAGAGAACAGCACAGCGGCGAGCGAGACATGTCTGTTGGAGACTTCACAATGGTTCAGCAAGCAAACATACTTCCCTTAAGGCCCTTGGGACAAACACAGCATCAAGCAGAGGGACTCAAGGAGTGGTTGTTGCTGGGTTTTTTTATGTCTATGTATGTGTATGTCTGTATATGGGTGTGTGTGTGTGTGTGTATTTCTCAATGCGTATTGTGCGTTGAGTGTGCACTGTTGCATCTGTATATTTCCCTATCCACAAATCAACCAGATAGCACAATAATAGGACCGCACTTTGCAAAAAAAAAAAAAAAAAAAGCTCAACATTGTTATTACCTTTGGGTAAAATTAGAAGAAAAAAAAAACACATGTATATTCATTTATTTTTATTATTTTTTTTTTTTTAGCTACCAAGTATGTCACTTTTGTAATACAGTACAGGGAAAGCACGCTGAAGGAGTGAAACACACGCCACTTGTTTTGGAGAAAAGGCATCACCACAGGGTTGGCTGAATGACGAGATTTTGTCCTTAGGCGGTCTTGCATATATTAATGTGACTGCCGTGAAAAATGAAATAGATGAAAAAGAAGGAATGAGATTTTTTTTTTCCACTTTTTTTTAGTGGGGGGGGGGGATTTTACTTTTTTTCTATAGCCGTCGCTGATCTGTCTTCACCAAAAGCTACCAACTCCTGTGGGCATCAATTATCTTTTGCTTGTTGATAACTAATCATTAATTATGTAATACACTGTAGCCGTAGCTTATGGAAGGGGATGTCAGGGGGACTTAACTTTGGGCACGATGATAGTCGGACACATTCTGCAATCAAATCCGAGTTAATTTAATGGGATATCATTTTGTCGAAGCAAGAAAAAAATAAACGCCTTTGACCCTCAATCTAAAAGCGCTTTCAGTGTAGGGGTACGCGCGGCCGTCTCTGGGCTGGCATGAATCTCTGAGCGGTGGGGTGGGGGGTCCACCCAGGTTGGCACTCCGCGCTGGATGTGTCAGTGAAAGCGGGAGGGCTAGACATTCTTTACATTCCACAGAATGGCACCTTCCAAAGCCGATCCCCTGTCTGCCCGCTCCCCGGGCCCCAGATAAGAAGCTCATCCGTCATCTGCTGGAGCCGCATTAAATTTTAACTCTGGTTACCAAGTGTGGCCATTCAAACTTTTATCTCAAACCTTCTTTATCTTCTTTTCATTAAGTTCTCAAGCACTAATAGCCCTGCGAGTCTCCGCCGGGGTAAGGATGATGTTCTGAATAATGAAAGCTCATTATTTCTCCACAGAATGCTTGTTAATTCAAATGATGATATTAAAACTATAGTAGCCCTCAGCAGTCGAGTGATTTCTAGCATACTTTATCATGTAT
Source organism: Colistium nudipinnis (assembly GCA_016785305.1). Classification (NCBI taxonomy): domain Eukaryota; kingdom Metazoa; phylum Chordata; class Actinopteri; order Pleuronectiformes; family Rhombosoleidae; genus Colistium; species Colistium nudipinnis. The sequence continues at coordinate 962,772 of JAFBJU010000996.1, read as the reverse complement.
CAATATATACTCTGTTTGTCAAAACTGCCCCGAGCCTGGGCTGACATTCTCCTCCCGCGGAGTGGAGTGCTTCAGCAGGCCCTGCAATACTCTAAGGTGACAACTGGCAGAGTTTGTGCCTTTAGGAAAGTGTGCGGGGGGGATTAAGGCAGTGATGGGGAGAGGGATGAAGCTCAAAGAGCCGTCATTGTGCTCTCCCATGTCTATTCGACATTTCATGCACACGAGAATCCCAAGGCCCCGCCCACACGCACACAAACACGAAGACACTCACTCATCTGTCGGCCTCGTCTCTCCCGCTTGACACGTGCGGACATTTGCATTTCGCGCTGCATGTACAGACGCACACGCAAGCCCATGAGCACCCGTGGCCGTGAACCTTAACCCCGTATCTTTTGACATATGGCCCAGGGATGTCGGTATAATGATTCAGAATCCCTTTCGAGAGCCTTCTCTTTCCAAAACATATTTATAACAAATTCCAACATCTCATGGAAAGTACCCAAACATAGAATTGTTTGTCTGTGTGCGATTGTAGACTTCCTCTAAACTTATCGCTCACTGTGATAAGTGTGAGTGTGCGACCTTTAGCCGTAGAAAAGAATGAATTGGCTTTGCTCCACTTTCGCCTAACTTTGTGTATCACGGCTAAATTAGCCTGTCGCTTTCAAAATAACCCACTGTTGTCTGTGCAGCTGGCCTGTGTTTCTCATCAACCCAGAACCAAAGAGTCTAAGAACACATTCAAATTTGCCAAAAAGGGGGGGGAAATTGAATGACTCAAGTGTTGAAATCCCACTGAGGATCGCACTGCTCTAAATATAGCTCCCTTATTCCATTACCTGAAGTGCAGCATTTATGTTTTGGCATCTCCTGAAAAAAGGCGCCTTTGGTTCTTTGCTCGAAATGCATATCTGGGGGGTGAATGCGATGACAATATGTTTCATAGAGTTTGGAGGGCATATTTATTCTAGATTTCCGGGGAGAAAAAAAAACCAAGGGAAAACGAAGGAGGAGAGTGAAACATTCAAAACAGCCTTGGGGGGCCATAGATGACACACTTTGATAAGTGTGCAGCTGGACATGCCTCGTTAACATTTGGTCTGATGCAAGCAAAGGAACACATCATGTCAAATATGTGAAGGCGTGTGTCTGTGTGTGTGTTTGTGTGTGTGTGCACTGTTTACAGATGAACCCATGCATATGTCTGCTTGTGGCACCTTATTTTGTTTGCATGCTCCTTTTGGCACTGATGGGTTGGCATATGAGGGACAATTATTAGCCAAGAAACTCACACAAAAAAAAACAGAAAAAAAACACAACACAACAACAAGCCGCACAGGCCTGACTGGTTAGATCACCCCTCTGCAGCCTGCAATACGCCCCCGGGCCAACCCAACACGACTATCTGTAAGCTTCAGCTGCAGGCGTCGGGTTTCAAAAGGGAGGGCCTCCGGCACAATGTCACTAAGCCACGGGCCCCGAAGGCCTCGAATGGCAGATGCAACCGCACAACACACGTATCCAGAAATTCAGGGTTAATGTGTGCACACATGGAACCAGGTCCTACCGCTAGCCATTTGAAGCATTAGGGTAGGTAAGCGCAAGGCTGAGGGGTTGAATTTTTCGGGAAAGATGTTTTGTTCAGCTTTGTTCTGATTGGACGATGAGAGAGGTTGGAGGGGTGGAGTGGATAAAAGGGTCAAAGGTCAGAGGTCAGAGGTGATTCAAATTCAGGTCGGACCTCATGCTTGTGAGTTGCGAGTGTTCCTACTTTCCCCCCACAAGCTGAAACGCCTGTCTTGGATTTTGTGACAGAGATGTTGGAGCAACACAATTAAAATCAATATTTACAAAGGCCAGTACCCATAATCAATGTAAAACATCTATATTGAAAGAGAGCAATATCTTTTTTTTTTTATATTGTATATGTATTTATTTATACGCCTGTACTTTTAAAGGAGCATCACTGAGTATCGAGAGAGTGGCAGGCAGCCAAGGACAATGGACCTGAGGGGTGGATGGCATTAGTCGGATATTAGACACACTCATGCTCAGACTGGCACACTGGCCACCACTACTGCTCCAACGGCCCCTTGGTTAGCCCGCAGACTGCCGTGTGCATGTATGGTAAAAGCTGCCAGTTGCCAGTGGTGTTTCTTGAGATTAGCAGGGGCCCGGTGTGTCTTCCGGAAACACACACACACAAACACCTGGACGGATGAGACAAGAGATATTAAGCGAGGGACTATTTTGTAAAGAGGGGCCGTGTTTTATTCTGACTCATTGAGTTGTCAAAGACTCCAAACCTGAGCAACACTGGGGTCAAAAAGGCTCACATTTCAATTCCCCTGATATTAAAACTGGAACAAAAAGCTAATGACTCGACATACCTCGCCTATGCTCCATCTAGTTTAACGTCTGTAGTCAGGCACGCAATACTTCTCAGGAGTTTCTCAGGTGTCAAAACAAAAACTCTCTCCCTCAGAGTAATTTGACCATATTCCACTTTGGTGCCAACGCGTCTTGACGATATGTCACTCGACACCGCTCCGGTAATTGACCATAACATTTTGGTGAGAACACCGAAGCGTTGCTGGAGGACGAATGTCAAACCCCGTGAGCTATTTGTGAGCACTCATCGCCATCGTGCTCGTTCACACCGGTGCGCATAGTACATGGTGTAAAATGCACTCATCCTTCTAAACTGTTGTGTTTTAATTTATATTGGCAATTTAAGTGGCACATAATCTGGTTTGAAAACCTACGGCAATCTTAAACCCCGTGAGCTATTTGTGAGCACTCATCGCCATCGTGCTCGTTCACACCGGTGCGCATAGTACATGGTGTAAAATGCACTCATCCTTCTAAACTGTTGTGTTTTAATTTATATTGGCAATTTAAGTGGCACACAATCTGGTTTGAAAACCTACGGCAATCTTAACCCCCCCCCCCCCCCCCCCCGACCCCCCATCTCCTCCCTCCCTTTCCCCCCACATAGTATACAGTATGAGGCAAACAGAGTGGAAACTGTTGTCCTACCTGATAATGGATTTGGTGGCCCCCCTGCAGGCATGCAGCATTGGCAGATACTGAATGCCACTGCGAGATCAATGGCAGAACAGGAGGACAGGCAAGGAAGGAGTCAGGCGGGGAGAGAAAGAAGACGAAGAGGGACGGGGAGCGGATAAACAAAAAAACGAAAATCCCGTGGCTTCTCCTATTCGCTGGTGGGGTAGGGCAAAGCCGTCACCGTAATCTGTTGTCAAGACACAAGGCCGCTGTAATGTCTTCCATCAGCAAGTGGATTATGTGCAGAGGAATTGTAATTTACACCGGCTTCACTTTTATGTGGGGCTCGGCTTAAAAGTTAATAGCATTTAGCTCAACAATAGCCCAGCCACATCAAACCGGGTCTGCAGCGTGGCGATCTACAAGTGAGGCGCCATTGAGGCGCAGTTGTCCCCGATCCCGAACAATGGGGTGTTCCCACTGAGCTAATTAGCCGACGCCTGCCTATCTCCACGCCACACATGTCCATTGTTGCTGTCGCCGCGCGGATCTCAGACCCAGTGTATCAGAACAGGCCATTGTGTGTTCAGGTTGTCGTCAATAATCCTGTGTAACGCCTGCATGTTTTGTCTCGAGGTTGCCGGATCTAAGTCCTGACGTGACATGACCAGACGTGCCTTTCGCAGGCGAATGTTTGATTTCCCTCTCGGTTCCTCGGTTTTTGCCTTTTGTCTCCGAGGAATTAGAGGCCTTAAGAGGCAAAGCCTCATGTTCACAACTTCAAGTCGTGGACAATAACCGTCAAGGAAAATTCAGGATCCTGATTTAAAATAAGACTGTCATATCTTAAAGACATGCTAGACAGATTATCTTCACAAGACATGAGGGAAAAACAACAACAACATTAAAACAGGTTACTGGTATTAGTGGTTGATCCGTCTATATTCGGAAATGTGATAAAAAACTTAGTCTAAAGTTTATTATTATTTAATTGTTTTCCGTGGCTCCATGTCTATGTAAGATTTAAAAACTAAAATGTATACATTTCTATTCATTCTATTCATTCATATTTCTATTCAACTTGTTTATTTTGATTGGTGACTTCCAACACCTCATGACAGGCTTTTGGCCCGGGAGACTTATCTTTGAGATCATTAAAGGAAAAAAAACTCCAATTTCCTCTGCCTTATTGGCCCCCACAAGTCACATTCCGCAAAAAACCCATCGCACCTTCAGTGCGGCAAGCTGCGGAGAGAAAGAGTCAAAAGGTAGAGAAGATATTTTCCCAAGCCTTGTTGCCCTTGGGGAAGACAGGTGTGATGTTGCAAAGTGTCTTCTGTTCTTTCCGCGAGCAGGTGAGGTGTAGGGAATTAGGAAAGGGATGGGGTGGGGGTGGTGGTGGGGGGGGGTGGGGTTGAGATAAACAGATAATCAGGTAACCTGAGTTATAGATTTCAGGGTGTGTTCTTTCAACCCTACATGAATCATTATAACACCGTAGCGCAGTGGTTTGACTGTCGCTTTCGCAGGCTTCGTGGTGGACATTTCAGCTAAAGGATCCACCAACATGCAAAACGGTTATCAACAGGATTTATTCTATTTCAAATACGGTTCTTAGACAGGAACCCGTCAGATGTATTGTTGAACGGCATGGTTGTGGGGAACAGACATGTTATTTGCCGAACCCTAAACAGTACCATAACCCTATCCTAAAACTCGAACCTAAACCAAAAAAAAAAAGGTCCTTACATGAATACAAGTGCTAGTATGCAGAGAGAGAGAGAGAGAGAGAGAGCCCCCTAATATACTGTAAAGGTATATGAAGCAAATAAGTGCAGTCTTGAATAAGTAAAACTCCATTTCAGCAGTCTGCTCTATTATTAATACCGAGCAGGCTGATCTTTGATTAAGCTACTCAAGTGTTCCTTCCTGTGTGGGATTTTGATTAAGACTGGGCCGTGTCTTGGCGCAGGGAGAAAATGGCGACTCTTTCACCGCAGCGTAGTTCGCCCTCCCCTGTCTACGTCTCATTGTGCATTGGCGATGTGCGTCTCCGAAACTCCGCCGTCTCTTTTTCTTCGCGGGCTCCTTGTCTTCTTCTGACACTGAATGAACCAGATTGCACGGGCCATATATATAATGTAAGGCACGGCCATTCATCATTTCTCCCGCTGTCACATTCTCAACTGCGAGCCGCCCCGGCCGCTTCAGGCAGCGCGCCTACTTGGACCCTCTTAGACATAAACCCTTTACATTTCAGTAATTCTCCACATGCTTGTCAACGCTGTGGCTCTCTCATCAGATGTAGAACATTCTGAAGAATGCGCTGTGCCACTCATGGACACGCCCCTGGTCGTCCATTTCGACCGCCTCTGCCTTCAAACTCGCTCTTCCTGGTATGCAGTTGCATTTGGAAGCGGCAGGTTGAAGGAGACTTTAAACTGGTGCGGCCTGTTTAAAGTCAGTTTCCCCCGTCATATGCACACAAAGAAAAGGCCCGGTGACAGTATTACTGCATGCCATCGCTTAACCTGAAGTCACCAGTCTGACTGTATGATGTTTTCCCGGGACGGGTTGCTAAGTCTGCACCAAAAGGAGGTCCCACAAATACACGACAGCTGTTGCAGGGAAGACAGACAGTTCCGTTTTTGAGCAAGCAGGTTAATTGCTATAGAAGATAAGGTAGAAACTTTAAACAACACGTGTGCCTCGGGGGGGGGGTGAACATTACAGGCCTCATCTGTATATTCCTCTCTAGGAAAGTTAAAACTCAAAGAGTAGGCTACATCTTCTTAATATGCATTACAGTCGAGTTGTGACATAGAATCCATGGATGGGCACAGTTGCTTGCAAGTAACATAATAATGATCATCATTATTCAAACTTGAACTCTCGGCTGAGTAGCCTTTATATAAAGCGCATAAATACTTGGATCATTCAATAAAAAAGGCCGTTTTTATCTGAGCGTGCAGGCTGAACAGTGGAAGCGCACTGATCTTTGGAGGTCGCCACCGAGGAATTGGCATAGATGGGGATTCTTTGTGAATGTATTTTTGTCTATGTGACTAGAAACCGAGCGTAACATTTCCCTACGAGCGCACCTCTTTTTCTCTTTCGCTCAGTTGCCAAGGCCTCTTGACGTTCGTCTCCGCATCTGCCGCTAATATGAACGGCGTGTTTGTCACATTGAGCCACCAGATCAATCCCTTGCCATGCATTACATGCGGTGCACACACACACACACGCGCGCGCGCGCACACACATGACATGGAAGCACGACTGGGGAGAGATGTCAGTTGGCTTCCGAAGTCTTTTTTTTTTTTCCTCAAGGTGTTTTGAACAACATCTCAGTGTGCTTCTGCTCTCCGCCTATCCTCCTCATGCAAAGCTTGCCTCTCCACTTGGGGCTACTTCTGTTCCATTATGTATGGTGGTGGGATTAAAACTGTAGACGCGATGGCTTTCCCCCCCACCCTCTCGGTGTCACGTGCAGGCACCAGGCGGCAAATGGCGTGCGAGAGTGGCACACAACAGGGCACCCTGCTTGGCCACCCACACATCCAGAGGAGTGGGGAGTATGTGTGAGGAGCACGGTATCAAACGGGGAACATCTGTGGCCACTGGGCTGTGGAGACCGGGGACAATGGTAGCCCCGGGGCAGCCGCAGAGCCCTGGCCCGTGCCGCAAAGGCTAGACACAGGCTAGGGAGCCAACCGTACACACACACACACGCGCGCGCGCGCACACACACACACGCGCGCACACTGAGGGGCGGGAACCCATGGGCACCCACACGCACACCCTCACATACGCACATCCCGTTTCAGAAAGAGGCAAGCCGGGGCAAACTGAGGTCTGCAATGCACCTGCATATGGCAAAAATCAGGGGGCCTGAAACGATATTTCCGATCATCATCGATAAAGCCAAATAAGAAATAATAACAGATAACGTCAGTGCCAGTATTTGTGCCGTTTGCTACAATCCAGAGCCGAGACACAGAGTTAATGATGTGGCATTTCAGCCGGCTTAGTCACCGCCACATGAGCGCCGTGTCACGCATCTGCTAGTGTCACGTGGATCATTCATTTAGACACTGAGGAAATCACTGATAAAGTGTACATACAGTGGCCGGCATGCGTCCATTTCAGCACCCATCTGGGCTGTGTTTACTATCTGAGGAATAAATCCCACCATGATCGTTTCCAGTAATCTAAGTCTCCTTATTGTTTTCTCCGCAGCCCCTTACGCTGTGCAGCCAGACGCACCGCCGTGCTGCAGTAAATGCAGAGAGGTAAGTGATTCTCTATAAGCTCCCCGCAGAGACACATCAATGCTGTTTATTCCTACAAGCAGAGATGATAACAGGAACACACAGGCGCGCACACACACACACACGCGCGCGCGCACGACTGCCCTGACGCACAAACAGTCATATACCATTTGAATAACATATTCCACAGCTGCTGCTGCCGCGGCTCTCGGTGACCTCCCATGTGGATTTGTGTGTGTGTGTGTGTGTGTTGACGTGTGCGAATGGTGCGGGCATCGCCACAGACACAGACGCACAGGGACACGGACACACACTCACACATCCATAACAGCTTATGTGCCGTGATGTCACCTTGCAGAGAGAGCCGGCTCCACCTTGTCATGTTGTGATATCCCATGTCTACAGTCAAATGCCCACTGACGTGAAATGATGTGTGAGCATTGTGTGTGTGTGTGTGTGCGTACGTGTGTGCCCAGGTGCACAGACCTCCCATTAGGGATCGGAGGGCGGCTGGTGCTCCATCTTACTCTACCGGGTCCCCCGTGTGCGCACGCACATGAACACGCACCTGCGTAGCCGCAATAGCTGGAGTTGTGCCATGAGTGACAGTACAGTGCGGTGCATGGTGCGTGTGTCGTATGGAAATAACGCAACATGTAACAGTGTTTGGAATGTATTTTTTATTTTTTTTTAACAATTTTACATGTTCTGCATGCTTGATGTTTCGGACTACACACTCAGTGGTTTACCACGGTTATTTGGTTTCGTTCATGAAGACAATGATCTTTTGATATCCATCATTCTATGAGAGAAAGGAACCTGAGAATTTTGTCGTCTTATAAAATGATCACCTCTGAAAATGCCAAGGGAAGACATTTGAGCTGTCAGTCATTTTGCAGGAGTAGATGTCAAAGCTTTTTCTGCGCAACATTCTGCTCCCTGGGATTTCCAGCCTTGCCGTTCCACTGACCAATTAACTTGCAATTCACCTTTCGTGTCTCCTTCTTTTTTTCCTCTTGGTAAACGAGTGAATCTTTCTCATCACTCAGAACCACGTGTTATTATTAGCCACATGCTACCACAGTTTGACAGGGTGATTCATTTCAACAGGAGGAAACAACACTATTGTGTACACATCCTGTTTGAGTTCTAGATCTGGCATGTCACCCTTAATTACACAGACACAATCAAACACACAATAATCAGAGAAGCACAAATAGATTTTCTACACACACAAACCCTTTTCACACCCGACAAAGTCATTCAGAGTTTTTCCTTTTTTTTTTTCTTTTTTTTTTCTCCAATTGATTTCTTCTTGCATCAACGTGCCTCCAGATAAGATTAACCCTTGTATTATGTTAAGGGTCAATTTGACCCATTTCAGTTTTCATGTTGACCAAAGTACTGGTTATCCTTTCTTTTTCTTCTTACAATTTTGTGACTTTTCCTCATCTTGGGTCATGAACTGGTGTGTAAAATCTGGACACCTTGATGTGTAGTAGAATGTCCGTGCAGAGTTTGTATACAAAGATGATGTTGCGGGTCATTTTGACCCAGACGCTTAAATGTGGGTAAGTAGCTGCTCAGATGAATACCAAGGAATGCAGCAATCATCATCCACAGAGAGGACATGGGCATCTAAAGATGGTCATATAAAATGGTCAACATCACCACACAAAAGCCGAGGTAGACCGCCATCTTGCAATGTCATCAAAATGACTCCCGGTCCTACAAGATTTGCTGTCACACGAGTTGATGATATTCAATCAGCATTTCAGCTCTTCATATCCCCACCAATAGAGAAGATTATACTGGACATGACCAATTTGAAGGGGAGGCATGTATTTCAAGAGAAATGGAAGCCACTGGATCAGACTGACTTGCATGCTTACATCGGAATTTTGGTGTTAGCTTGAGTGTACAGGTCAAAGGGAGAAGCAACTGCAAGTCTGTGGAATGAAGAGAATCGAAGGCCTATCTTTTGAGCAACAATGTCTCTGGAGACATTTCACATGATATGACAAGCTAGCTGCGATCAGAGATGTATGGGATAAATGGGTCGAAATGCTGCTTTTGTTGTACAATCCTGGTCCCCAGGTTACTGTTGATGAGTGCTGTCCTTTCCGACAGTACATGCCCAACAAGCCCGCCAAGTATGGCATCAAAATATGGGTAGCCTGTGATGCAAATCTAGCTATGCATGGAATATGCAAGTATACACTGGAAAGCAATCTGGAGGAGCACCTGAGAAGAATCAGGGGATGCGTGTGCTGGAGATGAGTGAAGGGCTACAAGGTCATAACATCACATGTGACAACTTCTTCACATCCTACCGCCTTGGAGATGAACTTCAAAAGAGGAAGCTGACTATGTTGGGAACAGTCAGAAGAAATAAGCCAGAACTACTGTTTTTTTTTACTGTTTTGAGTGGATTTACACAGCACGGGTCAAAATGACCCGCAACATAATCAATGTAATTTTTTTTTAACATAATACAAGGGTTAAAATGGATTTGAATAAATCACCATAAAAAGCACAGCTGAGATTCCCAGTTGTTCTTCTGAATAATTCACTGGTGAGATGCTCTTTTCAAACACCCAGTCGTTATTTTTAGCTCTCTCCTAACTTATTTACAGCAGATCCACAGTATAATGTGTGAGAAACGGGTCAGGAGTGCTGGGGGAGGATGTTACGCACCATTTACTGTGAGACGGCCACCATTCCAACAAATGATCAGTGGCACCAAAAAGCTGGACTGGAGAATGGAGGCATAATCGGAAGAGAATATACTCCAATCCCAATTATGACTTTTGGTCAAATATGGTCTCACAGTTGCTCTTATTTGAACTTCACAGCAGTACCAATTATTTTAGCACAGGGGAAACCTATCTGAGATAGCAACATTGGTCTAATTTAAATATGAAATATTTAAATATGTATTTTTTTTATATTAACTGCAGGTTTTATGGTTTGTGGGGGGGGTGGGGTTTAAGATAATGATCCGATGATGTCAGTGTTGTGTCTGTTACTGCTGCTGTAACTGCAGCATTATATATTTCAGAATTAATTAACACTATCATTTCAGAAATGTCATGCGGAAACATCGAGGCTCTTGGCTCTGACTGGGACTTAAATGTGGGTAAGTAGCTGCTCAGATGAATACCAAGGAATGCAGCAATCATCATCCACAGAGAGGACATGGGCATCTAAAGATGGTCATATAAAATGGTCAACATCACCACACAAAAGCCGAGGTAGACCGCCATCTTCCAATGTCATCAAAATGACTCCCGGTCCTACAAGATTTGCTGTCACACGAGTTGATGATATTCAATCAGCATTTCAGCTCTTCATATCCCCACCAATAGAGAAGATTATACTGGACATGACCAATTTGGAGGGGAGGCGTGTATTTCAAGAGAAATGGAAGCCACTGGATCAGACTGACTTGCATGCTTACATCGGAATTTTGGTGTTAGCTTGAGTGTACAGGTCAAAGGGAGAAGCAACTGCAAGTCTGTGGAATGAAGAGAATCGAAGGCCTATCTTTTGAGCAACAATGTCTCTGGAGACATTTCACATGATATGACAAGCTAGCTGCGATCAGAGATGTATGGGATAAATGGGTCGAAATGCTGCTTTTGTTGTAGAATCCTGGTCCCCAGGTTACTGTTGATGAGCGCTGTCCTTTCCGACAGTACATGCCCAACAAGCCCGCCAAGTATGGCATCAAAATATGGGTAGCCTGTGATGCAAATCTAGCTATGCATGGAATATGCAAGTATACACTGGAAAGCAACCTCGAGGAGCACCTGAGAAGAATCAGGGGATGCGTGTGCTGGAGATGAGTGAAGGGCTACAAGGTCATAACATCACATGTGACAACTTCTTCACATCCTACCGCCTTGGAGATGAACTTCAAAAGAGGAAGCTGACTATGTTTTTTTACTGTTTTGAGTGGATTTACACAGCACGGGTCAAAATGACCCGCAACATAATCAATGTAATTTTTTTTTTACATAATACAAGGGCTAATCAACAAGATAACTGTGGGATGGTAACCACAGAGATAGATGTGAGGCAGCTTTTGTTGAGGGTCAACAGAGAAAACGTAACCTTCAAATCTTAGGTATAGCCATTGTACGCGTCGACTCAGGATATTTTATTTTATCCCTGTATTAGCATTTCATTTATGAATGGGGACCTCAGTTTTTCCATTTTCAGCCCAGAATACTGGTCTTGTAATGCATCCGTGCTATATTTGAGTTAATATAATTTAGATTTAGCAAATAAATCCACCTTGAATTGCAAACAGGTGTCGTAAAACAAACACAAGGGATGAGTAAATTCATTTGAGTTTCTGATATCACAATCTGATTTCATCTCAATAACACAGGGTTTCATTCGGTCACAATTAGTTTTTCAGCAAAAAGCGTGCCCTGTGCTTTCAAATAAAATGAAAATATTGGTTTTCTTTTTCTCAATTTGTAAAAAGGTACATGATCTTTTTAATGAGAGGCTGCTGGAAAACCATCATTTTACGGGGGCACACACATCAGAGAGGGAAATATGGGGCCCCTGAGGAAAATCTTGCTGCCGCTCCACAGTAAATAACACAGTGTGAACGGGAAGTGCCATTTCATTTAACCAAGGCCTGCCGCTGATTGACGTTTGACCAATGCCATGTCTCCTGCCTTCTCCCCACATTAATCCCACTTCCTTGAACAAAATGCAATTTTGATCTGTTGATTTATGCTGTCATTCAGCGTGCAGCACCAATAGTTCACGGATTTGAAAAATAACAGCGACAAAATGTCATTTCGCCGTTCTTTCGTTGGCATCTTATAATGTGTGCCTCACCTGGAGAGCGACGGAGCGTGATGGATCGACTCGCATGCGCACACACACACACAGCCGAACGCACACACAGGCCGAGGCAGAACTTTGGCGGAAACAAGCAGCGAGGGCAAAGGGCCGTAAATGGAAAGAGAAAGAGAAGAGGCGAGAAGGAGGCGAGAAGGAGAAAGGGAGGGATGGAAAGAGGGAGATTTGAGCGAGAGGGCTTTGATATTTCTGTGGCCATACACTTGTAAGCTCAAGCACTTTCTTCCCTTCGAGGGACAGGGTCCGTTAAGTAGCTCTCCAGTGCCTACAGTTTAGAAAAGGACCCAGGCAATAGCGGACTAATTTAATCAAAGGTTACAGGCCCAGGATAGAAACACAATATTACGGCAATTGTACAGGAAGAGGAAGGTGGTGGTGTGTGTGGGGCAGGGGGGTATGTCATTTCACCAGGCAAGGCTTAGGCCTGCTACTTTATCGCCGCTGTGTAACACAAATTTACATTGTAGCTGGGGGGTCAGCTAAACAGAGGCTGCTATCTCATGATTGGCTGGCCAGAAAGATGAGTGACTGCTATGGCTATGAGAATTGTTTGACTATAAATACTATTTCAGTTTACTGTAACAAGAAATGTTGCAACCAAGTATAGTTCCTCTAAAATGGGACATAAACTTACTTCATTAGCACTCAGGAACATCCAAACAGCAACTCATTCATGCAGTTGTCAAATCACCCATTGGTGTGGCAGCCATGCAATAAATAAAAATCATGCAGCTGCAGGTCAGGAGCTTTGGTGTTAACATCAAACTTCGGAATGGGGAGAAATAGAATCTCAGTGACTTAAAGGTCAGGGGAAAGTGGCCGGATTGGTGGTGACGGAAAGGCCAAGGTAACTTCAAATCGCACTCTTTACAGCTGCGGTGGGCAGAAAATCAACTGAGAAGGCACCACATGTCAAACCTTGAGGCAAATGAGCCACAACAGTCAACATGTCAATTTGTCCTGGCTTTATATCCTAGTTTGTTTGTGTGTTTGTTTGTTTGTCTTTTGTTGTTGTTTTCTTAAGTATTTCTTACCTCTTTTTTTTTTACCCTTATCTCATTGTTCTCATCTGTATCGTTTTATTATGCCTTTGTGCTTAAGTACTTCGAGAATATGTTGCATTTAAAGTGTGCTATACAAATACAATGTATTATTATTAATAATAATAATAATAATAATAATAATAATAATAATAATAATAATAATAATAATAATAATAATAATAATAATAATAATAATAATAATAATAATAATAATAATAATAATAATAATTACTGATGCACCCACATTCAAATGGATTGAGAATGATACCAACACATTGAAAATGAAACGTTTTAGTCAATAATGATCCCTAACACAGCTGAGTTCCGTTTCCAGCTGACGACCTGCCCAGGTGATCTGTGTTTGGCCTAATTGCTCCCGGCAAGCAGATAAAAGGAGATGGCTGCCGAACGCTCCTGTTTGGAGATCTGGATTAAAGGGGACAGGTTAGTGGAAAGAGAAGAGTGGCAGGAAGAGGGGCCACAATTATTATTATTCATGTGAATCATGGACTACCTTTGAGAGAGGCCGGCTTAAGGTCGCAGCCAAACCTGCGGCACTCAGTCAACAGGTAAGACACGCATCCCTCAATTGTTGAACTACATTTTACAGTACATTACATTATGTTTAGGTTTAACATCGACTCACAGTTAAAGTATATATATATATTTCTTTATTGTTTTCTGCTTTATATTAGTGTATGCCGGATTCAAAGGTTGCCTCCTGCAGGAGGCAGAGGCCACACTATTTCAGATGCCCGCAATGCTCTCATTGATATGGCTATGTCTTGTTACTTTTGGCAATGTGAACAGGGTCAGCACAACAATAACTGCCAGAGTTCTTGAAAAACATAAATAAGGGTGAAACAGCTGTACCAGTTTACCAGTTGTACTTTACATCGGGCTATTATGAGATTAGGCCTAATGCACGCTCCCTGCCAGCACACACATCAAGCCATCGATTAAAATACAAAATGATTTGCCCTTATCATTCTGCATGCAGGGAATAGTAATAATAAGATAATACTGGTTGTTTGAGTGTGTAGCGCCCTACACAGCAGTGTATACTGTGTGTGTGTGTGTGCGTGCGTGTGCGCTCACGTGCGTGCGCAAAAGAGTCGTCTCAGGCTGGTGTGGTTCATTGGAGAGACGGCCGATATACAGTTCATTCAGTTTGTGGATATAAATAGCATTATGGATGCACCGTGGAAATATTACAACTCACTAATGAAAAGATGTCGGAGATGTGAACAACCGCCGCCGTGGCCTTGCTTGGCAGTGGTATGGGGTTGAGTGGAGGTGGAGGTTGGGGGGGATGGGGGGGGTTGTGCCGTGCTGGTGTCAGGGCTTGAGCCTATCAAAAAGAAATCAGCTCGCCAGCTCTCTGGGTGCAGAAAGGCGCATCTCGTCGGCTTTCATGGCCTGAGATTGCTTTCACCTGCATTCCCCGAGGCGACGTGCAAAACACAGGCCTCAGCCGGCCTGCCAGTCACAGACTCATGCATGGACACACACACATACATGTATATGCACACACACACACACACACACACACACACACGCACACACATTCTCTCTATCTTTCATGCCTGACTACAATAGAATCATATTAACTCACACCATGCATTCCGAAACATGCAGCATTACGTGGGAACGTTGGATGGTGCAGAAAATCACAATTATAAGCGCATACATTTAGAGTGCCTTTGTTCCCGCTCCTGCGTGCATTTGTGAGTGTGTGTGTGTGTGTGTGTGTGTGTGTGTGTGTGTGTGTGTGTGTGTGTGTGTGTGTGTGTGTGTGTGTGTGTGTGTGTGTGTGTGTGCGTGCGTGTGTGCATGAGTGTTTGTAAGCATATGCATTTCGGCGCTTGCTCATGTCAGTGTGCAAGAACATGTGAGCATGCGTGTATTTGTGCGTGCGCGTGTGTGTGTGTGTGTGTGTGTGTGCGTGCGTGCGTGTGCATGTGAGTGAATGTGTCTGATAGCTAGTCTGAAATAGTCTGAAAGCTGTATTCAGTTGATTTTCCAGGAGGTGGAAAAATGATGTCAAAAAGGCAAATCTGTATTTACCGGCAGACAGGTATCCTTGACTCGACAGCTATACAGTCATTATCTGCCTGTCATGTGTCGCCCTGGGCCACCCTGCCTTCTCCCAAAGCCCTCGTTCCCATGCATCAGAGGCAGCCCTATTAGCTTACCTGTTTCCAATTCAAAGGCCATCGCCAACCAAAAAGACGCCAGAAGGACAAAACAAGGTGTCATATTTATGAATGTGTCAGCACGGGCCCTCCCGAAAAAAAAAAAAAAAACCCAGTGCGCACCCTGAGCAATGAGCCTGACAATTCAACACGGGCCTTTTCCAGTCAGGAGAAATGATACCTGCAAAAAGAAAAAAAAAAACACACTGGCGGGATGAAACCAGAATCTGCGCTGCAGCGGTGGCAACGCGGGGTGAGAAGCGCTCGTAAATCGCCTCGGTATTATTCAGCACCAATTAGGAGAAACTGAACCTATTACGTGGAACGAGAGCGAATATCAAATGCTGGATAATGACAGGGTGAGTTTTAGAAGCTGAACAGAAGACGCAAGGTGTGTGTGTGTGTGTGTGTGTGTGTGGGTGGGGGGGGTCGATGGTGATGATTACCTCAGCACTGACGGCTCAGGTATATTTTCAGGTGTGTGTGTGTGTGTGTGTGTGTGTGCGTTGGGAAAGAGACAGCCTCAAATCTCGAGTACCTCCAGGTGCAGGCCCTGTTCTACAGTTCTGCATCTTCATTGTGAGTAAATGTTTGGGTAATTGCTTCCAATTAACTTATCCGATTGCAGATAAAAAGCCCCACGTTCTGCCAAGGAGTCATAATTAGACAATGGTGTAGTGTGCCATTTTAGCTGGTGATAGGTTCCCATTACCTGCTAATTCAAAACTGTAACTCCACTAATATTGACACCGGGGCGGGGGTTGGGGGGGTGTAACCCGAGTGTTGCCTTTTTACTACGCGTGCGGAGGAACGGGTATTGTTAAACAAATTGTGCAACGTTTAGTGAGGGGGGGGGATGAAATGAAAGGTTGTGGAGGAGGACAAAGGACAACTGACAAAGTGATGGGCCAGAGACCCAGTTGGTTCTGAATGTACAAATGTAGCTCAAATTCCCCCCCCCCAACTTAAAATTTCTTAAAAATCTGCCCCCTACGGTGAGTGCATAAATGCTCACTCTTAAAGGTCATCGATTTATCACATCCAACAAAACAAATATAGGTGAACCATTATAATGTTATTTACCAGTGACAAATAGTAATTTACGCATATGATTTGCATTAGCCCTTTAAAATGGCACAGCTAATCCATATCTCTCTCTTCTGGACCAGACGTTGTATTAATCCAGTTTGAAACATTTAGATGAGAACAAAACTTTCCGAAAAGTCACCAAATATGGTATTATAGTATTATTTCTTTCTTCAGAAAGGGTTAGACACCTCTTAAGCCCATATTTCCTGTAGCTATTTATATTTGAAGAGTCCTTTATCAAAACTATTGATGAGTAGGCCTACAACATTACTCTTTTATTTATTTTTTGTTGTTTTGGTTTTTTTTCCAGAGTTCTTTGCCTGCTCCATCCGCCATCCTGAAAGCCAAAAGCATTACAGCCAGATCAATACAAACTAGCAGCTAAGAATTTATATCATCAGCAGTGCCATTGATCTTTATTAGCAGTTAAAAGTTTCTGGGGCAAAAATAGCACGGCCATTTTCTCATTGCTTCTTCCATTTGTTTGAGTGAAGTGTTGGATGCACATGCATTTAATGGCCATGCAGAAGACGGGCTATTTTATTTGGTAACAAAATTGTATTTTATCTGCACACATGTTGCTTTGTCTAAAAAAAGATTATTATTTATGCTTAAAGGCACGTAGGTGGTCCGCTTCTATCCGTAGCGGCAGCCTGCCCATTCTGAATAGATGAAGTGTTTTATTTTTCAACTGCCAGATACAGTCACCATTTAAATTTTAGATTCAATCCGTTGCTAACTATCTTCTCGGGGACTGGTGCATGAAGGACCCGCTTTGATGCAACTTGAGGACTTCACAAATACTGTATAAATGCATACCTCATGGAGGAAACGTCTGGCCTCTAAAAAACGTTCAACTCTTACTTAAACTCCAAATCCAAGTCATGTTTTAAATACTCACTATGTGTACTTTCCTGGAAAAAAAACACAAAACAAAGTTCTTGCTATTTATGACACAAAGGTTGTTGTTGTTTTTTAAGCAACATTTCAGAGTGTCTGCACAATGTCAGAATGCACACTGGGATTTTTTTCATGATCACACTTAAGCAGGATCACGGGTTTCCACCGCATGGGTCCAAATTGTAATTTTTCTGTTCAGTTCTTTATTGGCATGAAATTAAACACTCTCTCTCCCTCTTTATGTCTCTCTCTCTCTCTCTTAGTCGTGGGAGAATGACAGGTGTCCCCATCCAGTGTTGTGGCCTCTCTGGAAGACAAAGCAGCTGGGTAAGTCCTCGGGGTGTGTGTGTGTGTGTGTGTGTGTGCGTGTGTGTGTGTGTGCGTGTGTGTGTGTGCGTGTGTGTGCGCGTGTGTGCGTGTGTGTGTGTGTGTGTGTAAAAGAAAGAGACAAAGACAGAGGGGGAGAGAAAGGATTTAAGCCCGCTACTCAGCTGTTGTATGTCATGACTTTGTGACAGTGACAACATCAGTTAAGAAAGACGAAATTAAAGATGGAGGTGGTCCAATAATGGGAGATCAATTTGGCCATCAGGATATGGATTGGTGATCGGGTTGGATCAATATGGGTCTGTGATAGAGGCTGGCTTGGATCACAAGTTGGTTGTTGCTGTGTGTCTTTGGCTTTTTTTGAATCATGTGTCAGGAGGTCATCACACTGCATTGTATCGTAGCGTATCCATGTAATCACTGCTATAATTCATTGATTCCCCCATCAAGTGAATCACATGAAGTAATGATTAGTAATATGGTATATTTAATACTTTCAGTGCTATGTATTCATAAAGTTTATGTGCCCTTTTGTGTTCCGTGATTTTTTTTCGAAATTTAACGTACGTGTAATGCATCGGTTTACGCGGTAATCAATATTCATAAGGGCAGAAATCGCACCGCGCAAGCACCGCACAGAGCTTCTGGACGTGGCGTACGTTGATATATGATGACTAAAGCAAAAACGCCTGTGAAGTTTGCAGATTGTTGCCTCCTGGGGAGTTCCTTGTGTGAGTAACTCTTCCGTCACAGTGATGAAGGTTCCCGCTTTAGGCCGTGTCCTGTAGAACAAACAAATGTCACTGTCATTGTCATTCTTTTGCTTTTATGTTTTGTACCTAAAATACAGTCACACACACGCACGCACGCACACACACACACACACAGATAGATAGATAGATAGATGGCAAATCCAAAGAGAAGAGGGAGACGCTGGCCTGTCACTGACAGCAGAGATCTCCCTACAATCCCACTCAAGGAACAGATGCAGACTTTCCCAGGCCCCGTTTCAATATGGAGAGACTGACAGACGCGCACACACACACACACACACCTACACACACACACACACTTACACAAATACACACCTGCCTCAGTGGGGATCGTGCTGCTCAAGTGTTCTGGAACAGAATACATCACACGCTCGCTGCTGTCACGGCATAGTCCCAACATCAGTTCCTCCCGAGACTTGTCAACCAGCCAGTCAGCTATTGGCTGATCGACCACCTCCTGCTGCCCACTGTGGTGACGATGTAAAGCCACAACTCCGCAATATTATCATCTTTCATTAACATGGAGCAAAAGTCGTTGAGCCAAATGAAAATACAGATTGACACAGAAGTAAAGGGAAGAATGTTATATTTCACATTATGTCATTTTCATTTCATGCATTTTCAAAACCTGCAGCAAAATGATCGGAAAAAAGCTTGCTTCATAATGTAATTCACGTGAACTAATAAGTCTGCCTCACTAACAACAAATTGAACGCATCTAAATATATATTTATATTAAATACATCTAACATTTCATAGTTGTCAAGAAAAGAAATGAGCAAAATCTCACAATGGCGCTAAATTCAGTTTGTGTGTGTGACGGTGTGAGCGCAGCTCTGCGTGTCTTCTGTGTTTCCATGGCCGTGTTGTTGTATGCTGAGCTTGGCACCTGTTAACGGCGCCAAATAATGTGCTCTGTTGAAATTTTTAATCACCTGCAAGTGCAAAACAAGAGCAATGCAATCAGGACCTAATTAGCAGAGCAATTAACACCTCTCTCTCGCTCTTTATGTGTGCCAGGACTCACTCGTTCAGCTCATGTGATTGCGGGTTCCCTTTTCATTAGCGTTTATGCTTTGATTGAATATGTTTTATTTATCCGGAAACATTTATTTGTTGTTGTTGTTGTTGTTGTTATTGTTGTGGCGACACTCCTCGCTCCCTAGGTCCACGCTGCCTGTTGAAAATCAAGTGTGTTTTTTTGAATTGGTATTATTTGAAGCCAAATGCGTGGTTATTTATTTTTAACGCTTAATACGTGCTGTTTTTTGCAGTTAGATTTTTGGTGGTGCAATGTGCAATTTTAAATCTGAACAAATGGTTATGGCCAATTTACTTTGAAAGAGCAACAGCCAATAGAAAAAAAAACTGCAAGACTCGTCCGGCTGACCAGTGACGTAACTCTCTTCGCCATACATTTGTATTTTATAGGCCTAGCCCCACTGATGCAGTCAAACGAAAACGTGTCTGGGAAGAATCCAAAAATCTCACCAGTATCTACTGTTGTTGTTGTTGTTGTTGTTGTTGTTGCCGTACTTACAAAACGAAACGTGCAGCAACTGTAAAGCAGGTATAATTAGATTTTGATTGGCACGTGTGACAATTGATCAGCGACCCAAGCAAAGAATTGATCATTCCAATTTGACAGACTCTTAATTTTGCCCTGTGAAAATGCACATGTAGCAATACTCTTGATGGGAGCCCACTAGCCCACCACTGTTTATTTCATTTTAAGCGTTATGCATGAGACCTGACAAAGCGCGGGCGCGACTCCAGCGCTTCGCTGTTCACACTCCTACCGCGCCGTACACCAAACACACAGTCAAAGGAGAGACGGAATGTGCCGTTCGTTGAATTTGTGTCTTACAGTTGTGGTTTTCGGTGATGGCCAAGTGGACAAGGTCAGTGATGACTATTGATCAGGCTCGCTGCTCAGCCAGTCGGCCCCTGTCCCTCATGTTGGGAATGGGGATAGATTTGTGTGTCACTGTCTGTCTGACTCCAGGCCTCCCGGGGAGCGGACGTGTTTGTGTGTTTTCGTTTCTGCATGTGTGTGCGTCACGCGCCGGCCTCATCGGGTGATCCATTACAGCCTGTCCAGGAAACCAATAAGCTTCACTCCAGAGTGAGAAATATTAACTTTTCCCCTGGATGGCAAGCTAATTATGGCCGAGGAGGCCTGAGCGCCTACCCCCTGTCCGAGATACACAGTGTCACCCCTGTGAAATTAAGTCAGCCGCAGTGACGACAACTTATCAATAAGTCAACCTATAAAGATGATGATGATGATGATGAAGATGGAGGGAGGGATTTTAATTCTGTCTGGTGTCACAGGCATTTTGTGTTAAGCAGAACACAGAAACACACACAGGAAATTCTAAATATTTCTGGTCTTTCCTCATAGGTCAAGAATTGACGGCAAACTAAGCACAAACGTATAGAAACGTTTTTGAACTGACAAGGAAGCAATTGCCCAAACTTTTTTTTTTTCATTTTCGTTTTTTTTTTTTTTTTTTTTTTAAATGATGTCCTCACATCAATGGCATGTGCAGATTTTCAAAACCAGACTATGATGGAGAAAAACTGTCTGCTGCTCTCCTCAGACAGGAAGTCTACTTGCCCAGCTCTCTCTCTCTCTCTCTCTCTCTCTCTCTCTCTCTCTCTCTCTCTCTCTCTCTCTCTCTCTCTCTCTCTCTCTCTCTCTCTCTCGAGATGTAAGAGACTTTGTTAGCGCTCCATTTATCCTCGCAGATGTCAAATCACGGCTGCGTCTTTGGTGGTATTTCCGGGGTGGGGGTATTTTGGGTAATTGAATGTGCCAGGGCGCCATAGATCTAATTTGATTTGAACAGATACAGTTTTAGTAGGCAGCGGTGACATCACTTCCTCCTCAGAGTGCATACTTTGGCAACTGCTCCTTAGGGAGCTCAACAGATGACTTATTGTCGTAGGATTGTGTCTCGGGGTTGCAGATGCACTTGAGTTTCATCGTGACCTCTGTGATGCGCACCCCAGAAAAAGCGCGCAACCATGCTTTTGAGCGTTTCACCCGATGTCGGCCCTTTATTAATCACCATTAGACGCCAGTCATGGTTGTATGGGAGGCTCTTCTTAAAAGGCACATGGGCGCACACGCACACACTTTCAAATGTGATAAGACGATTAAAGCATATAACCACAGGGCGGAGTGCACTTTTGGCCCGAGAAAATCACATGCGCCAGCATGAGCGGGGCGGCAACACGCAAAGTACAAGACAAGAGTGAGATGTTTACTCCACCGACAGTCATCTGATCTGAAGCCATTATGCAAGAGCCACACTTATTTAAAAAAAAAAAAAAAAAAGCGAAGGGGGTGAACAGGGAGACAGAGACTTGCGTATGCCACCACGCACCCTCGGGGCATCTGTGTTTTTTTTTTTTTTTCCCCTGTCGTTCAAGCGCCATACAGAGATGGGGCCGTGTGCATGACCGTGACTCCTCGGCGCGGCCGCCCCAAAACTCGGCCACAGTTCAAGACCAGAGGTTGGGAAGCTCCCTCGTGTTTGACGCGATTTTGCTCAATTTTTCTGCTCGACTGTGATGGGGGGGGGGTATGAAAGCGAGCTCTGTAGTGTCTGAGTGCGCGGTTGATTCCCCCTCACAAACGGCCCTATGTCGAGTGACTCCCACGGCAGGAGGACGCGGCCGAGAAAATGGCAGCGGTGGTTGGTCCAACCGAGAGCCGTTCACCTCCGTCTCGTTCACTGTCTCGACCAGATTTGTTATACACTTAATGGCACATCCCGTCATTTGGCAGTTGTGTTTCTGTTTTTACACTCCCCAGAGAGCGCGGGGACAGGGCGGGCTAACGGAGGAGAACCTGTTTTTTTTCCTGGGCGCACATTATGATGCATAATTTGATCATGACACAAACGCCAGCATTGTGCCAGACCCAATTACAGCCAAAGCTCTCCGACTGAAATCACAACAGTTATAATCTGCTCGGTGACAAATTCATTCATTTGGACTTTCTATCAGATTTAGAGCACAGACACCGGGGACCTCTTTTTAGTTTTTAATTTGGAGCATGTTTGCACTGGGGAAATCATAGTTCTTTATCTCCGTCTCGCCCGAGACTTCCCCAGTCGCGTTTTTGAGTTTACTAACAGCGCGGCACAACGAGGTCTTCAAAGATAGTAGCCTTATTCGGGAGGAAAATACAGACCAGATCATTGCAACGTATTTGTCGATCCGTGTTGATCGTGTGATTCAGACACAACTGCAATTTGCAATCTCGAAAACTTGAGATTATGACAAGATTTTCAGATGTCTGTATCTACGATCGTCGGCCTGCTTCTTCCAGGTTAATTATTCATTTCAACTTGTGCAGGTGTAGTTTTTGCTAGCTAAATTCCTCTTCCACTATTTCCCTTGACCTAACCCGATGAAACGCTGGATCAGCTATTAATCCAAAAAGCTTGATGAATTTAGATTTTAAAATGGAGTATTGCCCGGAGACACATTTCTCCTATGAGGAGGGGGGCGGGGGGGGGGGGGGGGGGCTGTCTCTTATACACGGGGGGGGGGGGGGGTTCTGGCAGGGATTCTCTCTGCGATCATCTTGGGTGCCCGGGCACGCTGCAAGTTGCATTACCACGCTCGTCATTAGTCATTAGCATATTCATGATTTATAAATATATACAGATCAGTAAAAAATAACGTCGATGCAATTTTTGTTCCTTAATGGGATCGCAGAAAGTTGGACTGGCATTTTTTCCCACTTTTTGTTTGCGGCGCATTACAGGGGGGAAAGGAAGAATGGAATGTGTCAAGTTTATTTAGATGCCCCCCCTCCCAACCCACTCTCCATCTCTCCCTCTCACCATTGGAGGTGTGTAATTAGGAGTGAGAGCATGGGGATGGGGGATTTGGGGGGGGGAAGGTAAGAGGCCCTATAATCTTTTGCTGAGAAAGCACCTTGTCCTCTCCCCTGTTTATAACATCATCAAAGTTGTGCCTCTGGGGGCCCCCAGCTTCGTTAATAATTTAGGTGTTCGCTGGCCTGGCTGACTGAGGCAGGAAGCCCTTACTTATTGAGTTTGTAAACCATGTGATGATTTACGAGAACATCTTTGCGTTTGTCACGCTCATTAAATAAAATACTCTCGGTTTTCCTTTTCGTTCTCTGTGGCCTGTTTAATCAGAAACACGGAGGTAAACAGCACCCCGCTCCATCATGTACCGTTGGGCTCGCAGCAGGGTAACCAGGCGGAGGGACGGCGAAGAGATGCCGACAGGTAGGGTAAGACATAAGGTCGCAAGCGAGAAGGGCATCAAGAGTGCAGGGTCCATAAAGATGGATAAGATATAAGAAAGTACACTCGGGGAAGATAATAAAATTGTTATTCCTGTGTTACATAGAGTAAAAGTAAGTGAAATGTGGCTTTGTTTTTAAGTGAATTCCTCGTCCAAAGGCAATAAGTCTGTTTCCAGTTTCATTTTACCTTATGTTGAAATAAATCTAACAGGTCACCCCGCCTTAAACAGCTGCTACCCCAACAAAAATAAATCCATTAGTCCGCTGTGGCGTAAGCCGATTAAATAGAACTCTTCTGGGTGTATAGTTTTGAAACGGTCAGATTTTGATGATATGCAAAAAAGAAAATGCACGCAAAAAGGCACGCAGTATCTGCTTTCAGTGTCCGGGTAATTGGAAGATCTGCGTTGGGTGAAAGCCGGGGGAGAGTTGCGTCGCCTTGATGGTGGTATATTAAGGTTTGCTGGCAGCTAGCTTGGATGTGGTGCGGGGCGTTACGTGCTCGGATGACAGTCAAAGTGGGTTGTCTGGCTTTCGCACAGCACCTCACAACCTAGTTTAGCTTATGGAATTGATTGTGATGTGGCGTGGCGGAGCCTGAGCCAGCGGACAGTGCACAGCGAGAGGCGGTGGAAATGGGAAAAAAAAATCTCCGTCCCAGCATTTATGGCCTTTTGAGGAAGTTGCCCGCCGCATGTGGAGCGGATGATTGAACGGTGTCTGTGTGGCGCACGGTGTAATCGAGAGGGGAGGTGCAGTAAAGGTCGGACGCGTGGGCGCGCATGAGTGGGCTGAAGGAAAAGGGCGAAGTGCAAGAAAATGTAGGCGACCTCATCAGGAATTAAAACGCACCAAAGATGTGCGTGAATAAATTGATGCTTGAACATACGTCGGTGTGACAAGAAGTGCAGATATTTGACATCCGCTTGCGCGCGTGCTCACGTGGGGGACGTAGGCTGGACGACTCGTACTGCGGTCCACCACCAGAGGGGCCATCAATGTAGTTTGGCTTTTTGGGGCGCTGTCATGTCGTCAATCTTTATGTGCGGCCTACGCTTGACTCCGGCAGAGTCTTAGTAACAAATGTCTTGCGCACTAATATGCAACATTGTTCATGTATTTTGGTCCTCCGACCTTAATCGTTAATTAAATGCACCATTTGGTACATGGCCACCACTAACTGCATACAATCACTGTAATGTGGCTTACTTCAGCTTCATTGCACTGATATTTTTTTTCAGAAATGTAACTGTGACTGGATTATATTTGCCTAAATGTATTTTGTCTGGCTAAATATACAGTTTTGCAGTTGAATTTCTACTTGTTGAGACAGCGCGCGTGGATTATCACAGATTATATAGATTAGGATATACAATTGTGGTCAGAAAATATTATGAGTAACTTCACGTGTAACATATATGTTTAGATTTAGAGTTTTTTTTTCTTTTTTTTTTTTTACAGACAGGACTCTGGATGCAAATACTGGTCTCTGGTTCGCCAGTTGTGTGTTTTGTGTGCCTGCCTCCTACCCCAAAGACCGCCTAGTGACTTTTGTTTTGATTAAATTCCAAAAAAAAAAAAACAAGGCCTATGGATATAATCCAGTCAGTGGTTGTATATGTATGTCATTTTTAGGAGACGGGCTTGTATGCACATACATTGTTCAGACATGTAAATGTTGTGAGATGGCAGAGATAAAAACCGAAATCGCATTAAAGTAGCACGGGCAGTTACTCGCAGCCCAAACGGACAGTGTGGTGGCAAAACATTTTTTGGCTACACTTGTTTGAGTTTGAATTATGTTTCGAGTCTCCCAGAAGGCAGGGCAGCGGAGGGGATTTGTTTGTTTAACTGGATTGGCCGTTGTTTTAGAGTTAGCCGGGCCAAATTAACGCCAATACGCCTCTTCTTTAAACAGCGATTATGCTGTTTAAAACAGCTATCGCCTGTTTGCTTGGGAAGCAGCAATCGGTCCATCCAAGAAATGTAGAGTAAACACACACGGTCTTTCCTCTTCCTCGCCCCTCACGTTTATAAACCCACAGAACCTTCTGTCGCAATTTAGGGGGCCCCCAAAGTTCACCTTGTGACTCTCTCTCTCTCCTCCCCTCTCTCTCCCTCTCTCTCTCTTCTTCTGGGGGGGATTTAGGTGGTGTCACTCTAATGGGTTTTACAGTTTTTAAAGAGATTATACTTTGGGATTACTACCTGAGCGGGAGGGGGCTTAGAAAAAGTTCAGCAATGCCTTTGATGTCCAGAGTGTAAACACAACCTAAGGCTACCTTGCAAGGAGGCGGCCCTGTTTTGTTATTCGGGGCCACGGCCCTTAATTGCAGTGGCCAGGACAAAAGGGGGAAAAGGTAACATTTTTGTATAAAGCGAACGGGGCGGGGCTTACGGAACGGTAAAGAAAGGCCACTTTTGCATAATTGCTGAGGTCAATTGACATGACAGCTCTTTTGAATATGTTAAACATTTGTTCATTTCGACATGTTTTGGAGACATTTGCCTTGGAAAACCTCAATAGGAGCCTCGCAGTGACGCGACCGAAAAAAACAAAAAAAAACGAATGTGGGCAGTTGGTATAGTATTTAAATCATCCAAAACAAGCTATCGGGGGGCCTCATTACTTGTTCAGTGCTCTGCTTCTCTGCAATATTTAAACCTACGGCTCCACTGAGCCTAAGTGCAGAGATGGGGTTCTCTGTTGGCGTTATGGACATGCAAATAGGCCTTAATGTGTCCACAAGGCCCTCTAAAGGCAAATACCTCCACACTCACTCACCGAGATGAGCTTCCTTCTGGTGCAGGCGGCGCCGAGCTCTGCTCCACTCCCAAACTCGTGTGCTCGAGCATTAAAGTTAATGTTAGTTTATAACATTCAATATTGTTGGATAATTGGGTTACCACGTTGCGTGGAACACCAGTGAATGGACATGTAATAAGTGCAATTTAATATGAGCACTCTCATGATTATTCCATTATTGCTTCAGATTTGGAAAATGTCGTTAAATAGGGTAATTCGGTTTAAAAAGATGATATAATTAGCTCATGCACGAGCCTATTCACTGATATCCGGTCTTCGCTTTCGCCCCCGTAAATTTGTTTTGTCGTAAAAAAAAAAAAACACCACAGACAGAAGGAAGGCAAAAACGGCCGGAACAAAAAAAAGGGTGGAAGACGGAGACAAGACAAACGGCGTGTTGTGACAGTTATAGTCCCCATTACCTTTGAATCCGAGTCACTATTCTGCCCTGTCAAAACCGAAAAGGCAAATCAATATTGTCATTCACAACTTCAGATTAAACTCCCCTTGCTTTTACTGCCTCCATGTTCTTTTGTGGGCCATTCAATGTGCCGTAACAGTGACAAACGCATCTCAATCGATTGTTGGTGAGATCAGCGAATTAACAAGTGGAATGCTTTTTTTTCTTTTTTTTCGCCCTCCATTTGTTTTCGTTTTTTTTCTTTTCTCTCCTCCAAAATGGGCAAGGAGCGAAGCAATGGAGCAAAACACATAAAAAGACAGCAGTCATCAACAAACACAATAAAACCCTGATCTAGAAACTACTTTCCGAGGCGAGGGAGTATTGCTGTGCAAATGTTTTTGCAATTTAGAGTCAGTTGCCACAAACCACTAAATGCCCTTAAATAGTACTGTGCAGTTAAGGTTTTCAACAGGAAAGTAGTTCCAGTGCTTTATGTCGGGCCAGACATGGGAGTCATTTGAAAAGAGAGAGAGCAAAAAAAAAAAGGGATGTGGGGTAGAAAGCAAACACAGAGTAAGTATTGAAAATATCCTCTTAGACTCACGCCAGACATTCATATGTATTGACAATGTGGTTTTAATAGACCGGCATTGTTCCTCACGGCATCTGCGGAGATGTAAACAAAAGTCAGCGGTGTCTCCTCGCCACATGGACTATCCACATGTGTTTCCATAACAGATCAAGTGCACTGGCATCCCCGACGTCTTTCCTAAATCCCCGGTAATGCCGATACAAAGACGCGGCTCGCCACGGGATGGAGAGGCACACTGGGCACGCACACGGTTTGGTCCGAAATGGGTCGGGTGGGGGGAGGGGGGTGTCTGTCTAGGTAGACGCTTTAAACCTGTCGACCCGCCCCCCCGAAAAAAAGTAGAGCGCCGTGGGGGTGGAAGGAGGGGGGAAGGAGTTGCACCCAGGAGACGGTCTCCCACGCAAAGGACGAGAGGGTCCGGCTTAACGCAAAACACTCTCGGCCGCGGCTTTGGTGTGCGAATGTGTTTTGGGATATCGGCTCAACAGAAGGGAGGATGGCGATTTTGGGCGTGAGAGGTGCAGGTCGGGGTCACGGGTTCACATTCTGAGTGGATCAGTATCATTACACGCTCAAGTGCTGCGGTAATGCCCCCGGTCCCACCTGCCTTTGTCAGGTAGTGACGAGAGAGGGGGACAGAAAGGCCGAGACGCCGCCCGCCCTCCCCCCCCCCAACAAATCCGGCTAATCGGCACTAACTCGGGGGGGTCTGCTCATGCAAGCGTACGGCAAAAAACACTCACTAGCACACGAGCGAACCAACTGTTGTTATCCTGCAGCATGACGAGCTTCTGTCATTGTTCACGCCAGTTTTATAACCCGATAACTCGCCAACAAGTGCCTCGGAATGAGGAAAGATGCAGGCCAGAGGGGGGCGAGTCCGACCCGGGGGTGCACTGTAATCTTTGTGCCAAGCATGTGTGCATTTGCGTGTCGACATTAATGCCTGCTCGACGGAATTCAGTAGTAGAGTAACGAGTTATTCTTCGTAGCACACCAGTGAGTCAGTAGTGACGACTTTCTCCTACGCTGTGGTGAGCGGCAGGTATCTGTTCCATCTGCTCTCTATAACGAGAGTGATGTCATTGTCGAACCACAATTGCGCACACGGCGGATCCACTGGTTCCATTTTGTACAACCACCGCCAGACCTCTGCAAAAACAACCGCAGAAACATCTAGTTGCTGCAAAAGCATGAGCTAATACCGTGGGAGTATTTATAAGTAAAGAGGGACACTGAATGCGTTTTCACAATCTGCAAAAAAAAAAAAAAAGATTTTTAAAAGCACCTATTTATGTGATGTGTCACTTGAGGTAAATGGAGACGGAAGAAACTACTAAACTTATATTCAGAGGGTAGGAAAATAGTGTTTCTAAGCAATAGCCCTGTACGTTGTTAAGGATGAGGATAATTCCTGTTTTCCTGAGTGTTTAATCTGACATTTTGACACGAGAGGGGTCAGGGTACAACGGATTTGAATGAAAAATCTGCAGGACAAAAAACTGCAGCACAGGCCAATAGCTTTTTGGCCCAAATTAAAACCATTTTTTTTTTTGCATTCAAATGTTACGAAGTTGATGCGATGAGAAGTTGCGCCGATGCGTTCGTTTAGCCAATGTCGGCGAGGGTGATCAAAAAAAGACCACCATCTGACCGTCAGTGCAACAACAGGCTTGCATTTCAGAGAGCACGTCAGACAGAGCCACGTGTAATTGCTCACGTATACGTTCAGGGGTACGGCATGATCCTGTGTGCCTGCGGGAGTGTTTCCAGGAAATGATCGCGTACACGTTTGCATGTATGTCGGTGCGTGGGTGCGCGTCTTCGCGCGTGTGCGATACGCGGTCAGGAGTCGCTGAGCTCATTTACCTGTTAATTTCTCCTCCTCCAGTCAGAGGAGCAAGGGGTCACACATCAAAGCGGCCGGTGATGACTGAATGACAAAGGTCTCTGTCTTTAGAGCCTGCCCGGGCCTGCTCCCCGGGATTTAGACACTTAGGGGGGGATGAACAAAAAGCATTGGAATTTATTTCTTGGGCACACACTATCCGACCAGCACCTTCACACCTTTATATATATATATATATATATATATACACACACACACACACACACACACACACACGCAGATGTACATTTTTAACATGCTCGCACAGAATGTGCTCTTGCAATTTCCAAAAACGTCTATAAAAGGTTGGAGTGGAGTCCCCGTTTAATTTGCAGGAATGGGGAAACTGTTTATTCAGTTTAGGATTTAAATAGAAACAGCAGCAGATGGGAGCGGGTTACCCTGACCATTCTCAGTGGTTTCGGTGGGAAAAGAAGCATTCTTGACCAGCTCGTCGAGTTTAGTCGTTTGTTCGGAACCCAGTAGTACCGCGGCGGAAGACTGAGTCATTCAAGCTATTATTCTCCTGTAAATATGGACACTATTTATCGCTCCTTGAGGTTAAAGGACTGAAACAGACCGAGAAGTTGCCGGTGTGAGGACTTCCCCTCTGTCAGAGAGTGGCAGGCTAATTCCAATCTTCTGAAGGACCCGGTAAATATCAGGGAAACAGGTGTTAGTTTGTGTCCCACTTGAACAAAATGATTGCTGACTTGGTGTCGAACGCCTGCTGAAGTTACAATAAATCCGGATATTGAAACGTGTAATTTGTGTTTTATCGCTCCGCTCCTTACTTCATCATCCATTAAAGTGATAATGGGTACAATGACAGATAAACATTTAGCAGTTGTCCTGCCCCACCTTGTGTCGCAGGCTCACGGCAGCCCTAAAATAACATGGCGGCGTGTGCAATGAGAGCACTGAAGCGCACCACCGATTGTCAGAATCCATAAGCAATGTTTTGTCTGTCGGGAATTTTGGATGTATGGCTTGAGATTCAGGTTTCCCTCATGGTCTATCCTTCCTCGTGCATCTTGTTTTGTGGTACTTCCGGTTTTACCTTGTGGTTCATCCCCTCGTGTGTCTCGGCTTCGATTGTACTTCCTGCCATTGTTCCTTTTCCCACCTGTGTGATTGCGTCCCTGCCCTCATTAGTGTCACCTGTGTCTATTAGTCACACCTGTGTCTCATCGGTCTCACCTGTGACTCGTTCTCTCTGCCTGCCTCCCAGTGTATATTGTGTCCGTGTCTCTTGTGGGTCTGTCTGTTGTGTTTCCTGTTGTGTGCGGTGGTTTTTCTTGTGTGCGCGTGTGTTCTCTGTGATGTCCCTCACACTGACACCAATGACTTTTTCATGCAGTCATTTCTAAAGTAACTTTTCACTTTTGGGGAAAAAAATAAGCATCGTACTTACTACTATCATTCAGTAGCCTTCCCTGACAGAGGGCTGCTGCGCACACACACACACACACACACACACACACACACACACACACACACACACACACACACACACACACACACACACACACACACACACACACACTCAGGTGTGCAGTTGGGGGCTTGCTGATCAGTATCACGCAAAGAACAAAGAACAACAGTTATGGGATGAAGTTAACCCCCGCCCCCCCATGTGCTTTCTCAATCATTCAGTTCCCATGAAACACGCATGTATCAATTTGGAGTGCAAGCTCAAAGCGACACGCAAAATTACACAGATTAACGCGCCCACGCACACGCAACCAGGGTGTGTCCTCTTTGCAGTGGTGTCAAAGTAGCCAGGTATTTATGTGCCTACTTGGCTTATCAGATTTCAGCAGCTCCCCTAAGGGAACACAAAAAGATAGATAGCCATCCAGGCATGACCTCAGACACACACACGCACACACACGCACACACCTACACACACAAAGAGAACGAGAGCCATCGTAGACAGATTACAATTCAGGCATGACATCAGGCATCATCGGTGATTATCTACGTACAAAAGCTGAGATAGAACTAAAGCTAAAGTGTTGACGTATTTTGAAAGGTGGACGTGTGTGCCTGTTCTTAAAGCCAGCGCATTTTGAAACTACTCTGAAAAGTTCTTTTTTTGTATCCAGAGACACCTAGATGGAACTGTACAAACG
The DNA here is from genome assembly GCA_016785305.1 of Colistium nudipinnis. NCBI lineage: Eukaryota > Metazoa > Chordata > Actinopteri > Pleuronectiformes > Rhombosoleidae > Colistium > Colistium nudipinnis. The sequence goes on along the minus strand of JAFBJU010000996.1, from coordinate 931,158 downwards.
GCTACGCACCTGTCAGCCAGTCATGGCTTTCATCACCCCATTACCAGTAATCCGGGGCAAATCTCTAAACCAAACCAAGCTTGCGTAAAATAAACCTTGGCCGCTGACTGATCATAAATTGAATCTGTCGGCCCGTTGTTCACGCAGATAAACCAGAAGAAACAAACGTGGTCAGATAAGGGCTGAAAGAGTTTGATTTATTTTGAAATCTAAAAGAAAAAGCCTTTTTATTGCCTTGATTTGTTTTTTCATTTTAATTTTTTTTAAAGCACACCATGTTTATTTTTCTTTTATAGACGTGGGAGGAGTTGAACTTTAAACTGCCTCCTTGCATTTTTCCCACGCTTTTTTTTTTTCTCTCTGTTTTTCCCGGTCCCTGTCACGCTTAATAGAAGAAACGTATGTAAATGCGGATAATTTAGTTGCGTGCGTGGCGGTTATTCATGCTGTTGTTCTGGTGGAGCCAGGTGAGCTCGGCTTCACCTGGCTGATAGCATCTGATGTCACATCAGCCCTGTCTCCAGGCCCCGGGGCCTCACCCCCGTTTATTTAACTGTAATCATTTTAAGGCATCTCTTTTTCTTGACTATCACTAAACGATAGAAGGAAGGAGATTGAAAGAGAGAAAGAGAGAGAGAGAGAGAGAGAGAGAGAGAGAGAAAATGGAGCAAAAGGGAATGCCAGAGAAGGAGGGGGAGAGGGAGGAGGCACACCTTCAGATCTCAGATTCTTTCCTCTGCTTGTTCTTGCGAAAAGCGGCAAGCGCAGTAATGCCTTTGAGTTTTATGTCGTATTTTATAATGCCTCATCTCATGCACGCGCCAGTGTATGTGAATGGTCACGGAATGCGCATTTTCAGGAATGTTGGCATGCCGTGACATTGTTTCTCGTTCTCAGTTTACACTGGCCTGAGATCCTTTTTTTTTTTTCCATATCTTTATTTATTTCGTTTTATTTCATTTTGATGCATTTTCCTTCGAATCTACAAATATTGTATTCTTCCAAGAACATGGTTCGGACGTGCAACACACTGGGACCATCATTTTGACGACGGGATTTGTGGAGGTGGAAGGTCAAATGATGTAGATGACAGCTCGGACTTAGAAGTTTCGGGGCAAGGTACCCCTCCCACCAACCCCTCCTCCCTTGCTCCTCCCCAGGCGCTCTGTCTCTGTCAGTCTGTCTTTTTTTTTTCTCCCATTACACATTTTTTTCTCCTTCTTCCAAATTTCAAACTGCTCGATGAGTCGCGTTTGCTCTACACCATTCGTCCTCAGATAAGGGGCCCCCCCCCTTGGAAAAAAAAATATATATATTTTTTTAAACTAAATTGTTCTTGCACCTCTGGCAAGATGAAACACAGTGATTCCTTTGGTGGCCTTTTTTGTTTGGTTTTGCTTGTTAAACCCTACCCATCCATGAAGGGGTTTGCCGAGCACCTATGCTCCCTTCTGTTCATTCACAAACGCAAACCTTGTCAAGGTGTGCCAACTCTCAAGCATGTACAACACCCTTGTCAAATTTTCACATCAGAAAACAACACTGTTTTGGGGAAGAGTTACAACCTAAGTGAGAAATAGATTGTTTAGTGAAAACACTGGAGGAACTTCTTTGCCTGGGGGATGGAACTGAGACGCGTGTGCAGCCCCCCACCGTCGGTCCAAGGCACCTCTGAAGCATGAATGCACATGCACACATATGCGTGCATATGCACAAATGCCCACGTACACACACGCACATTCACATACTTGAAGAGATCTGTCAAATGCATGAATGTACTGTACTTGCACATCAACACCCTCCCTTAAAGTCTTTCTCACACACACACACACACACACACACACACACACACAACATTGTTCAGATCCAATGCTCCAGAGTCCCCAGAGTGCCAGCACTGCACCGTCTAAAGAGCAGACATTTGTACCTGTTACTCCTTCACTCTCACAAGAAGCTGTGATGCCGCCACTTCTAGTCGTTCCCTGGGTGTGTGTGTGCGAGAAAAAAGAGATGTGTTACACACAGGGGCCGTGAATGGAAAGAAGGAGTTATGACAGATGACTGCAGACAAGGGGAGACGTTGGTGGGGGGGGGGGTTGGGTGGATAGACAAGTGAGCTGGGTTTTTAACTCAAGTGCTCATTTTATAATGCATTACACAAATGTGTGTTGCCCGTGGGACAACGCAATTATGTATTTATCCCCACCCTCATGTAACCAACGTCTTCATCACAAGAGACAAAGAATCACATGACTGCTGCTGATAATTTGTCTCATTAGACTCGGAAATCTTTGATTTGGGATTTCATGTTCAGTTACAGATATGGTTGAACCCCTGGCGAATCATTTCGGCAGTGGTCCGGGTTCAACACTGGAGGTAGACTTGTTTTTCCCCAAGGCCATCACTGTGTCTTCAGAGTGAGCACAAAACGGAAAAAAAGGAAAATATTTATTTGTTGGAAAATGACGAATCACCATAATGTGGTGGAAACCACTTAAAGCAATATAATGGAGAAAGACAAAAAAACAAAAACCAGAGCTCCTCAGTGTCTTCATCATCCAAATGTTACACCGACTTGCTTGACCCCTCGCTGAGTTGGAAGCATCTCTCTCTCTGCCATTCATTTGTTTCAAGTTGCCCTCACACTGGACCCACTAATGGGTCCTCTCTCTCTTTCTCTCTCCCTCCCTTTCACCTTCTCCCTCTCTCTCTCTCTCTCTCTCTCTCTCTCTCTCTCTCTCTCCTCAAGCTGTGCGCTCACTAATGGACAGATGGCATCCCATTGTTTACTGAGCCAAGGTACAATGCCTTATCGGCCATAGCAGCGGAAACTGGGCTAGCATTTCTGCTTGACCCAGCTTAAATGTGCCACCAAAAAAAAAGGGGAGGAGGGGAAGGAGGGCAGGAAGAAAAGGGGAGGAAGGGTAGAAGAGTAGCAATATGATTTCTGGCCCCTCTCGTTTTACCTCTTTGACCCTGGGTAGTGTGTGCATTTCTGTGTATGTGTGGGTGCTTGTGTGTTTGTGTGTGTGCGCGCACGTGGTGTGCGTTTAAATGGTCAAACCCCTCCCCCCTCTTGTCCCCTCCTCACCTCGCTGTAATCGAGTGAGCTGTGACAGCTCCCATCATATATACTCACAGCAACACACGCACAAACACACACACGCACACACACGCCTCAGGGCTGGATGGGATTTCTCGGCGATGGGATGCAATCAACTCGGAGCCAATCAGTAATGAGGGTTAATCAGTTGATCGATCCGAGTAGAGTTGCTCTGCGGCCTTGCTTCCCCGTGACTTTGTGTTTTGAGCAGGTGGGAGAAGTTTTGTATTGATAACTTTGTTTAAAATAAAATGTATAAATACAATGACAAACACAAGCGTTACAATAATTATACAATTTCATAAAACTTCACAAAACTATTTGTGATGCGAATTTATTTGACATCTGTTTAGTGAAGATAATTGGCGAAAGAATTTTCACAAGTCATGCTTGAGGCAGAATTGGATAATATTTGAATTTAACTTCATTCGATCAGATTGATCTTCTGATCTGTTGTGTTCGTGAAGTCCCCCACAAAAGAGCAGCTTGAACATCACTGGCTCCTGTCTCCTACCCTACACCCCCCATCCTCTCCAATCCTTTGAACCCCCTGAGGGCCCGAGACCTGGGGAACTTTTAATTATCCCCGGCTCTTCTTCAACACTGGCCACTGAATGGTCAACAGGCTTTTGACTACTTACCGAGGCTTCAGCGCCTGAATAATAATGGCAAACAATGTTCCGCATGCAGGGAGAAGTGTCTGAGGGGAGCCGGTGGGCTGAGGGAGAGAGATGGACGGAAAGAGAGCGATTGGGGTATCATTTGATAAGCCTGTCAGTTAATTAGCCCTGCTTCAGGAGGAGGGAGACGAGGGAGGGAGGGAGGGGCCCTCTCCCCCCCCCCCCCCCCCCCCCCCATACAGTCACACAACCACCCACCCGCCCCCCTGATGCCCAGAATGGCCATCAGGCATTATCCGCGGCCGCCTATTTTTTATGGTGCTTTTGCAGGCTCCACTGACGAGGTTGTTAAGCAGCATGCGGGGCATATGGTGCCAGGATGGACACACGCTGTTGTCAGTCAGTTGCACATTAACAGGAGTGCAAAAGAAAAGTTTTTTTTTTTTTATGTGGTCGCAGAGGTGGGACCAAATGTGTTTCTCTCTGGGAGCTCTAGGTCCTCCGCAGTGACGGAGGCGTTTGGACTGTCCCTCAGATCAATTGTGTGGGGTGTCCTCTTAGCCTTACGGCGCAGCCCGCTCCTGCCGAAGTCTGAATTCCCAACGTTTAGACGACCGTCATAGAGAAAATTCCCAAAGACCACTGCCAGAAACAATGCTGTGCGGGAAGCTTAATACGTTGCAAGGTTTATTTGGATAGGATTTGCTCTTATTTAAAGGGTCACTTTAAATGCCAAAACATATTTTCCCACTTATTCCTCATGGTAACAAGCCATCCCCATAGTTTTACGTTTTATTTGGCCAAGTTTTTCAGATCTTCACCGACATTGGCAGAAACTGCTGCTCCAGCTAATCTGACAGTGAGCTCTTATCCTGCGTAACCACAATATTTTCCCTGGAAGGGGAAAGCTTAATACGTTGCAAGGTTTATTTGGATAGGATTTGCTCTTATTTAAAGGGTCACTTTAAATGCCAAAACATATTTTCCCACTTATTCCTCATGGTAACAAGCCATCCCCATAGTTTTACGTTTTATTTGGCCAAGTTTTTCAGATCTTCACCGACATTGGCAGAAACTGCTGCTCCAGCTAATCTGACAGTGAGCTCTTATCCTGCGTAACCACAATATTTTCTCTGGAAGGGGAGGATTCAAATGGAATTTTCTTTGGATGCTGAAAGTATCAAAAACGAAATAAGATTCATTTTCAAAAGCCAGAATTTGGTTCTGATTCTTGAAAAAAGAAACCGTAACCTTTTTACTCATGTATGAAACCCCCCCCAAAGAGGAATAGTGGGAGCCATGTATAATGACGTGTCAGATTAATGCACGCTTTGAACACGCCTTCCGTGCTTTTCACTCCCTTGACAGATATTTGCATCCCATTGTGTGGCTGATTTAGTATTTACATTATTGTATGCACTTGGCTTTTGTGCAGTCGGTTCATAATAGTCCACTTTGTTCCAGTTAATCACAAAGAATTTTTGTTTTGCCTGCAGCAAATTCAGGGGGACACAACATAAGCAAGAGCCCAATTTTTCTCTTTCTTTCTTTCTTTCTTCCTATCCTTTCATTCAGTGTCTCCTTTTATATTCTTTCTTTCCCCTAGTCATCATACACTCTCTCCCTCCCTCCCTCCCCCACTTCTACCCTTCCGATCCACCATGGACCTCTGCCCCTGTTGCACCTCTTAATGTGGATTTTTCAGGTGCAATCACCTCTTCATCCCTCCACTCTTCCATCCCTTCCCTCTTTCTCCCACTGTGGTGGCTGGGCAGGCCGAGCCCTGGGGCGGGAGAAGCAGCGCCCGGATCTGTTCTGTGTCGTGTGACTAGTTATTTTTATCCCAAGTCACTTTCTAAGCCCAAACAGCTCCCTCCCCATCCCATTCTCTCTGCTCTCTCTCTCTTTACTTTATTACATTTTCTTCCACTTTTCATTTTGATTTATTTTTCTCATTTTTGGAAGGTCTGCTGGTTCTCTCCCGGCCCATTATCCACTTTAAATTGACCAATTATATTTGCTAAACGAGCAGCGTAAGATAACATTGAGTGGACAGTGTTTATGTGCCATTGCTCTGTGAAATCACACAGAAGAGATACAAACTTGAAAATAGCAATAGAAATAGAAAACCTGGTATCATAGCCATGTTCAAAATAAGGACATAGATGTGTCATTCTCGTCTGTTCCCCTGAAAAAATCAGTGCCGTGTAAAAACTACATATACCGGTATAGTTCAACTTGTATTTTGTTCCAAAAGTCTTTCTGGAAAACGTCTTGTTTTGTTCTACAGCATTTTGGGTGGGTACAAAATATGTTGTCAGGAAAGAGGATACACACACACTTTTACACACACATACGCACACACCCGGTGCACGCTGTCAGGAGGAAGCCCATTGTGCAGAGAGGAGATCGATGGATGGGGTCAGGTCATGGCAGAAGAGGTAAAGCAGAAACAGGCTGGATATTGTTTTCTGCATCTCTTCCTCCTCCACCGTCCAGAGACACCACTGGTCAGGGCTTTCACACCAGGGCACAACCTTTCAGCTCAGGGGCTAAACTCTGTTCACTTCCCTTTGTGCAAAAGCGCTGTAAATTAAAAATGAGGTTTAAAGACTTTGGTGATGATACAAGAAAATACACAAGATTGCTTTAAGTTCATTAGAAATCTCGGCAACGGCAGCGTGCTCTCTCTATCACAACTGTTAATTCTTGCTGTTTTGAGCAATCAGCTGTTATTTTGGGACGCTGGCCCCTGACTGATAAGTGTGGGAAAGGAGCATGTGGTTCTCCGCAGCACTCCTCCAGCCCTACCCACAATGATGTGCTTTGTCCACCTCGCATTCCCTCCTGCCCTTTCCTGGGCACTACATAGGGTTTGCATTGTGCTTAATACAGTTTACAGTGGCCCTAGGACGTTTGACTTCCCCGGGTATCCAAAGTCGGCACATTTCTAGGGGCCTTAACAAACTGGGACAAAAGACTTCATCTGCCACTTTTTTTCACAGCCGGGGCTGAGGGTTGCTCAGCTGGACGATGTGACCGAAAATGCCTGGTGCGATCATAGCAAGCCATGAAATGCAATTATCATTAAAAAGAAAAACCTACAGCTGCATGGTGGATTTTCGTCGAGGAGATTCTGTCTGCAGGGCCCATCACTGATGTAGCTAATGAATTAGGACTGACCAAACCGAGCTAATCATTCACTTGGGCTTTCATATGACCTTTACAGCCCCAAGGTGCTCTGCGTCTCATCTTTTTAGGCCGGGGATTGATGAGCTGCAGACATGCCAGCGGAACCCCTCTGTTAGGAGATGGAGATGGTTGATATATTTATATATATGTACAAACCATGGATAACAGACTTCAAATGATAGCAATCACTAAATTAGCTACCGAGCATTTGGTTCAATTGCCAGACTCGATATAGGACAGCGGAAGAAAGGGCAGTGAGGTGTGGAGCGCTGACAGTGATGGATGGGATGGGGGGCGTGTATGGCTGGCAGATTGTTTCAAGACCAACCTGTGGCTCACTTACCAAAATGTGCTTTGCGCACAGCTCCACGGCCTTAATAAATGTAGACTCTTAAGTCTAAACCGTTTTGAAGATATTGTATTTGTGCGTAATTACGTTGCTTGGACTTTAGTCCTGAGCTATACTTTTCTGTCGAAAGATTATTTTCCACATCTCCTCTAAAGTTATCTTTTTTTTTTTCTTTTTTTTTCTTGGAAGAAGTTTTTGTTTGCCAGTCATCCTGGCATTAGTGCTTACTTGCCATTAAGTGTGATCCCCTGTTATTAGTTTGACTCACCAGACGCAGACTGTTGGTATTTTCTCTGAGTCAGCACGCCTTCACTCTGAAGATGGCAAGTTTTGTCTAAATGTAACACTGGTCAATGAGGTAGGCCTGCTTGGGTCTGAATGGTTGCAAACACCTTCAGAGAAGAGGTTTGCAGCATTTGCCTAACGGCGCACATGCTAACGCGCGTGTTGGCGCAACACAGAAAATATCAAACACTGAACTAAAAGAAAAATGAGACTTTGATTACATTATGGATTTTTTTCCTTTTTCTTTGTTAAAAATGTATCGCAGTTTTTATATCTATTTTCTATTGTTGCTTTCGTGGTTCGCACTCATTGCTCATTAAGTATTCTAACTTGGTTTGTTTGCCGTACAGCCTTCTTGCTCACGTCACATGGCTGGCTCTTGACTGATGGCATGCTCTCTTTCCCCCGAGCTGCTGGGTCCCCTGGTAGCCTCGTCCCCAACCCCCCACCCCCTGCCACCCCGCCACACACGGCTCCCTCGGGGTGTCGCCACCAGAGTGTGTGTATGCAAGCGCGTGAATGTGTGTGGGTCCTGTATCTCCCCTGTGCAGGTAGCTAAGTGTGACAGCTCACTCCACAGGTAATAGTCAGGTGGGTGAAAAAAGGACCCCCCTGGGAAGGTCTCAGTCGACCAGACCCTAAGGGACACACACACACACACACACGTTCAGAGAGAGAGAGAGAGGGAAAGAGAGAGAGAGAGATTGAAAGATAAACTAAAAGAGGGAGGTTGATAGGTCAACCGGCGAGAGGTTTCAAAGCTGAGGTAAGGGTTCCCCAGTGACTTACCCACAACCACTAGTCACACCTCCCGGCCCAGACCTGACACAAATGTGTGTGTGTGTGTGTGTGTGTGTGTATGTGTGTGTGTGTGTGGATCCAAATGCTCCATACCAAAGGAAGCGGCAGTTCTGACCACACAGAGGGAGACACAGAGTGCATATTAATGCTGGCCAACATGTGTCTGCTAATGCTAAGGAGGTCAACATCTGACAAAAGCATGATAAATGACCACTTGATCCTCTGTTTCCCGTTTCCACTCGGGCTGTATGAAGCTCTGTGGCTGGGTGGCGAGCAAGGGTTATTCATTCCATAAAGGCATTTCTATTTATCGAGGGGTATTCTATTTGAAATACAATACATTTTATGGGACGTTGTTGGGACAACATTAAGGAAGATTACTTCAATAATGCTCCACCTAATAAGGGCTCCAACTATGTTAGCAACTTACACAGTTGCAATCATTCTTCCGCAAAGCAAGAATCTTCCAAAATCACAGTTTGAACAATTGTGGTAACTAAGCTGGCCATTTACGTCCTATGAACCATAATTAAGCGATACAGGTTTCCCAAAACCACGGTTTGGAATATTGTGGTAACTGCACTGGTAATTGACATTGCACGAAAACGTTATTCATTGACACGGGCTTCCTGAAAGCATTGTTCCAACAAATGTTTGCAAGCAGTGTTATTAATTTGTGTTGCTTGGAACGCCAGCTCTTGGGCTTTGTTCCTCGTGACAACATCATCAAACGATCCAATCGGTGGAATGATAACACCATGTGTGTTAAATTGAAAATGTTTTAATAATTAGGACATGAAGATACTTAACTTGTCCCCGTGCAACACCGGATCCTGTACGGCGTAGGAGCCCCAACCTCACGTGTAATCTTTCTATGCAAATCCTACTGCCTAATAATGGGAATATACATTCTTTGCAGACTCGGAGACATGAAATAAGGCTTATCTTCCCTGTTTCCAGACAGGTGGTGATTTGATAGCCGTCCTCAAACTGCAGAGCATTATAGCAGGTGTTTGCAAGGATTCTTAATAGCTCCCATGTGTCTGAACATGCCTCGGCCTTCCCTGACAGTAAGTGTGCGTTCAGAGGACGCGTCAAGGTGGTTTTGCACATGTTCTTCAAAACCGTTTTTTTTTTTTTTCCTATAATCTCTCCACACAGGAACTATTGTATTGTCTTTTCTTTTTCCGCCAACCGCAGCGTTTGAGTCAGAGTTTACTCGGTCATGGAAACATTCCTACTCATGTGTCACAAGACAGAAAGACCTCCCCAATGTTGCGCTGCGTTGCCATCGAACCCCCGTCCAAAAAAAAAAAACTGTCTGACAAGGCAACACAAACAAGATTCTCCCCCTCTTGACTCTTCTCGTCAGGTCTGCCCTTTATCACCCTCTCTAGTTTTTTTATGAAGGGAGGCCTATCTTTGGACTATCATTTGACATCATGTACACATTCCTCCTACCAGATGCTCCCTTGTGATATGCTGTGTGTGTGTCCCCCCCCCTTCCTTGCTATGTGACTCAATGGGCCGCTTTCTTCCTCTGTAGCCCACCCCTTCCATCCACACACAAACATATAGACCATGTCAGCCAAGACCATTCAACTGATGGAGACGGCTGCTGCCGGGGGAAAAAAGCCACCACATGATAGTGGGTCCGGCCCCTCGCAGAAAACCACCTTTTCTATCCATGGGGGGAAACAGACAATGCTTTGTGGACCATATAGAGGGAGTCTACCCCTTCTATTAAAGGCACTGACGCCCAGCTGCTTAAGCACGTCAGCCAAACTATGGACCATTGTTACATGCATGCCGGCTTTAGTCACATCCCTTCCTCGATTGGCCCCCAGTGATGATCAATGGGCAGGCCCTGCTGGAGTGGCTGAGGGTCTGTGGCACCCCACAGGTCTCAGCACTGGGTCCACTCATCTTGTGACTGATCGCCTGTCACTCTCCACCCTCTCCACACCCCTGGCCTGGAAGAGGCATCCGTCTTGCCCTCCTCAATTAAACCCACCCACCCATCCTGGAATCCTTGTCGGTGGTTTCCGGCCTTGTCGGACCATGTAGACACAACGAGCTGCATCTTTTTTTCATTTCCTTCCAAAGCGAGGTACACTTTGTATCGGCTGAGTTTGCAGGAGACATTGTAGGTGAGCCAGTCCTGTCTCATCCTGTCTCCATTTTACGACTGCCTTTAAAAAGCTAATGTCTGTGATCTCATCTGTTTGGTGCAATTAAATTCTTCTTTTAGTGGTATTGCGAGGAGGCCTCAGCTAACGCGTCCATCAGAAGAGGTGCTGCATATAGGAGACATGCTCAGTTAGACCGCATGGTCATAAAGGTTATATTAATGGTTTATGTACCCCACTGCAGCATTGTTAATGGCAAATGGCATTTACTGGGTGCTGCAGAGGAAGGCCATTCAATCCACTGTATGGTTTATCTATCATGTCAAGCGCTCAATAAAAAGCCTTCACTAATATCAAAGGAGACTCAACACAAAGGCTCTACCCCAGGGCTAGGTTTAAACCTTCTCTTCTGTTTTATGTAAAAAATGAGTAGTTTATATTTTCAAAATCCGTTTGAAATTAATCAAATTAAATTCCTCTTTGCCCCGTGCCTAAGTATATGCACACACACACACGCACAGGGACAAAACGCACACCGTGTTATGTGTGAATGTGTGCAACAAAGCGATCAGCACACAGGGAGACAAACCCTGGTAAAAAAAAAATATATATATATATATAAATAAAGAATTTCTGGGGATGTCTCAGATCTGGCTCTGTGAAATAGCTCGTGTCTGAAACCAGTGACCGATTTCACGTGCCCGTCCGATTGTTCGGTGTCCGTTTATCTGTGATGATGTCATCAAATCCAGCCCCCCCCCCCCTCCCCAACCCCAGCAGCACTTCATTGGTTTTTACAGTTAAGCAATCCCCACTATGCTGGCTGGATGCTGGAGAGGGATAATGATAATGATGATGGAGGTTATCGTGGAGTAATTACTGTGCATGGAGGATTGCACGCAGTGCGAACGAGTACAACACAAGCGAGAGAGTTTGAGAGATTGAAAGAGGGAACTGGGAGGAAGGATGGGGGGGGGGGGGGTGCTGCTTATATCTCTAAATGTGTCACTTGATTGAAGTGCGTAAGGTTCTGAGCTAATTACATCCAGAACCGCAGCCTAGGAACAGATGCCATACTTGTGCATCAATAAATGCTTATAAGTAACTTATTTAGGGCCGCCTGCCATGCAAGGAAATGGCATGACTTAAAGCACAGGCGCCCGGGGGCTATTCCACAGCTCTTTGTCTTGTCACCCTGCATCTTTTAAATCTATTCACCGCTTCAAAACAACACAGACAGACAGCAGGGCAGGCACAACAAAAAAAAAAAAGAGAAGAGGAAGGAAGGAAGAAGGGGGGGAAAAAAATACAAATATTCACACTTTGCAGACAGTATTAAGTTTGTCATTTGGCTTGTCTGGCATCAAAGAAACGCTGTCTTCCCTTTAGATTTGTGAGTGGTACAGGAGTGGTGAGAGTGTTGCTTTTGAGGCCAAGCTCCCGTTTGACGAAATGCAGCTGTTCTTCAAAGTTTCAAGATAAATATGTTTTGACTTGAGCGCACGGGAGATACATAAGTCTGACAAGTCACGGCTATGTTTTATTTAGTTGCTTGGCGTAATAAACCGGCGCGGGTCTGCGCGCCTGAAAGTTGTGCGTTGTCGAAAAAAAATGCACAGGTACCCTCCTGCTTTATGGTTTCGCTCGGTGTGGAGCCGGAGACACGTTTTTATTGTTGTTTTTTCTGGCGGAGCACACGTTGAGGTGCTATTATTTCTGCCGACTGCTGTGAGTGACAGACAGGCCGACCGACTACTACTGACAATCCCGCAGCAGAGCACGTTTAGAACGGAATGTAATCAAAGCCAGACCTTTGCGTTGTGCAATGATAACAGGCAATTAGCGTTGCCACAGCCGCGGAGCTCCGCGATTCGGTGTGTGCATTTGATTGACACAGTTCATATCAATGTCATTTCTGAACCGTTTGAAGTTGAGCCTCGGAACGGCGGTCGAGTCATTAGTGCAGTTCTGAATGCGTCTCATTGTTGTCTCCCGAATGTATCCATCAGTGCCCTGTCACCTGTTTTCATGTCCTCTCTCATGTTTGCGCGGCCAATCCTGCACGTCGATCAAGGAGAAACAAACGCATGCCATCGTGCTAACGCTCTCTCTCTCTCGTCAATTTTGTGTGCATGAGTGCGCACCCGTGCGCATGAAAGTTTGCGCGCATGTTGTCCAAGTATGCCAGAGATCCCTGTCCCCATTCGCGGAAAGAAAAAAAAAAAGAAAAGCTATTTAAAGCAGCCAAGCTGGAAAATCGACTGTGTGTAACATTAAGGGCCCCTGCACATTCCCGAGGATTAGCATACAGAGGAGAAAGCTATTTTGCTCGTTACTTTCCCCGCTACGTGACGTAAGAGGGCGAAAAGTCCCTGGGAGCTCTGGTGGGTTTGGATCAGCCTGCATGACTGACCCGTCCTGGAAACACCGCGGTGCTCGACACACAAAAAAAAAAAAAAGAATCCACATGCAAGCGAGCAGCGAGCATTTCCCTTTTCGCTATTCCCTTCTGTCTATGTGAACGCGAGAAGCTGTTTTGCAACTGACAATTGTCCAAGAGAATAATTAGGCAGGTTTGCATTTTTCATGAGAGTAATTCATTCAATTCTTCTCGAATGTGCATTTTGCAACCTCACACTGCATATAATCCGTTCCATATTAACATATTTGAAATATGCATGATCTTTAAGGAATATGCCATATGTTAGAGACGGGCCCCGCACCACGGGTTTAACCATGTGTAAGTGGGACGCAAATGCCCCAGTTTGTTTTGTAATATTTTGCGTAACACGCTTAGGAATAAGTTTGCAATGGAATTCGATCTCAAGCCTGTCTGTTCCTGTTCATCACAGCCGGTTCATATTCATAATGGGATCTGCTGCTAAAAACACACACATGGATCGTAAAACAAGATCATGATGGCGAACAACTTTTATATATATATTTATATACTTAATAGCGGAAGCTTGTTAAACTATTTAAAGACCCACATGCATGGCTATCTTTATAGATGACAATTATACACGTGCGTGTGTTTCTTTGCATTTGAGCGTACATGTCTATTTGTCTGAGTGTGCAAACATGTTTGCACACAAATACATGTGCAGCGTTTGCAGGCAGTAGGTGTGTTTGTGAACCGCCATCCACTGCGTGGACACAAAGAAGGGGGAGGATGTGAGGGAGGGAGGTGGTGGTAGCAGCTCCAAAACATGGCTAATTTTTCCATGACATCACTCCTCTGGTATCAAGAGTGTTGACGTACCGTCCGGCTTCTCCTCTCCTCTGCCGTGCCACCCGCACGAGAGGGCATGTGCTGTAGCAGGGGGACCGTGCATGTTGCTGGCTCATTTTGGGTTCCAAGTGGCCCGCTGCCAGAACCTCTGCTTTGCATTTCCTCCCAGGGCTAATTTATCACATCCTCCTCTCACTCGGTCTTCTCCAGGGGTTCCGGTTCTCCTGCGTTGGGCCGCTGCACGGCAACGATAGTGTCCACCGGCCGCGTCGCTGCAGTCTACCCCGCCTACATTTCAGGCCGATTTTGATTAAAGAGAGCAAAGGCGAGATTTTAAGCTCACACATCACACCATCAAGTCAAGTCGAGTCAAAACATGGACTAAAGCTTACTCTGCAAAATTAAGGAAGCGTAATTTTATGTTTAATCAGAGCATATGTGTGTATGTGTGTGCGAAAGACTGTTACATGTGTAAATAATGAATACAGGATGTCGTCGAGAGCTATAGCGTACGTATTATCATTAACACTCTATTAAGTTGATCTATGAAATGAAACAACGGTGTGTAGAGACGTTAAAGCTGTCAGACTCGAGGCATCGTTAGTACCAAAGCAGCTGGAACATACTTTCTCAGAGTGTCGGGTGAGTCTTTAAATCCGAGCACAGTATGCGATGAATATGAAACAAACCAAAAAAAAATGGAATCCAAGGTGTCTGATTTCACCTCCGGGGCAGGAGGTGTGTGTGTGTGTGTGTGTGGGGGTGGGGGCGCAGCTCTGTCGAGAGCTACTATATTTTAATGCCTGGAGAATTTGTCGACTTGTTTGGGCGGTGAACAAACAACTCGTGGCATATATACGTCCACAGCCCCACCTCTCTCCTGCATCCACAGCTGCAGCCGCCACCCCCGATCGTTTTGATCTAATTTCCTTTTTTTTTTTTTTTTTCCATCCCCCCCCCCCTCTTCCTTTACCTTTCCTGCTGAAATTGATTTCTGCTTGTTTGGTTTGGCAGTAATAAGATCAACAGTAGGATCATGTTTCAATGGCATACTACCTTGAACCCCAGGCAAATGATTTGTCCAAACTTAATAATGGAAATACTTAGGATGTACTGGGAGATGTAAACAGTAGTTGTAATAAAACAGCGCCGGAAGGTAAGGGCTCCTTTAAGTTGCAAAGCCTTTCCACTTACTGTATGTTAGCCGCACACACCTCAGGCTCTCCCCAAACACTGCGAATAAAAATGTATCCCCGTCCAGCCTGTCGGAAAAGTCAGCCAATAAAAGCCTTTTAATTGGAGTGCCGTCTGTGGCCTGACATGTCCAGCCCCCCCTTTGACCAACGACAAAGTCGACAACAACGGAAACATCTAATGCTGCACACTACACAGACTATTACTCTGAGCCTGTCACATATACATGGAGAGATAGTTCAGGTTCCGCTAGAGTCCAAATGATGTTACGATGCCTCTTCTCCTCCAAGAGGGATCGCCAATGTGACAAATAGATATTTTCCAATGGCCGCAACTGCTCACAACCATACCGCTTATTGTTTTCGGGACGTTGCTTCGTGAACTGTCACGGCTATATGAATGATTGCTCCGCAGTAGACTCAGGTTCAAATAAACATAGATCAACACTGTTCTGTCTTGTCTGCCGTGCCAATCCGTCCACATGGTAGCTCATTCCAGGATATATTTAGCTTTTCAAAAAGTATGCCGCATGTGTGTCAGTTTCTAATTAAGCCCTTTCAAACGTCTTGTTTACGGGCCATCTCCTCACACCTTGTATGCATTGGCCCACTTGCATTCCTCAAAGTGAATTAGATTAGTTTCACTCCACGGAGGATGGCAGAGTTACTCCCTGTCTTCTGCCCTGACCTGAAAATGTATCCATTCAGGAAATGCTTCACATCCCCTCTCTCTCCTTTCCCACAGATTTATGTGCCTTTTTTTTTCTTTTTTTTTTTTTGCAAAAATAGATTCCTTAATAAAGTCTTCTGTGTTTAAAACTACTTGTCCAGGTGATGCGTTCCCCTCATTATCCTGGCTAAAATAACGCTGAATGTTGTGCACTCAGTCACTGGGGTCAGTCGAACATTGCTGAGAGTTTAAAATATAGATCTACTTTCAATGTTGAGGTCAATCCTCAAATAGATGCCAAAACTGTGCAGAGTATTAGTGCAAATAAAAATATATGTTTAAAGATTTGAGCATGTGAGGCTCGAGACCCAAAACAAATACATACACAATCATCCCGCTCCTACTGCACATGTTCAAACACTACCACACACACACACACACAATGGCATATTCTCCCATTAATTCTGAACCAGACTTCTTGTCCAAATTTCATTTATTATCATGTATTATCATGATTTTTTCTGGTTTCTTGCCACAAGTCAATTGGTAATGATAACATTAAGGGGGAAAAAAGCAACCAAGAACATTTGGGGAGCTTTGTTGGTGGCATAACTGCTGTGATTGTAATTGTGAGCCTGACAAGTTTATAATGAAATGAATTTGTACTCGCAATTAAGAAAGTGTCATGCCTTTTATGATTTCCATGGAAGTCTTATTGTTCTTCCTGCACTCATTTGTCTACCTCTGTAGTAGTGATCCAATAAAAATGAGGCGTAGTCGGTGACTAGTCATGACAAGGCACATATTGGCAATAGGGGCCGGCGTCTCTTCTCAAAACGTTTTCTTTCTTTCTTTTGATATGATCAAAAGTGTAAACCATACAAGCTAAACTGGTCAGCTGCTCGGTTTTTGAACCCTCGGCCCGAAATAGTAATGGAAACTCCGAAAGGTTGTGGAAATAAACAGCAGGAGTTGTGTCAGCGTGGGGGCGGGACTCGTAAAACACCTGTTTGCAGTATGTGAGCCTGAAAGCTGGAGTTGTTAATGGAGAGCCATAAATCGCTCACTCCATTGTTCTGTCACCAGGTTGCAGGCCTGCATTTCTCTGTGGGATTCATGAGGTAAAACTTTGTTGAAAAGTATAAAACACCCCACACACGAACACACCCCTGCGTTACTCCTCTGACATCCAACGCTTTATAGGCACCGCCTCACCTTTGACCCTAACAAACTCTTGACCCTATCCGAACATGCAAATCCCCTTTTATGTTTCAACTCCCTCGCAGGAAATTCGGTTCTGGCCACAAATTCTACCTTAAAAGAATGACCAAAAAAAGCACAGTGAAACACCGTTTGGCTGTACTGTACATTAGTCACATTTATTTTGGTGACAGTCTGATAAAACCTGAAATTGATCAGACTGTCCCCGATGCTGACCTGTGAGGATTTGAGAAAGCTTACCGAGAGGGCTCTCTTTACTAATCAGCCTTTTGACAACAAACACAAGCTGTTTGGTTCAAATAGCGCATTATTGTGTGTGTGTGTGGATAGCGCATTCATGTGTATATATCACCTGGAAAGCCAGAGTAAATCCCCCGCCCTTCTTTTTTTTCTTTCTTTTTTTTTTGGATGTCTAAAGGGTCTCGCTGATACGCCACAGACAAAAGAAGGAGGCAGAGGAATTGAGAGGAGGGGCTGGAAAAAAATAAAAGAGCAGTTGCTCCAGACAAGCCTGGACGAGACAGGGGGGGAGACCTCTGGCCTCCCGCCGGTCGTCCCTCGGAGAGCGGATCGGCTCGCTCTAACTAGCCGCACAAAAGGCCGCAGAGGGAGGAGAGCGGAACACCTGAGATCAGATCTGCTGATCACTTGCCTGAAGTAAAGGGTCGTCTCGGCGTTCATCCATCCTGCCTTTAAAGGGCCGGGCCCTCTTTGCGAGAGGAAAAACTGCAAGGGGTTGAGGGGAAAAAGGAAAAACAAAGAGAAAGTGATACATTGTGCCTTTAGTTTGAGTTAGGCTCAATCTTTCTTTTTTCTTTTTTTTCATTTTTTAAATCACAATGTAGCTTATAAACTAGAACCATCAAGTAGGGTTGAGGGGTTGTTTTTTCAGTGCCGATTTTCATTTTTAAACAGTTCCAGTTCATTAAAATGTTAATTTTATTCATTATGAAGCAGCTTTTGGAGCGCTCCGGAGTGAGGACTCTGGCTATGAGTCCTGTTAAATTGAAGAATGCTAAGTATAGAGTGCTGTAGCATGTTTCCTATTGTCAATGGGTTGGGGTTAACCCTAAACCCCAGACAGAAGGATAAAACAAAACAAAACAAAAAGACGCGGGCCACACCAGCTTTTCTGCATTCTCTGTCTAGTTAATGTTGGGAGACTCTAATAAAAAGCCACCATGTGCCAATTGAGCGCCTACAATTAGCAGATTAGAGTGATAAAGAGGTTGGATGGCTGCGAGGCACGGGGCCGCCTCCCCAGACCCTCAGGGCTCCGCGATGGGCAGGAGCAGGAGGAGGAGGAGGGTGTGGGCTGAACCGCTGATGAAGGGCCCAGATAATCTCTTCCTCCCTCCCTCTCCCCGTCTCTCTTTCCCCCTTCGTCCCACCAGCCCTCCCCTCTTGCCCCCCCACCCCCCACCCCGCCCAATCCCTCACACTCCGTGCCCTGGAGCACCTTTTTCGCAAATACCTGCTCAATATTCCAGTTGGGGGTGCAACAGTGGTGGTGGGACATGTGGTGTGTCTGCAGACGGGAGATACAACGCACACACACACACACACGCACACACCAAAAAGCCGCTTGAAACAAAAAGCAGAACATCTGCTAAAGCGATTGCGGGGTAAATATGTTTGACAATTATTGTTTACAGTGACAGTGGTAACAGTTTCAACAACCAAAAATCCAAACCCCGCCATTTCTCTATTTGCAGTGAAACAGATGGGCCCACAGCGATCCATTAGCAACCTGTCAAAAAGCTGCGTTCTCAACTTACTTTTATGCCTTTGCTTCTTTGCAGTGTGACAGAGGAGAGGCCAGATTTGGGCGTAATGATTGTTATCTATTCGCCCGACATAAATCAGATACCTACCGCTCACTGTGTACTTTCATTTTTTTTTCCTTTCTTTACTTTCTTTCTCCTGCCCGTTACTGTTCAGTGAAGGCTGTTTGAATCCACATTTGTTTCTCCCTCTTCACATATTATTGTATTATTAACGGCCATACACTGCGCGAACACTTGGAAGAAAGAAAGAAAGAAAAAAAAAAAACCCTGCAAAAAAGGGTAACGATTTTTCACTGGTTGTTGTTTTTGTTTGTTTCCCTTCCGCGATGAAATCGAATACATTTGGGGGCATTTGTTATTTGCGAGAGTTGGGGTTATTCAACAATACAAATAATTAACAAGGCGCCTCTGTCATCCTCACATTCTCCACATTCACGAGCACAAGCTGCTCTGTGTTGGACTGAAAGCGCCCCTTTGATTACCTTGATGAGAGGTTTCCAATCGCATCGATTGACAGTTTGGGAAAGATAGACCAGTCCATCGTGACACCTGTGACTCCATTTTTGTATTTTGTCTTCATTCGGTTACGGTTGAGAATTTAAATGAGAACACAACGCGTGTCTGGGTGTGCGTGTCCGTGTGTCTTAGAGCACACGTCAGCGCCAATGTGTCCGTCGCATGTCTGCCCATTGCGAGAGGACATCAACAAAGACCGAGGCGTTATCCACCGCTAGCCTTGTCACCGGTTTCCACCCCGGCACTGTACAGCTCTAAATACGCTCAATCAAATAATGTGTTGGGAATAATTAACCTCGGAGCCCCCACTGGTTCTAATTGGCACCTATTAGAGGGCTGTATGATTCCTTGATAAACACCGACAGGAGCGAGAGCAAATGGCAGCAGTGGTGGGCCTCGGTTTGATTGGTAAGCAAAGTGCGGGAGCGATGCATACCGGGGGTAACCAACATTTAATTATCAATGAGGTTTTCGCAACACTTTAGAGAGGCCCCGGGCATCTTTTCCTTCAGTAGTAGTAATGGGCTCTTTTTAATGGAACTTGTGTTAAACACGGTGCTGCCACTGCAAAGCCTTGGCGCTCAGCCCTTAGTTGTGGCTGCTTTAATTTAGGGGGGACCGCTGAAAGAAGCCGGAGCTCATTTGGGGGTGCACACTTTGTGAGTGTGTCGCCACGGCCACGGAAGGCAAATAAAGAGGATGCTCGCGCCGAGTCCAGCATAGGCTCCATTTACACTTGCTCATTTGCATCTGCTTTGCAATTTGTTTCCAGGACCAGGACATTCATTAATTCAAGTTACGTCTAAGACGTTGCAATGCTAACTTGCATGGAAGAATATTGTGTGTTTTTTATGCGAAAAACGACACATTTAACTGGCTACGTAATGTATGTACATTTTTAAAGGTTATTTTAGAGTGTTGCAAATGTTAAATCTGATTTTGGACACAGGTGTGGTGGGAGGGCCCAAGACACTGGCTGTCTGGCTTTGGCCTTCGTCTGTAGCCCAAGGTTTGAGCCTCCTCTTCCACTAGCACGTGCGCTGGGCCAGAGAGGGGCCTTGGGGAGGATCCCAGCCAAAGTGTGACCCAGTTTTCAGGGGTCCCTGATAGCAGGCTGGCTGGGAGTCACAGGGTAACCCTCCATCATCCCCAACTCCTGTAATCTGGCCGAGCATGTGCCAATCAGGCTGAACGAGATGACAAGTTCGTCATGACATGGCCATGGTGCTCTCTCTTCTCTTTGCCGCCTGGACGTCTCAAACACGGGAAAACATCCCAGTGATTATGGCGTTTCGGTGTCAACTGGCATGTTGCGTTTGGCCACAACCTTGAGACTGACAACGTGTTTGTGAGCCGTGCGAAGTTTATTGGGAAAGGTTCTTTTTTATATAAAAGCGTTTTCGCTGGAATGAAATAACACTTGTTCGTGGAAGAAAAATATCAGATTACACTTAAATCAGCAAAGATACCATTTACCGAAATGTGAGTGTACGCATGGAGTAAATACACAAGTTACCCTGTAAATACAAACCTGAAATGAATTTCTCACGGAGGAGGCCGCATGAAGGTTCCCACTACTTTTCCCTCCATTTTGGAAAAAAAGAAAAAGTCAGGAGGGAATCCTCTTTCTGGACACTACACGTGGAGAGGCCTACTGGAAAAGAAAAAGAGAGACCGAGAGAGGGAGAGATTCTAAGTGAGAGAGAGGAAGAGAGAGTGCAGCACATCTGACAATCCACTGGCATGAAAGTGAGCCCCTCAAGCTAACAAATTCAGAGAGAAAATTACAGTTTTGCGCATTTGTGTCAATATGCATGTCAAAAGGTAATTGGGAAATTGTTCTGCAACGTCAAGTCCTGTTGGCAATGTTTAGCCTGTGGTAAGATCAAAACCATTTCTTCACAGGCTCGGAGAGGCCAGACCAAGCTCTCTAACTCTCTCCACCACACAGGTCTCTCCGTTAAGCCAATAATGTGGCTGTTTATCATAAAGTGAATATGTTATTATCAGCTGGCCACAGAATCTACTGACTGGAAAAAAAAAGTTTGGTACTTCTGCCCTGTCATGAACAATTCAATTTTTTTTATGGAGCTACTCTTTTCTTTATGTGTGTCAGAGCAATTAACAGGTTGAAACAATCAAACAAAATCACTGGGTAAAATTATTCTTGTCTCTCACAGACATGTTTGAGTATTTGAGTCGTCACCCAAAGCATGAAGTCATTCATCATTTGTAGGCTAGTATTACGTTTTTTTTGTGCATTTTAACTTGTGTATTAAATATAACCGTGACCACATTTTAAACCCTAACCTCAGGCAAAGTAGATTCCCAACAGTGGCCCACAAATATAACCAAATAGAATGGAAGAGAAGAACTAATATTTCAAAATTTTACAGAATATTACAAAAAGCAATGGCTTTTGTCATATCACCCAGCAACAGAAATAACTTTGCCTAACTAACATTTTGTCTTTTTACAAAATGCTGATGTATTATTAGTGAATAGAACATTTCCTGCCTTTAGGTGCCATTTAACTATACCATAAAGAGTTCTATTAGTTGAGGTCTCTTTTTCTGGGTTTTCCACCCTGTTATCTGTAAAATCGTTGGCTAAACAATGGAACCTTGTCATTATTCAGCATGACAGAGAGTAGAAAGTTAACGGACGCACGCTGGACAAGTGCAACTCAGCGAACCTCGCTTGCTCAATCCGTTAGACGGCTTTGAAAAATCTTTTCAAAGTTCTAACTCAAACGTGACTTTCGTTAGTGCCCCTTCTTAATTAGGAATGACACTGCTGATGTGGAAAATAGTGGGTGTTTTGTTTTGTTTTTCTGTTAGGGATCGCATGATGATAAGCTCATAGTGAAGCCTTACTCAGTCATTACACTCCACACTTTTCCATACATATACAAATTGCCATTGTTCTCGGGATACAAAGAGACAAACGGTCTCCACAGACTCCTGGTTGAGCCTTACGTTCAGACATGTGATCTCAGGAGTGTTGGCTCATGACCTTTGGTCACACGGACACAGGACATCTCTCTTTCTCCATCTCTCACTGTTACCCCTCACTGTTAACTGGTAAATAAAAATGTCAGTCCATAACATGAAAGAAAAAAAAACAAATTTATCTTCATCATTTGATTCCTAACTTATTTTACATTTTGTGATGATTATGATCGTAATACACTAAGGACATGAATGAAGGCCAATAACAATAAATCTTTTCAGCATGTATAGAGCCTTTATAACAGCATTTTTTTAAATAATGTGATTTTTCATTTATTTTTGAATATATTGAAGTGGAAAATTATTTTGACAATATATGTCCAATTTTTATTGGGACAATTACTTAAAAAACTCCCCCAAAAAAAACAATAGGGAAAAGCAACATGGCATGAAATCTCAGTCTCCTCTCCTTTTCCATCTTAAAATGAATAAATTGTTGTCAGTGCACAAGTGTTTCCTCTCCCTCGATGAAGTTAAATCTGGCTGACCTGAAGGCACAAGCAAACCCAAATGGATGGAATGGGCTCCATTCACCTGGCATTAGAGTTTTAGGTCCATTAAAGGCTTCAGGGGTAAGAGGTCAATATTATGTGTCCCATTTCTTGATAAATTTCAGCGATAACATACATTTGGGAAATAAAACAGACAGTTTTTTTCTTTTTTAGAGCAAAACAATATGGACTATATATTTGTTATTGCCTTCAGATTCAGAGAACGCTGCAACACATTTTGAACCAGGGCCTTCCTCTGATAGAGACAACGTTTAAAGTCACCATAATGAGCTTTGTGGTGAATTTATTTTTTAATTTTCTCATACAACCAATATGGCCTTATGAAGTGACCATATTATTATTATTGTCCTTCTTTCTTGTGATATCTACAGAATTAGATGCGCAATGTCTCCAAACGGTTATGACAAATGAATAATGTTATTATAGTTGCGTTTATTATTATTGTTTTTGTTTTTTATAACGTTTTATTATTTGACTTAATTATACCCCCCAAAAATGGCAAAAAAAAAAAAAAAAAAAGACAAGGGATGGGGAATGAGAGGGATGGAGAGAAAGAGAGACAGAGGCGGGGGGTTGTGTACCAGTCGCTAAAGGGCCGAGCCAGTGAGTTGATTAGGTTGGGAGAGAGAGAGAAGCTGCTGCGGCTTTCTTTGCGCACAGAGTATAAGTCCTTTATCATGGGGAGGCACCGGCGTGGCCCCGAGCTATTGCTTGCCTGAAGCAAAGAACCAGGGAGAAGGGGGGGAAAAGAGAGAGAGAGAGAGGGGGGGGGGCGCGAAAAAGAAAGGAGAGGGGAGGTCTATCATGAAACTTCATAATAACGCTTGGGGTTTACCACAGCTGCGCAGTGACCCTTTTATTTTCCTGTGATGGAACAGATAGCTCACTATGAAATAGTGTGAAATTATCATGTCTATTAATTCAGTCAGGCATCCACGGCTCTCCGCTACCCCCCCCCCCCCCTCTCTCTCATTTCTCTGTCTTATTCCATCCCTCATCTGTGGAAATATGTGATTTCCTAGCAAATTTTTCCCATTTTACTATAGAGTGATTTGTCATTGTTGATTCACAGAAAATAAGGCAAAGGTTGACGTGGGCTGTTACAGCGCGGACCGTGTATGTCTGTGTGTATTTATGTGTGTGTGTGCGCACAGGACACGGCCCAGGCCGGTGATGACTCTCATTTACTTCATGCACTTGCAGGAGAAACCGTATAGGTTTGTAAATGAATTTAAAAAAATATATATTTTTGTTTTCTCATCGAATTTTGATATACTGAATATTTCGGACTGATATATTACGGGTCAGAGTGTGGCTATGTGAAATACTGATGTGCTATTATTTTTATTATTGGAAGTTGTGGTAACAGTAGTGTCAGCAGAATTGTTATTATTTGTGTTTTAAATGTTAATTGCTGAAAAAGAATTGCTCGCTTTAAACTGCCCCTCAGCCTTTTGGGATTATTGAAACTCCTCTAACGTTTTGAGCAACATCTGTGAAGCTCTGTAGATTCCCGACCTTTGTCACTTCAATTTTGTCAAAACAAAACAAAAAAAAACATATTGCAGCCATTTGTCTGCAGAATTCAGATTAGCTATGTCAGCTTTACGGATGGATGACCAGGCTGATTTCACCCTTCTTGACTGGATAATACTTGGTGTTTGGAAGAAGAAAATGTCATTTTAATTTGTAGCCATTGCTCCTGCCGACGTGATGCACTGTCAATATTAAATAAGACGCTGCCCCAAATATGATGACCCTGACAGCAGCAACAATGACAACAACAACGCAGCAGTGGGGCTGTGTATGGGGTGGACAAATAAAAAAAAAACGCTTTTTAAGGGACGTGGCCCTGTGTGAATGAAGCGTGGGGGTCTGGTTTGATAAAAGGTCCGGGGTTTGATACAGAGAAGGAGAGAGAGGGTTGATTGAAATGGCGTGTGCCTGGCTGAAGGGAGCCAGTGAGGGACAAAGCCCCTGCGAAGCCACGGCCACTCGAGCAATTATTCCTCCACGCTGCATTTGGATTAGTGCAATGGAAAGAAGCATATGTTTGGCCCGGGGCGACACTCCCCCCCCTGGCTGACTGCAGAGGATGCAGGGAAAAGACACAGAGAAAGGGGGAGAGAGAGAGGGAGAGAATGGGGGAGAGAGGGGGGAGGGGGGGGGGGAGAGAGAGAGAGAGACGGAGCGAGAGAGAACGAATCCCACTAAGAAACATAAACTGCATTAACCGAGTGGGGAAACATTAACACGTTTTTTAATCCGCTCCTTTTTTTTTCTTTTTTACTATTTATTTGAGGGGCACACACACGCACACACACACACTTGCCTGTGAACTATTCAGACCTCGGTGCTTCAAACTGTTGGTGACTGGTTTAAAAACACTACCGTTTTAAATAATAAGCCATTTATTTACCCGCACACAAGTACACTGTGTGTGTGTGTGTGTGTGTGCGTGTGTCCCGCCAAGCAGACTGTAACTCAAAACTAATCACACAACAAAAAAAACATTTTTTGTGAATGAACCGTATTGCGGTCGAATTATTGAGCTCCAGTGCCTATCAGGAGACATTTTGTTTATTCAAAGTGACTTAATGTGTTCTAATCGATTAGCTAATGTCTCGAGTAATCAAGGGCGATTTGGTGGAGTCGTTGACCTCTCCTGGCTTCTGAGCCCCGGCTCTCCGAGTGGGCAGGGGGGGCGGGCACCGGGGGTCAGCGCCAGGCGAGGGGCCAAAGCGCCAAATGACGGCTGATGTCAGGGTTGAGGACAATTAGCCATTTTGCGCTTCATTGCAAACTTTAAAGTCGCCCTAATTTGATTAGCCCAATAAGCATATCAAATGTCATTTAGTGGAACCACGCGTCCCGTCCGAGCCGCTTATTATTAAACTGTTTTAAATACGTTTAAAATGGGGGGGAAAGTAGCTCAAATTGACAGCACTCCATTTTGCAGGGAGAAAAAAAAACTGTCAATATAAGTGGCCATCTGTTTCCTATCATTTGAGGACTTTGTCTCTCCTAGTATTTCTTGAACATCAACATGTTTAGTCCATCAAATCCTCTATCAAAACATCTCCCTTCCATTAATAAGGAACACAACTTTCCAGCCTTGTGCGGACCCATAATCCTTTGCAAAGGCCCTAGATATTTTTTTTTCCTCGTTTTTCCGAAGTGCTGCTCGGTAACCGATCGGCTTTAAACAATCACTTCAATCTCCACCACTCTCTGATCCCCTCTGCTTAAATGTCACAAGGACAACTGGGTTTAAATCAAATTCCAATCATACCAGTGTAACATTTGTGGCAGCACAGTGTAAGGGGGGGGGGGGGAATCTGGGCCTTGTTGCCCTATATCCTCCCATGCAGGCAGGCAGGCAGCTCCAAAGCGTTGCCTCGGAGCGGTACAGTGCAGACTGTTGTAGTGGTGGTGCTACGGGGTAATTAGGCCACGCAGACACTCCTTTCACCAAGCAGTGATCTCAGCGGCATCAGCTAAATACTTTCTGACCACAAACATGGCTGCTAGCGTGTGGAGTGGATGGGCCACATTTGCAGGGGAAGTGATGAGCGCGCCACTGATGCGCAGCTGGTTGGAGATGAAAAGTTAGTGTGTGACACGACCGATCAGCAGAGTGCGACCAGCATGGGAAATAAACATGTTTGGGGCATTGGCGCACAAACACTCATTCATCCTGCAAATCAATGTGCAGACATTGAAATGTATTTCAGAAAGAAAAAACTAAAAGATTCGGTGCTTGCAGCTTTTGATTTAAACTAAGATATGATGATCCGTTCAAACACCCAAAGCGCAGAGGTGGTTAAACCGTCTCCAACTGTACACTCAACATGCCTTTATCAGCAAACAAATGAGGAATATATATAATCATATTATTATATATTATTATTATATATACATACATATTTAAAAGAACATACACAGACAAATCCACATATACACACTTCATGCGAGGATAGCAGGATCTGCTTAACCACCCTATATTGTATTTCCTATCTTCAGAATATTTGATAACAGCAGGCCTCACACTTATTAATTACTATACGGAAACCAGCTGTAATTGGTTTAGATGAGACAAGCAGCAGTTATGGATTGAATTAACCATATTCAACTGGGTATTTTTTTGATGACTGGCTCTTCAAATTTCGGAGCCCCTCCTTTTTTTCTTTTTTTTTTGTTTCTCCCTGCAAATGACTTTCGCTGTGAGGCACTCCATGAGAAACTAGCTCTACCTGTTCGGGATCAAGTTAGGGTAAAAATGTATAATACACAAAAAAATGCTATGCAAATTATAGGCTATAATGTCGATGTAAACAAACGAAAGACAATGGGATTTGGAGTTTTCTTCACTCTCAATTCCGTTACACAAACAGACACAATTACAGGCCTCCTCGTCTTACACTAATAATAGGCACACATATAGCCTCCTCCATTGTTACAGATACCACTATTTCTAATGCGTTCGTTTCACCCCCCAAAACCTGTTTTCATTCAACCAAACCCCGATACATTTTATTAAATAAAATTAGCATTAATGACACACGTGAGGGGCTTCCCTTTCTCGCTAATACCAACGAATGCTGCTTTAATACGATTGTTTTCCCTTAAAGTGACTATTTATGCCATTCCCCCCTCCACATCCACCACAGCAGGAGCAGCCGGGTAGTCTCTCCCCTTTATGAGTGAGCTATTGTGCCTGAGGACAGGATCCCACACACAATCTGAGGACTGAGCCAACAAAAACAGGGCCTGACAGACAATGCCTCGCTTCACCTGCTCCAGCACTGTGCATCGCAATTATGCCAAGGACATGTACAGTTAGGTTTCATTCACCCTCCTGCAAAACAACTGCCTCGGAATTAAAGCAGGGCCCGAAAATCATGCAGATAACAAATATGGTGGAGGGAGGGAGAGAGAGAGAGAGATAAATAGAGAGAGAGAGGGAGAGAGAGAGAGAGAGAGAGAGAGGCGGGGGTGGGCCCAGCTCTATCTCCCTGTGTTACAGTATATTTTAAGCTGCATGGTTACCAGACAGTGAAATAGGAAAAAGCAAGAAACACAACCAAGATACATCTATCACTGCCCTGATTCATGCTCCAGACGAGATTGATTTCGAGCTATATAGGTGCCACGCCATCAATACACAATCAAACTCAACTCAAATGTTATGCAACGCTCTACTCTGTGCGGCTCTGCACGCGAAAAGAAAAAAAAAAGAAAAAGAGAGAGAAAAGGCCAGCATCAGATTTGCCATTAGAGCCGGCGAGACAGTCACATTTGCAGACTCGCTCAGCCAAACACAACGAAATTAAATAGCAGTTAGAGAGGCAGATTAGTTATGAAAGTATTATAATCATATCACCCCCAAAAACGGAATATCTATACAAAGCCAGCACACTGTGCGCTGATTGTGCATTGATTACGCTGAGAGGCAAACAACATAGCCTAACAAATATTTGATGCATGTCTTTGAATAAGACTCCAACACAGAATAAACGGGGGGAGAGCCAAATATAGCCTACAACAACCAAACACTGCACACCAGGCCTATATACATCTCAGAGGGTTTTAGCTGGAGGGGTGCTGCTGCACACTTCAAACGCGAATCTATCCATTGTTGTGAGCCACTTGGCCTGCATAAGATCCTGTGCTCTGAACTAGGGAGTTTAAAGTAAGATGATTTTTGTATTATTATTATTATTATTATTATCATTATTATACTTGAGGGAACCAATGAGTTCAGCTACTTATTGCAAGGAGCAATTGTCAGGGGAGACTAAAGCTCAATTACTGTAGCCGTTCAGAATGGGAAGAAGAAAAAAAAAACACCAAGACCAAAAAAAAAAGAAGGAAAGAAAAAAAAACACACCCAGGCGATCAAGCAGTGAATAAAAAATTTAAAGATGTGAATAAAAATCGAGATGAAGCGTATCAAATATTTATTTTTTTCAGGGCAACAAAGGACTATAATACATTGACAGGCATGGGAACTATTGCCAGCACATGTCTATACAATACAGCTAAAACCGCCTCCAATTTTGGACATTATCGGACATAACAAGATATCAGGTGGTCCCCAAAATGTTTTTGAGTGTCTTCCAACATTTAAAAAAAAAAAGACAATATTCCATTTATTGCTTTTATGGTGCTTCAAGGAGAGAACAAGGGGCGAAACGTATTCTGATTGGCACAACACATAAAAGCTTGTATAAAAACGAAAATAGAAACACACACACGAGAGAAAAAAAAATCTCCTCAGGGTCTCACTTATGCTCTGTGTCAAATTAAGAACCGAAAAAGGGTGATATATAGAGAGAGAAATGGAAGTTTATTTCTATCAAATTTGTTCACTTGCTTCAATGTCGCCTCAACATGCTACAAGAGGGCTGAATTGAAATATCCCAGAGAAATAAAAAATACCCCAAACTTCTGTTTTCTAAAAACCATAAAATCACATGAAGAACTAACCGAATATTCAAACCCACTAAAACAGGAGGCACCAGATAAATAAAAAAAGGAAGTTTAAACAGACGCACCATATTTACAATTCCCATTAAATTACACATAAATAAATATATACATACATGAACACTGATTCCCTTATATAACTGCGAATCGTGTTGAAATTCAAAAAGTTCAAGTTGGTCGCTTGGAGAGAGTGAGAGTCTACAACTGAAGTCATGACAGGGAGCTCTGTGGAATTTCTCTTTGTTTTCAAGTTTATTATTCACAATACTGATAAGAATTCATCCTCTTTTAGCTTCGTTTTTGTCACAATCGTAAAATGGAGATATAGAGGGGGGTCGCTGGATTTCAGTCCATTCGCTGCAGCTCATAAAAAACGGGGGAGTACATAAAAAGTCCTCTGGCTGAGGCAGTGGGCCTACACACCTTCTCCTCGCCCTGGAGCTGATCCTCTGCTGCCTGCTTTTTTCTTTTCTTTTTCTTTTTCTCCTTTTTTTCTTTTTTTTTTTTTTTAAATAACATTTCGTGTGGTTCAGGTGTTGGAAGAAGAAAACACTTGCGTCATTTCCTCGCGAATCCAAAGTGGGATGTGAAAACAAAACATGTAAAACCACGCAAGATCAGGAAGTGGCACAATTAACTTTATCAATAGTATTTATAAGGTATTTATAATATTTATATTGGATGGGCGGGGGCCGGGCCGAGGCGGAGGGGTCCAGGGTCGGTGTTGAAGATGGGCCCTGGGGTGGGGGGTTGGCCCCTCCGAGGAGGCGGGATGGATACATCACTTTCTGTGTTTCTCGTCTTTGTCGCCTTTAGTGCCGTTATCTGAGTGACTGTTAGGGTTGTTGTTGAGGTACATTTTGTCCATGGCTTTGATAGCCTCGGTCAGATAGTTCTGCAGGGCCGTGACGGCCGCGCACAGTGCCGGGGTCCCAAAACCGTGCGAGATTAGGCTGAAGTGGGTCAAGCAGCTCTGGATTCCAGGTTCGAGAATGGGCTGCGGCCGCGAGTTCCCCAGTGGCGAGCGGTCCTGGGACAGCAGGTCCGTGAACTCTTTGCACACTTGCCTAAAAAACAGAGGGGGCATTGTGTTAATGGCCGAGAGTTATCAGAAATCAGCGAGGGGTGCGGGAATAACGCGCGTTTCCTCATCCCCCACACGCACAGTGTCCCGCTGGGTTTTAAGTGGCACGCTGTGTATACGCCATCCCATGAAATCACAGCACACAAATATCCCCGCGTGTCTGTTTTCATAAATGTCCCGATAAATAAAAATGTGGACACAGTGCAAACCTCAGTCCTGCAGGTGTGCCAGCTAGTAAATGTCCAAATGAAAAGTGACCGGCCACTGTGTGTCTTCAAATTAAATATATATAATTGCAATGGAACTGTGGTTTTCATTCTGCTCTGAATTTACTAAATAAAACATGGGTGAAGGAAAATGCCCTGGAGTTAAAAACACATCGAAACGAACCTCTGCCTTTTTTTTCTAATTGAGAAAATGGGAACAAACGACTTGTTGAGCTAAACATTTTTCTTTTTTTTTGACACGTTCAGAAGCTGATTATCAAATTCAGCAAACACCAAAAAAAATACATTCAATCGAGCTTTTGTTCTTTCAAAATACATTTTTTTCCTTCATGGTCCTTATATCTCACTGACACTCCCCCTATATAGCTCATGTAAAATAGATTCATAGCCTATATAAAATTGCCACGCGGGTTGCTCTTCATTTCATGGATATCTTAATAACGCCCCCCAAAAAGCCAGTAATATGCAGTTATAGCTGACAGCTGTTTGATTATTGCGGCCAATCATCAATATTAAATGCAGACCTCTGCTTATCTGTGCCTTGGAAGGGATTTCCATGTTTCAGTAAACGCATAGCAAACATAAGCAATGGTAGCGCTGGATGAGAACCAGCTATCTGTCAGTGTCACTGAAATCACAGGGCAAACGAAATGCTGCAGTGTGTGTGTGTGGACGAGGGAAAGGCCCAGCCACCACAGACAAAACTGCGGTAGCCTATATTTAAGTGAACTAAATGTATTTTCATTATAATTGATCGTATCTTATAATTTAAATAATACAAAAATAAAATAAGTGCGTCTTAATGGAATCCATAATTAACAGAGATGTCAAGTGCAATCTCTGTGTGTATGAGAGACAGCGAGAGGCTAAAACACGATTATTAATTAATATAGGCAAGCAAATAATTTGAGTGGACTGATATGTGCATGCAGCAACAATGTATTCAACAACAATCGATCCCACTGAGTAAAAAAAAAATACACGAAAAAAAATCCAAAAAATTATCAATTATCAAACGTGATAAATGTATCCGTGTGTGTGTGTGACTGGGTGTGCGTGCGCGCGCCTGCGCACGTGTGTTTGCGAACTGTCAAATAAACACACACGCACGCACATTGGCACAGACGGAGATGCATTCGGTGTAACACAGAGTGAAATGTGATAATAGCACTTACTTCGTGGCCAATAGCATGTTTTTTCTTTGGACTTGTTCGTTTGGGTCGGAATGCTGACGGTTTACATATTCAGCTACTGCCTTGGCTGGAAACTCAGTCTCGCATACATAACCGAAATCCCTGGCAAGATGCACCGCTTCGCCTGAGAGAGAAGAAGAAGAAGGGGGGGGGGATGCTTATTAAATACGGTTACATCAAATTCAGAGCACTTCACACTCACTGTGCGCGAGGACCAACACGTGATTAATCTGATGTGAACACGTCGTCCACTCTGTTTACGCATTCAGACAGCGGGGTTGTGGCACCTGTGCCTCCCTAACAGCATTAATGATGATGAGAACAATAATAGCCTATAATAATAAAACAGCCCTGCGAGCTGTCAATACACATCAAGCTCCCCCGCTGCAGACCGTGAGAACGGTTTCATATGGGGGAGAAACAATAAGTGGATAGGAAATATAGTCACAGCATCATGCTTAGCACCGTGTCATTGATTACCGATGCTTGCACATTATTGAAAGTCCAGCAGATCACGGAGACACGGGGAGGCAATTTTGAAGGGCTATGCCTAAATCTCGCCTTTCCTTCACATACTTCAGCTCTGAGAATGTGCAGATTTCATTCCGTCCCGAGTCTGAGCTCGCCTCACTCGTTCGTTGAATTCTCTTTTTTTTCTTCTTCTCCTCCAAGTCTTTGGTTTTAATTTCCTGAAGCAGTTGAGTTTGACTGCGGGGCTTCCTGTCCATAAGCCTCTGCTCCGGAAGAACGCATGCGCCAATTAGCATCAAAGCTCAAGTCCAGTAAACTCGTTTCCATAAAATGGAGGAGACCATAAACAATGACAGCTCTTCACAAAACGCAGTGTCTCTTCACTAAATGACCGGCTAGCTTCAGCCCCCCTGCCACCAACTCCCCCTTATTACCCACGATCATACATTTCTCCGGGCTCATTACAATACAGCACCAAATTTCTACGGAGCACAATGGATAGTGCATTCGCTCGTCGCCTGTAATAATGATTAACAGGGACCAATGAACCGTCGCAGGCTTTCACCTCTGGAAGCCCACAGCACACCAAATACCGCTGCACTGAATAATAAGGTTCAACTCTGCAAGCAAAATGGATTTATCCAGTCGCGTAAAAGGCATCTTTTCGGCGCACCATAACGGACTCATTTATTCTTTAATAGGCCCCAAAACGTACAGCTTCCGATAGGTCAGCCCCCCCCCCTCCCCCATTCCATTTTGCATGCAGCAGAAATCTGCGCTGAAAAACCAAAGCATGCGAGGCTATTAACGGAAGAATTAAGTCGCCATTAAAAAATCAGCCCCGCGCCTGCCATGGTCAGGCTGTATTAATGTTTGAAACAATGCAGGGTTAACAAATCAATCGACTTCTCATCCGTGAGGTGAACCAGCTCCGCGGTGCCCAATAAACAAGCAGCACTCAATAATTAACTGGACTTCAACACAAACTCATCCAGCGTATAAACTAGGCCAGCCGTGGACCTGCAAGTGGGCTCCTGAAAGCGAAGGCCAACGCTGCTAAGCCACTAGAATTACCAGCACCCTTCTCTCTTCCCCTCACGCTTTTTCACTCTTTTTCGCTCTCTCAATATACACTCACACACACACACACATCCTTCATGGTTTATTACTTGCGAGGCAAAGTCGGTCCACATTACACGGTTGAACGCATATGCTGATTTAAAACACAGAGAAAGAACGTGAGAGAGAGAGCGAGAGTGCGAGAGAGAGAGAGGAGAAAAAAAATCCCAGTTTGCAAAGCACCTGGTATCGCGGGAGCAACAAGAGTGAGAACGTGATTTACGATGCCCGACTTACCCTCGACTAGTGACGTCAGCAAGGTGACGTTGGCTGCCTTGCGTCTGCCCGCAGGTAGATTCAAGCCGATTTTATCCAGCTTCTCCCTCAAGGATCTTCCTCCGTTCTTAGACTTGGCCCTGTGACAATAAAACACAGCAGAAATTCATTGTAGTGCCGCCCATGGCTTTCTCTGAGTGGGCAGATATTTAACGATGGACATATTTTTTCTTTCTTTGAAATGGACAAATGGGTTGCACTCCACGTATGCCGATGCAAATATGTGTTATATAAAAACACAAACTATTGCACTAATGGATTTGTGGACAGGCAAGTTGTGGTTTGCACGCAGAAGTGTCTGGCACCACAGAGGTGCCAGATATTTTTTTTATGGGTTACAATGTGCTACTTTCTCTAATGCTTGTATGTGATATTTGCACCACACCAACACATGCCATGGAATAATTCTTGTTCCGGCTCTTTTTCACTTACTAATGAAAAGGGAAGGGACCACATTTGGCCAGCTTCACCCTTCTCCACATCCCTGATACCAAACTCTAGCTAACACTATAAAAGGGCCCCAGCCTTTTCACCAGCAGACAAATACTGTACAAAATGAATAAATAAAGGCCTGCTTAATAGGCAGAGCTGCGTGTCTGCAGCACTTCACTAGACAGTTCACTAGAGACCAATGTTTTCATGTGTAATGCCTTCACTGGGCCCATAGAGCCGAGGTTGAAACAGACTAGGCCTACATTAATTTAGAGAGAGAAAGAGAGAGAGAGATCCAGTGGGAAGTTTATAGGGAATTTAACAGACCCCCCCTGCTTTAAATGCAGGAGCTAGGTGTCATGGTTGGTCGATTTTAATTATTCTTGGTACAGAGGAGAGAGCGAGAGAGAGTGTGAGAGAAGAGAGGAAGCGAGGGATGCATGCTCACAGAGAGAATGGATTGGGGTAGAGAGAGAGAGAGAGAGAGCACACACACACACGCACAAACATGCGCACACACAAAACACACACACAGGTATAGACTCGGTGAAGAGAGAGAGAGCGAGGGGAGATTTTTAGCTCACCTCCTCAGAACCCCGCCCAGCAGAGAGGCGTTCAGGCACTCGGGCGGCGAGAGGCGTCTCTGCACCTCGGCCACCGTGACCTTGTACTTCGATGTGGAGCTGAGGAGGGACAGGCGACCCGGTACCGAGCAGAACACTTCGTTGGGGTTGACCACCCCTCCGAAAAGCCCATCCTTATTCACGGGGATGGAGGAAATGTTATTGTTCTTGGATAAAGACACTGGACCTATGGAGCCAGGGAAAGGGAGAGGGAGGGGGGGTGGTTGGAGGGTGAGAGAGAGAGAGAGACCGTGTTCAGTGAATTTCATGCAATGCAGAGCCTTAACTAAATGAGAAGGGGGGATTTAGGCCCCGGATTTAGAGTTTAGCACCACATGTGTACACTTTCAGCGACGACAATGGCACGCCGAAAAGATCGACGAATAGAGCCCCTAACGTGATAATAACAAGACTTAATAATAAAAATAACAACAATAATAATAATCATCATAATTATTATTGTTATTATTATAATACGTATAATCGTTATAATGTGCATATATACTGTATATATATAGAGTCAGTGTCAGGGGTATGTGTAACAATTATGTGATTATATATATAGAGTGTAATATTTTCCATTCAACACGAAAAAAAAATCGCATACAGCTCTAAGCAGCTGACAGCAGTATCTAGGCGCTCCATAATAACAGCCCTGTTTTTGTGTTCTCCACACCATGCTCTGACTCAACGGATAGATTTGGTAGAGCCTGCCCATTCTGACATGTCTTCGGCATCCACCAAAACACCATTGCCCGTGTGTGATTTCACACTGGGAGGGGAGGGGGGCTCCGCACTGCTGGGCTTTACACCGTTTTGGTGTGCAGTAACAAAGGGGACTGTGCGCCTTTGGATAGATCACTTGTGACATTAATGGCTCAGGGGAGCCTAATAGAGACAATAGGAGTTAAACGAACTCTTGAGATTACTAATATAAGAAGCCAATTATCATGTTCATGCGCAGACGCACATACTCAAAAAAGGGAGAATATACAAGAAAAAAAGAGACGGAATTAAAGATTGAAAAAAGAAAAAGAAATCGCTCCATGTCTGATCTGGTGAGCTCTAATCTGACATGACAAAACGCTTTTAAACTTGACCGTTGAACAGGCCTCCCCCTGTTGTACCATTATCAGTAAAACAAATCAGCACTGAATTTTGGACAGCAAACGAGTACTGAACCAATATAATCCAACAACCTTCACCAGAGTGCTCTAAATAGGGAAATTACATTGGGAGATATTAAAAAACAGTCAGGCTTCGAATTCAGATTCCCTCTCTAAATGAAAGGCAGTCATCGTGCACTGCACACAGAGGGCCTTTGCTCCATCCAGCGGCACCAACGTCCATTTTAGATTTGACCATGCAGCGTGATTGCAGCTATATTGGCCTCGGCCACTGAAGAGCCAGTGATCGTCTCTATAGCCCTGAATCTTTGACCATCAACAGCGCTGGGGCCCACAAAGCCCACCAGCTCCCCTCATCTCCACGCTCCTCTGAAACGCTGACAGTAAATTCCATCAGCGAGGAAAAAAAATGGAAAAAAAGGTGCAGCCAGTTTGATGCACTTGGAAACCATGTAATGAAAAATAGGCTACTGCATATTAGGATCAGTCAGGCGTTACCGCATTGCATTGAGTCCTCTCAAGCAGAAATGGTGCATGGTGTGTGTGCGCGTGTGTACATTTCAGTGTGTGCGCTCGTGGGTGCGTGCGCGCGCCAGCTTTGCAACATGCATGCTTTATCTCGGAGGAAACTGCTTACCTTTTTTAATTACAGTCTGGTCGGGAATGTGAATTCCTTGATCCTCAACACCCTATGACACAAATGCAAAAGATGGACAATTTTAGCACAAAGGGCACAGAAATATCAGCCTCGGCCCTGGGCAAGTGAAAAAAAAAACACCCCGGGATGCTGTGCACGAACAAAGCCCGACACAATCACCCAACATGGAGGCTCCGGAGGCCCATTCGCGTTATTATATGTCCAGGAGTGTTTCCAGTGTTACACTGATGGACGCATTACACTAGATCACAAAGTCAGACTTAAATAACGACGCCGTGTCGCCCCATAATCCTGACCTAATTTTGCCTTGATATTGGCTCAACTCACAAGGAAACTTCTAATCTAGATTGGATAGTAATTACGGCAGCGCAGCCTATTAAAGGCCTATGAACTAATTAGAGGATTATTGGTGTTTGTTTCTGATTAAAAACTGAGAAGAATGCTCTCAATAAGAATCAGGATTATTGACAGTTTTAGCGCTCACGTATCATGCATCTTCAGTAATCGTCGCTGTAAACCAAACTCGGTTCGTTTGGTGTGCATGTGATCTTACACAATGTTACTGTAGTCCCACAGCGGCCAACATAATCTGTTTTAAACTGAGAAATGGAATAAAATCCCCGGGCAGGAGAAAACCCTTGTTTGAGACACAGGCCTAGGCGTGTGTGTTCCTGTTTTAATTTCATTGTCATTTAATTAGATTGCATGTATTGTATTGAACAAAGCTGCGTTGAAAACAGCAGTTGTAAATTATAGGTTTAACATATTATTTTTTTTTATAGCTTTTTGACGGAATACTGAGTGTATTCTTTTTACTGAACATATATATTTTTTTCATTCATGTTTTCCAGTCATTAAACAATGGCCGTATATAAGGGCGAGAACCAATGGGCCACCCGAACCAAATTGAATGCATGTTTTCTATGAAATTATTATTAATAAAAAATATATGTTTACTGGTACTCTAATAATATAAATAGTAATTATGAAATGCCGATGTTTGTATAAATTATAAAATAAAATGCTAACTAAATATTAACTATCAACGTAACAGAATTTAAAAGCAATAGTTGTGCCAAATCGATCCTTAATATTTACAATAACAGCAGAAAATATGATTTTTTTTCTCTCCAGCCATGTAAAGCGAAAACAAAAGACCAAACAACCAAGGTGTCTCACCTGAACGTCTTCTAAAGAGTGAGGTATTCCATGGATGGGGATAGAGTCCGAGAGTCCCGTGTCGATGCCGTGGCCGGACGGTAGAAGCACTTCCCTGCGGTACTCCCGGCACAGCTGGTGGGGCAGGCTGCGGTGCTGGTGCAGCAGGCCGCTTTCCTGGCTCTGCCTCTGGCCCGGCCAGCCCGGGTGCTGCGGCTGCTGCTGGGCGTGCAGGGAGTTGAGGGAGTACGGGTCGTTGACGTGCGAGTAAGGGTCCTGAGACTGCGGGTAGATGGGCTGGTAGGGCGGGGGGAAGTACGGGGGCTGGAAGTCCGAGTTGGGTGTGTGGGAGAGCGGAGGGGCGCTCGTGTAAGGACTCTGGCCCACGCCGCCCAGCTGAGGTAGCCTGGCTGTCCCATTGCTGGTGCCGTCGTGACGATCCTGCCATGAGAAGGACACAGAGAAAAGTGTATTTTAAAGTGAACACATAAAAAAAGGACACCAAACAAATGTGCGTATTTCCCCCTCTTTGTTTTGAGTGCTGAATGCACTGCGGGCTTATCAAGTGTGGGGCCCGAGTGGATGACAGGAATTAGACCGAGTGTGAAAACGACAATGAATACAATTAGTTCGGATTTTGACTTAATAGAAAAATAATAATAATCATACGCCCATTCCACACATGGGCTACACGTCCATAAAGTTTTCTTTTTGCAAATAAAACGACGTGATAATAAAATGAAAAAAGTTTAGAGTAAAATGAAAGATTAAAAATCCCGGAGGTGAAGTGCCTTCAGATAAATAACCGAGCATTCGCGCAATTTCTTTTTTTTTCCACCAAAACATGTCCCGGGGGTTTTACGCATGCAAGCTTTGCAAAAAAAAACATTATTCAGTCGGGGGGGGGCATAGTAAAAAAAAATATAATATTCTACCAAAAAACTGATATGCAAACAACATCCGAAGTATCTGACACGGTGAGGCTCCAGCAACTTACCATCGCGGAAAAACTGTGCACTAACATCTCAACGGATTTTAGTGCGACTCAAGCGAAGAATATTCAGTTCAAGAACACTGTGAGTGTTTTGGAAGGGGCGAGCAAAAAAGCAATAACCCGCAAAAGCAAAAATAAAAATAGCCCCCGAAAAGATTCTTCTCTCCTGCAAGATCACAATGGCCCCGGCGATCAGATATGTGCCACAGTAGCAGGACGATAATCCATCAGAAAGAAATGGTTAGATCCCCGCTGCCCTTCATCTGGGTCTAAAAATGCTGATATTCGGCGGATTTAGGAGGAAAAGTTTCTCTTGGAAAAAGCCTCTTTTCTCCGCGCTCTCCTGGCTTCTATCACACTGCTGCCGTCCCCTGGCTTGAGCTCATATTAGCAAAAGAGCCGCTTCTTCGTCTCCCTCTCGGACTCCTAATAGAACGCACTCATGGCTATTAATATTACAGGAATACTTAATAAAAGGGAAAAAAAAGAATGGTCGGAGATCGGGCGCGGAGGCGGAGGACGCAACTCAAGGCAGGAGTCTGAGCTTAAATGACGTCCATTGAAAGGAGGAATCAGTATATCTAATCAGAGATGGGAGAGGGAGAGAGAGAGAGAGAGAGAGAGAGAAAGAGGGAGTGAGAGAGTGTGGAGGGAGTGGAGAGAGAGCGAGACAAAAAGAGGGATATTCACTCTCGTCTGACGAATCAGAGAGTGAGGAGGGAGGGGGGGCATTTAAAAAAAAAGGGGTCCCAGGGCCAAAGCGCAAAAGTGAAATAAAGACAGGATTGAAGGGAGGTGGACCACAAGCAAGGGAAGCAGGAAGGCAGTCAAGGGAACAATGTGCACCTCTGAACCGGGTGAAAATCCAGCAGACAACGCATTGGGCACTCCGGCCGGCTCATTTTCTAGCGCTCATCCCTTTGTGTTCTACCTCAGACTCCGACAGCGAGCTGTCCTCCATAGGTCTCCTCTCTCTGTCCTCTGCCTCGGCCGAATTAATCCACCGGTTCCTCCTCGACTCCAAACTTAGTGTGACACGGGCTCACTTTTAACGTTTCACCCGGGAAGACGAAGAAAAATAAATTGCCAAAGTCAAAAAATTAGGGCCGCTCGGATCAGGCGCTCTGTCCAACTTTTACGCGCGTGTAAAAACAGCACCGACTCCCCTTCCTGCTTCCATCGCGTATTTTAGAATTGCGAAACACCGGGCGGTGACTGTGTTTCGGCTGTAAATTATTTTCCTTCCCTTTTTTTTTACTTGTTTTTTATTTTTTTTGGAACGAAACACTCGAGAGAGCATTTGCTTGCAAATTGGTACAATCGCCACAACACGAGCGCGGAGGTGCCGAGCTTTTGTTTTCGCTGCTCCCCCGGCCGTCTCTAGCCACTCAGGACGCAGGTTTAAAAACACGTCCAACTGGCGAAACAAGTCCCTGATATTACAGCAAAACTTTGTCTATGGCCACAACAACAACAGCCTCCCTGTGTATGCACTCCACACATAAATGCACGCAAAATCTGCCGGCTCAAATTGCACGGATATTTAAAATGAAGGGTAAATGCCAATGCCACCTTTTCCGCAATAAATAAAGCAAACCGTGTTGGCGCTTACATCTGCCATTCAGTCCAAATATATATATATATATATGTGTGTTTTAATGTCATGCTTGGTAAAGTAATGTTTCCACGTGTAATTTAATATTTGACGATATTGAATATGAAAATGTGAATGTAAAATATATATATATGTGTGTGAATTTACTCATGCAAAAAACAATTTATAAATGTAATCTATCGAACATACGCATGTTTATAATTTTTATTATAATTAATAACAATAATATTGACGTCGTTATTATTATTGTAGATCTGATTACAATACACGAAAATGATCAAATATAATAAAACACATGGCTCTGTTCAACACTGTTCAATTAATGCCAGCATGACATATGTGGATCAAAATAATATGACATGTCTCTAAAAAAAAACATTATCTTGATAAACTTTTAAAACGTTTTTAGCTTTAATTTGTGAAATGAAAAATAAATGAGCCCCTTACCTCGCAATCTTCATATTTAATGTTATCTGTTAATTTCCAAAGCATGTTCATGGGTTGAAGAAGTGGCTATTGAGTATAGGTATCGCCTTAGCCTTGTTT
This sequence comes from Colistium nudipinnis, assembly GCA_016785305.1. Taxonomy (NCBI): domain Eukaryota; kingdom Metazoa; phylum Chordata; class Actinopteri; order Pleuronectiformes; family Rhombosoleidae; genus Colistium; species Colistium nudipinnis. The sequence goes on along the minus strand of JAFBJU010000996.1, from coordinate 890,525 downwards.
TCAGTCAGTGAATTGTGCTTCCCCGCTCAGAAAAAAAGTACTTTTATTGAAGCTGTGTGCTTCTTGTCTGTCTTGCGCTCTGAGGTCTCCCTCTAATGGTGGAAGTGAAGGGCTGGAGCAGCTCTGTAATAACACTGGCACAGGGCCTCATTAGCATATCAACAGCCGTTTGATTCCCCCCCATCTGCTCACATAACACCAATGGACATCGCACAGGTAAAAACTAAAGCAGCAAAACGCTACACATGCTTATTATTTCTACTGTTCAGCGAGGTGTGTGTGTGTGTGTGTGTTTGTTGGTCGAAGGGAGGGCTGGGTATTGTCATGCATGGGGACCTGCACGCACCTGGGACGGTTTCTAATTTGGCTTGGCTATAGGGAAAAGACACACAAGACTTCAGGACATAGCTGCATTTTTATATGACCAACAAAATGAAGATTCATGGAATAACTTTTTTTTCTTCTTTTGGGCTGAAGCGTACTGAGTCTGTTTCCACAGTCTCTACAAGTCAGTGTCTTATCGATTTGTTTTCCAGTGCTTCGTGAGAAATGCCTACATGCAAAGACATCCTGCCACACAGCAACCCTGGATTTCTCTTTCTCCTCTCCTTTAAAAAAAAGAAAACTCCCAAACTGTTATTTTAATCCCATTGAGAGTGGAGACCTTGAGTGGCTATTCTTTCAGTGTTATGTTAAAAAGGTGAACCATTCGGAGCGGCTCTACAGGTCCTTTGAGTACATGTAAGGGCGCAGGGTTTGGGGGAACGTAAATAATTAACACAACAACATGGCCTTGTTTCACTTCAAATACCGGTTAGGGGAACCTGTCTCTGCCCTGACGCCGGCCGAGCCCTCACCTCAGCAGGTCGTGGGTCAGGAGACAGGTCGCCAGATCTGTTAAGGCGTTGGCCCCTCTCGTTTAGACCCCGGATTACCATATGTACGCGGTTACCCCCTTTACGAGCACGTTTCATTAATGATAATGGCACGATGAAACTGACAATGACAGCGATGCACGCCGGTGTGGCCTGAGTCAGTGGTCGACGTTTTTTTTTTCAAACGAGTGAAACTCAAGTGTTTTTGTTTCAGTAAAGATCTCAAGTCGTGTCTCTTCCCCCCCCCCCCCCCCAACACACACACACCTCACAAAGCGAAGCCAGGTTTTCAGTGAAGCACAGACACGTTTAAGAATAAGGAGTCACCAAAAATGTCCTATGTGTGATGCTTTGTAACCTATAAGTTAAGGTATATAATACGAATGTTGGAACAGCTGTTTTGGCCAATTATGTAATGTAAAAGTTACATTTGACACAAAAGCTACAAGGCAGCTTTAAATCGGGGGCAGTTTCCTAGACTCACTTGCACTTAACTGTGAATATTTACGTCGTTTTCACTCATTTAGACTTCATTTGAGAACACACCTGTACATTTCAGCCTGTATCTGAAACGCGCACGAAGACTGTACAGTGCAGAACAACATGTCATCAACATCCAAAGCAAAGCAAAGCAGTGACGTGCACAATTTGGGCTTTTAAAATAAAAAAAAATACCTCGAACTGCTTTGTATGATCCGAGTGATCGAATGTATAAGCTCAGTCGACACATGCATAAACGAAAGGTTTCACGGTGCCTGTTCAGCCTCATCCTATGGCTACAGTCGACACTGACAGTTTTCATGGATTTTTAACAGCCGTCTCTTTGTCTTAAAGTAAGCAGCACATACCTGCCATTCCCCCATCTTGCCCATAATTGACATTCTTTGTCTTCTGATGCCTTTGGTGGTTTGTTTTTAGTCGATCCCGTGCTGCGTTGATCTCATTTAGCCTTCGGTCCCGAAGTAAAACCCCCTTCTTTTTTTTTACCTGGACCGGATCGCCTCACCTGGCCATAAAAACGGTGCGAGGCCACCTGGTGACGCATGCGCACTGCAACGGGTGTGGACGCGGAGAGGAGAAAACTACCTGGGGGAAAAAAAAAGTGAAATGGCCTATTTCTATGCGAGCTAGTTTGCTTTGGCATTTAATGGCAACCGACGAGCGTAGTATTAGTATTAGTAAGTCAACAATAAATACAAATAACAACACATTTAAACACTTGATAGTGAGGCGTGCTGTGTGAATCACAGCCACTGCAATGGATCAACAATACGAAGTGTATTTGCAGGAATGTATCAAATTACAGGTTTCCAGATCAAGTGTCTATACTTTATGGTGACTATTTATTTGCATGCATTTCATTTAGATGTCAGATTCATTTCGTTGGAAAGTTTTTGGGGTTCTTGAAAAGTGAGCCAACTTGTGGTTAGATATGTATAATATAACCATGTTAATAATAATAATTAATAACAACAATAATTATAATCACATTCATAATAATATAACCGGTGCTAAAAATGTAAACATAAAAGATATAATAGCCCATGGATAAATGCATAGGTTTGTCTTCAAATGATATAAAAGCATATCTGTTAGTTCTTTAAGTCAACAACCGTTTTATCCTGATGGAAAACATGAATTCTCAGCGCAAATGAAACAGTGTCAAGTTAAAAAACTTGAAGGTTAACTGCCAACATCATTACGTCTACACAGAAAGCTCCCCTGCTTTTCTGAGGGTCATTATTTATTTATCCACTGTTTATTTCTAATACATACTTATGTAGACCCCTCGGGCAAAGGGCGAATGAGCTTTCTCTCTCTCTGTCTCTTGCGCACACATACACACACGCAACGCACGCACACACAACGACGAGTGCAACACATGCGCTCACATAGGTGATAATGGTCTTAGCTTTAGACAGAAACCCCTTTTCTCCCCGTTTAGACTTTGTGAGGAAAGAGGCACACACACACCCATGCCGACTGGCTGCAAACGGGACGTGCAGAGTGGCGGAGCTGGTCGCACGCAGACAGCTGCACGGATGCTCCTCTATACCTCCGATACTAAATATTAAATATGATATATGCATGATTTTTTGCCAATCTTCATCCAGTAGCGAAAAAAACATTTTTATTTTCCCCAATAAATATGTTTTTAGGATTAGATTTTTTTCCCCAAATATATCATTCCACGCAGTATCATAGATTTTTGATCTCTTTCTAGCGTTAATGTTTAAAACAAGCCTTCATGTTTGACTTCAAAGGCGAACGCATTTTAACTGCATACAAAATACCTGCAGCCATATAGACCTTACCAGGCCCTGGACAAAAGAGAGGGGAGGTGGGAGGATCAGAAATATTGTTTGGGGCTCTCTGCTCACTTAGGGAGGAGTGAGTTTTAAAGCAGAGCTGTCGGAGAGTGGGTTACTGTCAGACAAGAGCGGGGTCCCTTTTGAATATCCAGTGTGTTTGTCTAGGGCTTGGTTTCAACCACTTCCACCATGGCACGGGGCCTCCGGCAACGTTCGGCTTCCTAAAACTGCGAGCTGTGTTTATCAATCGTCGGAACGGTTGCGCCTCAGGCACCTTGTACAGTCATTCATATTTAAACAAATGACTCAAACGTATTGTTGTTGTTGTTTTTATTGTTATTATTATTATTATTATTATTATTATTATTATTATTATTATGATTGTTGTTGTTGTTGTTGTTGTTGTTGGTAGTAGTAGTAGTAGTAGTAGTAGTATTGTTGTTGTTGTTATTATCGGTGGTAGTGTCGTGTGTGTATGCTTGTGAGTGTTGCACTGTTAACTAAGATGGACTTTTCCGTGCGTCATTTACGCGTCCATTGCCAAATATGCTGTGAAACATCCCGATAAGAATTTAACCCCCTACACACATATTCCGGTTGTCCTTTTGTATTTGTGGAATACTGCTCGCTTGTGGCACAAAGTCATTTGGTCCCAAGTTCCAAAGAAGTTTGAATATTACCTTTTAAAAGATGCACGGTTTGATTTGTTGCAGTTTTGGGTGCACCCACCTGCTCCTGCTTTCCTAACTGCTGCAAGACACCAACTATGTCAAAGTCACTCAAGGTATGAAAACCCCTTGTAGCCTCGTAAAATCGGTGAATTGGCGGCTGCGGAGTGAGCTTTCAGGTCCAATGTGTGAGACTTAGCTCCCAAGTGCAGATAAATTGTGTTCGAGCGCCATCTTTCTTCAGGAGAGCAAATGGATTTAAGTAAGTGTGCAGGTTACACGACATCCAATAAGCATGCGTGTATAATATAACACTTCCCGTGTAATCAATAGGGGCAAACAATTATCATTGTCAAAAATTGAAAAATTAAAACTATATTTGGAACAGCTCTGAGGTAAAATAATCTGAATAATGTTCAGTTTGTTCAAGCTTGTTAGATGCGGGGGGGGGGTGTCTTTGAACCACAAAACAGTCTAATCCGATCCTAGGGCGCCACCTAGTGGTTGTAAATATAAGACTAGTCCGCGTTTTGTGCCTGTCTCTTAACTCAGGATTTGACACTTCATATGATAACAGACACACGTCATTGTTGAAGGGCTTGATTGTATATGAATGAAACGAAATAAATCTTCTTGCGTACGTAAGCACTAAAAACATCACCTGATGTCAACAATAATGTGCAAAATGTCTTATTTTTTTTTACAACTGTAAAGCAAAATCAACACAATTAAATGTAATATAAGTGAGTGCATCATATGCACTCACAAATATTAAGAAAAAGAAGGAATTTGATCTGAGGAAATACGAACATTCTATACCAGAAATGTCCTTATTATAAACCCCGCCTCTCTGACACCGGGGCCTACATTTCCCGTCGAGCATCCTGTCGCGTGGCCTGTGCACCACTAATCTGTGCTCGGCTGGAAAACACGCTGCCGTTGGTTGTGACAGAGGAGACGCAGAAGCACCAAGGTTGTATGTGTACATATTTACGTTTTGAGTGGAAATGAAGGCTATATTTGAACACGCGAAGCTCAAACGTTAATGCAAACGAGGGCACACGCTCTCAAAACGGATTATACCAGTCGATTGAGTTTATTCAATGAGTCCCGTGCGTGTGTGCGAGTTTGTGTAACATCTGCTGGTTGGTTGCTGAGGACCAAGGCTCAGGGAATCCGTTTAAGTCTTATCTGCTCAACCAGCATGGGTTCGCCCATGAGGCCACCGTGTAACGATCACTGTGTGTCGGGGAGGAAGCCACAATGTTTTCTTACGTCCTCTTGGCTCAGCTAGTGTTCAATAACAGCTCTGTGCCGCTGCCACCACGCGCTCCTGTAGAGTTTATAGGCCGTGTAAGTGACAACCAGGCTCTCATCGTCAGTGAGCCTCTGCTGTGGCTAAAATGTGTGTGTGTGTGTTTGTGTGTCTGTGCCCCTGACAGGTGTCAAACATGTCTGTGGATTGGGTTGGATGTGGATACGCTGCTCTCGTGGCATCTGGAGGAGTCATCGGTTACGTGAAAGCAGGTGTGAGGATGATTCTGATAGTGACCGATTAGATTCAGCGTCAGAATACGTGTCCATTCAAATAATCTGTGTGCCTTATGAAACCGAGTGTCTTTAGTCACACACACACACACACACACACACACACACACACACACACACACACACACACACACACACACACACACACTAAGAGGGAGAGTGACATCCTCAGCATGCATGTCCATTCAATTCAATCTGCTTTATGAAACTGACCGTTTAGTCCTGCACACACACAGACGTACAGAAGTTGTGCCGATGTCAGGTGCAGTGCTCACCCTCACACACATGCTCTCTGTCCCAGGCAGTGTCCCATCGCTGGCTGCAGGTCTGGTCTTCGGGGGCCTCGCAGGTTTTGGTGCCTATCAGGTTTCCAATGACCCCCAAAATATTTGGGTGTCCCTGGGTTGGTACTACATTTATTGTGTTCATGTCTTGAAGTGTAGATGATAAGTTTCCGAATAGGTGTGGCAATGTTTTTAGTTTATTTTCCCCAAGGTCATATTGCTCTGTTCGCACCCCCCCCCCCTTTGTCAATATTTCATACCTCACTCTGTCCTCCAGCTACATCAGGAGCCCTGACTGGCGTTATGGCAAAGAGATTCTATGGATCCAGGAAGTTCATGCCAGCAGGCTTGATAGCTGGGGCCAGGTACCATTCTTACGATTAAAGTGATTTTGCATGTAGAACACAGTGTGATGTTGTGGTTGGGGATCTGTGCTAAGGCAGACTGTAACGGGATGTGGCGCTTTGCTCAATGGAAGCAATCATCTACTCTCACCTAGTTATCAACCGATTAACAGCATAGACGTAAAATCTCGACCTCGTGCCAGCCAAGAATAAACAGGGAAGGGATATTCCTCTAAAACGTTGAGTCATATGAACGTTCCATCACACTGAATGGAGTCTGTGTCCTCGTTGCAGTCTTCTGATGGTGGGGAAGCTCAGTCTGGCGTTGCTCCAGAAACCCCAGGAGTCCTGATGGAGTGAAGACTCTGAAGTCTATCCAGGCAGGAGAAGCTCGTCATTTACTATTTAACGTTAATGTCATTTTTTTGAAAAGACGATGATGAAATACAGTACTTTGTATATATATGATGGGAATGGCTGTCGTGTTTTTTTTGTTTATTTAAACGAATGCACTATGAACGTTAATACATTTATTAGTATAAAATGCTTACAAAATGTTCAGTCTACTCATTGCACAACACAAAGATGTTGACAGCCTTAAAATATTAGGAGTAAGTTGTTGGGTTAAACCTGTTGCCATACTTCGAAAGTGTTTGTTTTCATCCCCTATTAGTCTGGTGGATAAAAGCAGATGGAATGCAGCATGAACAGTTGTTTGAAAAAAGGCTGGTGACGTTTTACTTGACTATCAAAAACCTAGTTGTAAAAAAAAAAAAAAAAAAACTATTTATTATTATTATTTTCTTAAAAAGCTAATTTAAACTTTATTCATATCATCCAAACTGAAGAATTGGCTCACACTGGGTCCCTAAGGAAAACAGCGGGATTGTCTTGCAGACCATAGCAGTCTTTGTTCATGGCAACCTTCCACTCCAAAATAAAGATTTTCCATGCACATAATGGAAAAAAAAAACGTCTCAGGATGCGTCATGCGCGCACATTCCCCTCCAGATTGGAGATTAAGAGTGGCTAAGACTTTGCACAGGATTTTGTTTTCCGCCAAAAGTTGTGCGCCTTATGGCGACCCTGCCCAAAAAGAGCAGAAGCTGTAGCATCTTCTTCCCTGAACTACCGGGTTCCTCCGTACTTGGACGTCCAGTCCACCCTCCCGTGGACGGGCTGCACGGCAGGAGCTCTGCTCAGGAGATTCCCAGAGGTTTTCCCCAGGGCCGAGTAGCTGTTGCCCTTCATCTGAGTCCCGTCTGTCCGCCTCTTCCAGCCCTCGTAATCTGGAGGAACAGGCCAGCGAGTCAGCCACGCCAGTCACCTCCATACAGGTTCTGCTCTGTGTGACCAGGTATGTCTTCGATAACAGAATTTATACGTTTAATCCTAAAAAATGTTTTGAATATTATTCAAATTGAATTGAATTGAATTGAAATTGTCTAAGTAAATCAATGTTAAGTCACAATCACCCTTAGCTTTTGGTAAACTGATAATAGTTTTTCAATTTACAAATTTGCAGATTTATATGTAGTGAACATTATACTACACGTTTGTGCTGATTATCCTGAAGGTTCTGTGTTAGTTCACTGTTAATATCAAACAATTACTAAAGTTTAGCTTCACGTTAAATGTGATCAAACGGTGAAATATACTTTTATCATGTATTTACAGGAACTTGTACCTACACTCAAAAATCCCTTGCGTAACAAAAATCCGAACATGACATTGTTTGGGCATTTTTTTGATGTTGGATAAGTTTACAAAACATAAGAGGGAGAAATTAAACAAGATGGATAACGGGATCTATGAGCAAATGACCATACCTTCATTGGTTTCACTCACAGATGAGTTGGATATGGACTTGGGCTTTGCAGCTTTTGGTTTGTCTTTTTTATTATCGGGAGAGCAAGAAAGATTGACTGAAAGGGTGAAAGAGAAGAAAAAAGAGGAGCAAGTCGTACCGGTGAATGAAAACGTGGGAGGGAATAGGACAGGTGAGGGAGCGGAAACGATACAGAAGAGGCCCTCATGCAGCTACAGAAACCGTGTTGTGAATCGTTCGAAAAGTTCTTACTTGTGTGCTGACCGGCCAAGGGGGCGAGTTGGATTCTCTGCCCCACGGAGCCCACCTCTTTTTTTTGGAATGAAGGGATGTAACCGCCACTTAGGTTGTACTTGGTGCTCACAAAGGTCCCTGCAAGAGAGGAGAGGCATAGTTTGTGTCAGCGTTTTTGTGGGATTTGTTGTTTGGTTGGAGGCACCCAGCATGGACCCTAAAGTCAACCTCATATAAGCTATAATAATAATAATCATCATCATAATAATAGGCAAAATCCGAAATGGGGAAAAAAAAACATACAAAAGGAAGAAAATTTAAATAAACACGTCTAATGGACGTTCTCACACCATTCGTGTAACTGAGTGTTAAAAGTAGCTCCTGCATATGTAACAACTACAAAGGACCCAGACAGATGAATAAGGCCGAGCGATTGAAGTCATTCAACTTTTCAAGCGACTCCATCGATCGGCTTGACCGGCGGTCACAGATGGTTATCAGTATAATTAGCCAAAGGCCCCTTGTTGTTCCTATGTGGAGATGTTGTGGTTGTAGTGCAATTTACCATCTATTTAGCAACTGGAGTCCTTAGTTCTCAGGTTAAACTGTGTATTTATACCCACGTCTCCCGCGGAGCTTTGAGCTGCGGGCTCCTTTCACATGCTAAGCCGCCGGATGAATACCTGAAGCTTGCTTGTATCAGGGGGCATGCTGGTTGTTAGTTTACCCGCGGTCTATTCTCCTAGGCGGGTTGGATGTTTCAATGTACACCTCCAACTCTAAAATGTTGCAGAACAGTTCACATGGAGTACCTTTGGAGAGGTCGATTTTCTCCAGTATTCTTTCTTTAACCACCGTTTTCTCCTGCGGGCTATCCACAGACTCTTCTAGTCTCACAGCAACACATAAAAATCCAAATAAACGTAGAATTGGAGGAGATGCATGCAAACGGAGAAAAAGATGGAAAAAGATGATGAACGTGATGGATACCCAGAGGAGAACAAATATCATTAACATGCGATGTGTGTGTATGTGTGTGAGAGAGTGTGTGTGGGAGGCGGGACAAATGAGCAGGGGGTGCGAGGGCCGTTAAAACACTTGATCTTATACAGACAGAGTCTTAATCTCATGAATAAGCAATGGGGAGGGAGAGACAAGGTGAAAGACAGAGACAGAGGAGAGCGAAGGCGGGAGCACAGCGGGGAGCCATATTGTGTGTCTGTCTACATGACAAATGATTTTCAGAGGGCGCCCTTCTCTAAATTCGCAGACGCTTAGGCTCTGCTTTGTCCGGGGCCCCGTAACTACTGATCAGAAGGCATTAGCCGCATCGTTATCATTTAGTGCTTTTGTGTCACCGAGGACGATAATGTGATATGGCGACACGGTCGGTGACTCTGACAGTTTGCCAGGTTTCCACTTCACGGCGAAAATGACACGGGTGTGACGTGGTCTATTTATACCACTTAACAACTGGGCTTGTTGTCTAATTGCGTTGTCAAACACAACGTGTCACGTCGGGTATAGACTTCTTCCGGTGAAGTTTTGTTTTTCTTTTGGGCCTTGGACAAGTAAGGTTCACAGAGATATTGTTATGTCATTCAGATCGTGGTTACCATAAATGTATTTGCATGAAAAGACCTTATTTTTTTTATTTTTTTTGACAAATCAGTTTTTGATTCCTTTAAGTCCAGGCCTTTTTCAAAACACCCTAGAGCACAGGTCATACACTCCTTTGTATTATTATTATTATTATGCATACGTGCAATCCAAAAGCCCACGCCCAAACCCCTTCTACACTCGAAATCAGCAGTTTTGTTTACCTGCATTGGTTCTGGTGACGGATAATCCTCCTCCAATTGGAGCAAGGGGTTTGTTTGCAGTGTTGGTGGAGTTCTCCCACAGGTCCCGCAGCGTCATAGCGCCCATCTCCTTATCTCCCGCCAAAGGCTGGTTTTTGCCAATCACGCCTTCAAGCAGCAGAAATAATGGGATAAAAAAAACACACACACACACACACACACACACAAGGGCACAAACTAAAACAACCCGACTGCTCTCCATGAAGCTGACAACTCGGGTGACCTCGGGTGAATGCAATGATTGTCCGTTTCACATGATGCGAGGATTTTATAAATGTTACAAATCACTTAAGTGGATTGCGTAATAATATTGAGGCCCTTCAACACACATTTGATAGGATTATATATATTTTCTCCTTCACAATTACTTTGATGGTTTGTTTTCTATATTTGCCTTTGTGAAATAAATGCAAGTTTCTGAGCTTCGTAAACGCCACCTGGAAACTAGATTCATGTGATCTACCAGCAGACATAACACAAAAAATGCCAAAATTAAAGAAGTCGCATAACTACTTGAATTTCACCGTAATGGGCACCGTGACTGAGGCTGTCTCACCAGGCAAGTAGCGCGACTGGCTGAGATAGTGCTGCCGCGCGGCGGATCCTGGAAGACTGCAGTCCACCTGGCCGATCTTCACATTGTTGGGCAGCTTGGTAACGGTGCTGAAGGAATACAGAGGTTTCTGCTCCTTGGGCCTGCAGAAAGGAAACGAGACAAATGGTCTGCGCTTAAAAACTAAGACGTTGAGATTTTTACCAGCACGAAAGACCTAAACCAATCGCAGGCTTTGTGAGGTTGCCGGTCACAGCACTTACTGCGAGGGGCGCTCCGCGGAGCTCCTCTCCTCTTCTGTGTTCCCCAGACTGGGTTTCTTGGAGTTGGAGGCGGCAGCTTCCAGCGAGTCCGATTCCTCCCAGCTGTCTGAGGTCTTGCCCCAGCGACGGCGACTGCTCTTCATCACCCCGGCACCACCGGCGCTGTTCTCGCTGCCCGTCGACGCTGCTTTCTGCACAGGAGGAAGGTCCGGTCAGTGTCCCCGTCGAACTGTGGCGTTTGGATTCATAGAAAAAGGCTGTTCCTGACTCCAAATCACACGCTAGAGTACTCCCTCGCTCACCGTATGGCTGACACCTCCTGGTTTACTCGCAGTTTGGGGCAGGGGGATCTGCTGAAGAGGCTGATGCTGAGGCTGATGATGATGATGATGATGATGATGGTGATTTCTGTGGGAGGGTGTGGAGTCTTTGGACTCGGCGGAAGTCTGCTGAGGGTCAGTCTTGGACTCCGAGGCCTGCTTATGGGCCAGGGGCCTGGCTTGGACTTTCTTCACTTCCTGACTTTGAGGACGAGGCCCCAGCACCTGGCCCACCTGGAAGTACGGGTAACGCAGGGACTAGCCAGGAAAAAAAAAATGAAAAAAAAGAATGATAGAACATAGATTGCTATTCCGTTCTTCCAAATATCCTATGAACACATGTGATATGATGCACCATCCGGATAAATGTGGACACCAACATATGTTAATTTGAGAGCTGCAGCTGTAAGTGTCCCTCTATTTCACATGTATGCTATTTAACCTGAGACGAAAGGGTTCTCTTGGAGGAGTCTAAAATTAGATTAGATGAGGTGCATCCCACACCTGAGAGCTTTGTAAGCAGGAAAATGGAAAAGCGTCACTCATCACTCCCACTGGAGTGTGGATTTTTTTTTTCCATCTGGAGGCCCGCAGAGTAATTGAACTGTCGCACTGGATTTGAAATCACATCTAACTATGTAATCATCACACGCCGGTGCGTGCCACGGAGCATCACGTGAAGGGGGTTTTCACACTTTGAAGTAGCAGAGTGAATGAGGTAGGGATTAAGACCTTTTCACTGCTTTGAGTCAAATTCTACACTGGAAGAAAATTCACTCTCTAAGGTTATGCGTACTTTTGATGTCAAATCGAAATGTTCTAACTTTGGGAGAACCATCATTAAAAATATATATATAACTCACAATTGCACACAGTTTTAAATAATCACTGTGCTGCAAATAATTTAGGATATTATTTTAGTGTGTCATTTAATTCCCTGAAAATATTGAGAACCTCCAATAACTGGCATTCAGAAGGACTCCCAAAGCCTTTACTCCGGTATCCTCTCTTATAGGCTCAGTGTGGCCTACCTGTACGGCAGTGGGCCTTTTCTTGGGGTCCCACTGCATCATGTCCCTCATCAGGGCGATGGCCTCGTTGCTGGCGTTCGGGATCAGGGTCTTGAGGTGGGTCGGCACACACTGGGGGAACCGGAAGTTCATCGCTGAGGCGAGCTGATAGCCTTCTGGCCAATCCACCTGACGGAGGAGGACGGACAACTAAAATACCCGCAGCTGTATTTGATGGTGAGGTCACTAAACCAAAGATTCTCCCTCACCCTTTTGACGGTGCCCAGGACTTGGCAGATCTTGAAGATCTCGTCCACTTCGCTGTTCCCCGGGAAAAGAGGTCTGAGTGTGTAGAGCTCGGCCATGATGCAGCCCACCGCCCACAGGTCGATAGGAGAGCTGTAGGTGGACGACCTGAGAAGAACCTCTGGAGCTCGATACCTGGACAGAGAAAAAACACAATGCCGCGAGTGAATAAACAGGCCGACCGTACGGCACAGAGGAAAAAAAAAAAGAATCATAAAAATGAATGAGAATCTAAAGTTCACTTAGAAAAACGGGTTTCCTCTGTCACAATGTAATTGATGTTTTTGTTTGTTTTTTTTACATGGCTACGGATGTCCACAAACTCCTCTCACCATCTGGTCGATACGTAGTCTGTGTACGGAGGTTTGGAGCGGATCTCTCTGGCCAGGCCAAAATCCGCTACTTTGACCAGTTCTGGACCCATGCACAGCAGATTCTCTGGCTTCATGTCTCGGTGAAAGAAACCTGCGCAACAGTGATTGGCCCGCTCAGAAACGACAGGTACGTGTATTCCGCATCATACATACATCGAAGTCTTTGCGGCCACCAGCCATTCGTGCCGGGGTCGTGCGGTTTTTTGTTGTTTTGTTGCACGACATCAAACACACCCAACCACAGCTCGAGCGACTTTGACCAGTGAAGAATGACAGGGTAGAGCCTCTTACCATGCTTGTGTACAAAAGCCAACCCAGATAGCACCTGAAACATGATGTTCCTAATTTCATTCTCTGAAAACATCTTGTTCTCTCTAAGGGCAGAACAAAGAGACAGAGAAAGAGAGGAACACGTAGGTGAAAGACACATTTCAAAGGAGTAGTTAAAGGGGGAGAAGAAAAACATGCGACTGAAGGTGTGGAAGCATGGATATGTATGACGCGTGCCAAGCTTACAGCTGGCTTGGATCGACCCGTATACGGTATCCACATATCCAGTGGGTATAGAAATGCAGACCGAAGAGTCGGATGAGGCCGTTGTGGAGGGTTCATAAACTGCAAGGTTCTTCTCAACCGAAGACCAATTCACTTCAAAAAGGAAAGGACATAGGAACGTTGAAATGTTCCACATCTCACGGTTTCCTCCTCACTTTGCCGTCGGACTGTTGACCGAATCTTGCAGTTTGTATCCACTCTCGTGCACTCGCGAAAAAAGGCATGACATGCGGACGCGTGCACCTACCATGCTTGTGAATGAATGACAGGCCTTGTAATATCTGAAAGCTCATGTTTCTTATCACTGATTCGGGGAACAACTTTTTTCTGTAAACATAAAAATGGGATGGCGTTCTGATTATGCCCTCTGGTGTGAAAACGTCGTGACACAAACATCCTTGCGCCTCGACTCAAGCGGCCGCGCGTCTGCGACAAAAGGTCACGCGGCAGGCGAAACCATCGTGGGACCGCTGACCTGTCCTTCATGAGCTGGTAGAGGTTCTCCTTCATGTACTCGAAGACGAAGTAGAGGTGGTCGTTCTCTCTGATGACTTCCTTCAGTTTCACCACGTTGGCGTGGTTCAGCTTCTTCAGTGACTGGGCGTGGCGCATGCGTGGGAAAAGAGTGCGCGTGTTTGTTTATTCACAAGTGCATTCAAGAGACATCGCACAGATAGCATCTGCCATGGGCGTGACACGCGTTGAGTCATGGAATTGGTCACAAGGGCACACTGTCAAAAGCCCAGCAAAGAGGCAAACAGTCATTTGTGCGACTGGGTGGCTGCAGTACACATCGGCTGTTTGTGTAGTCTTGCCTGAGTGACTCTCAAAGTAGAAGCACCCTCACCTTCACTTCTCTCAGGTTCATACACTCCTCCCACGAGTAAAACTTCCTCTTCATCCTGCGAGGGACCAAATTCAGACATTGAATGGGGAAAAAAAAAAAAAAAAAAGCGAGTTAAAAGATCATATCATAACTGCAGGCCATATACATTGCACGTAACGTACAGGAGTGGTACTATCTATGCAACAAAAAAACAAAAAAAATATTTTGTGCGTCGGCGTCAATAATTCAGCTCTCCTGGCACGTCTTAAACTTCGGCTCATTTTATTTCACGAGCAAACCTGCAAAAGCGAATTGATATTCGAAACCTTACCGACTCTACCTTACTTCTGACTCGGCCATACCTTTAAATGTCAGTTGTAACAGCCTTTGCATTGCTATGCACATGAAGACCCCACGCGAGCAGCTGGTATACGGGGGTGCCTTTTTATTGTAACATATCTCAAAGTTATCCCAATCAGAAAGACCTGCCCCTCTCTCTGGATTGATCTAACGCTCAGAGAACGGGCCGATATCATGTCTGCTCTCTGGGCACCTGCCAGTCGCGGCCCTTCCTTCAAATTGGTGTGGGCAACCCGACACGCCCCCCCCCCCACCCTCTACTTTCACTGCCTTTCTCCGTCACCGCGTGTATTGTCTTGCACGGTAACCGAACGATCGGCCAGTGGACGGACACGTCTCCCAGCTCCCTCATCTATTATTGAACTCCGCTGCCATGCAGCCGGAACAAAGGCAAGAAACTATGACAGCGTGTTTGTTTGCCTTGGTGACGGTAGGAAACCGGGTGTCCTTAGTCCCAAGCGTCACTTTGAATTACTTTCAGGACTCTGGTGTTTAGTTGTAAAATTGAGAAAATTACAGAAAAAATGACACGTTTCTAGACAACTTAGTGAATATTATATCCAGACAATGTTTAAATCTTAAATTAAAAAAAAGTCATTAGTCATCATCCTTACCGCTTGATGGCCACCAGTTCTCCAGACTCATTACTTCTCCCCATAACGACGCTGCCATAGGTACCATCACCCAACTGCCTCAGGGTGGTGTAGCGATTCATCTTCTCTCTAAAAATGGTTTGATCAGCTATTTAACTTTCTTAAAAATGAACGATTTAGTTGTTCAACAGGTCTTTTCGCAGGAAGATAAAGGATTTACATTTGGTCACAATGCTCACCTATTCTGCACGATCAGAACTCATCTTTAAGAAATGGATCCATGGCTGGAAACGTCGGATCCATGTGATGTTGGGAAGCCAACAGTCAACGCTGTTCCTTTACACGCCTTCGTTTAAAAGAAAACATCATCAGCAACACACACATTTGTTTTAACTGCTAAACACACAGGCAAACAATAACAACAATCATGTATTCACCTTAGCCCTGTCAATCCATGCAAAACTGCATTTCTAAGAGTTATGAGGACGAAGGAAAGCTGGGATGACATCTTTCGTGAGCGTGTGACACTGGTGGGAGGCACCAGCACGACTACCCAGAGGAGATCGGCCCTGGGCAGATTAGGTCAACGGGGATGTAAATAGGATGTTACATCACTGTTGTGCTTACTGGCATCCACTACCTTCCCCAAGCCACCTGCCTTGGCACGAGGATTTGACTGGTAAAACAACGGCCAGATTTGGAGAAACAAATACACATATCCCCCATGCAGCAGGTTGTACGTGATATGACGAGGGCCAACTCACAAGGTTCATATTGGTTTGACCAGATAATGTTTAGTTTCTCAGACCAGGCCAGAGAAAGTCTGAGCTTGTGATGGTAACACTGAATGTATATCATGGTATCCCAACCATTAACTTTAATAATAATAACAATAATCATCATCATCACCCCCATCACTATCATCATCATCATCATCATCATCACCACCATCACCACCACCACCACCACCATCATCATCATCATCGTCATACAATTTAGAGACTACATTCTCTATAACAATATAAAGGCCAACAAGCACACTGTGGTTGTGCACTCAGCTTTCACATAGGCTTGTCTGCTGTGGAGGGATTTAAAGGGAATTAAGATGCATCCAGGCCACGTGACTTAAGTGCGCTACTCAAGGTCAATCACATTGACGTGGACAAGGCTCAGTGAACGGCTCCATCTAATTAGTTGCAGGGCTTGGCAATCTAATTGGGTTTATATTTCTGCTTTTTACAAATATTCTCTGAGATGTTACACATGTCATGTTTTTGTGTTTTAACTCGGTTAAAAAAAAGATGATCTTTTCTGCCCACAAAAACCACCGTGAACGGGTTTCTTTCAACTTTCGAGGGGTTTGGATTGTGAGCACCATTTTATTTTGGACAATGTATAATAGGCTAACAATAAGCGGCGTGATTTATTCGACATTTTAAAAAAAATTGTTGACACTTTTTCTGACAGGCTGTCACGGATAGTAGAACTCCTCCGTATTAAATAACAGAATAAGTTTTGTACCGTTATAATTTTTATTTTCGAGTCGCAGGTGGTTCGTGGGTTCGGGTTAGGTTAGGATTACGGTACTAGGTTAAAGGTTTATGTTGCGGGAAACACATGTCACACACAGACACACACACACACACACACACTGGCCTGTTTGTTGGTTTGGTTTTCTTCTCTCTCGGGCTAGAACTCACCATGTAGGGTGGAGTCCCTCGGCCGTTGTCTGCGTCCGATGATTGTACCAAATTTTCTCAGATTATATTCACTGCTTAATCTCAGCTCTTCACGATAAAGTCCGTGCGCGTGACCGCACCCTATGGAAACGTACACACAAACGCGACGCGCGTTTAATCTCCTAGGTAACGGTCGGAGCATGCGTGCGACGTGGTTGAGAGCAATGCTTTGTGGGACTTGTTGTCTTGCTGGTGTGTATTGTAACGCACACAACAAACGTGTTTGTTGGTTGTTTGTTGTTTGTTGGTCCGATGCATCAGCGAACGTGTCCGTTTGAGAAAAACAGGTGCAAAACAATTGTCACAAATATTACGAGTCCATTCATAACACGGATGTTTTGGACAACAGAAGGAGTGACATACTTGTGTGTGTGTGTGGTGTAGGTGAAGTGCTGCGCCACGAGATGGAGCTGTTGTGTTGAGAATGTGCACATCGGCCAGTGAGGAGCTGTGAACACACTTTATGTGAACCGCACACGGCTACTCTTATAATATGCATGGGCTGGCACAAAAAATATTATTATTATTATTATTTTATTTTCATTTGTTCATGAAACAATTTCAACAGTACAGGCGTGGTATATTCTAAAACATTCCTTCCAAGTTTAAAGCTTTTCCATATATTTTATACCACACCCTTCCCAGAACATATCGATCCAATGTATAGTATCGATTACTATGCATTGTACATGTAAACGGTAGTGTCTACGATAGGAGCCAACTTTGAGGGTGAGGACGAAGTAGGTGTGTATCCCTATGCAGCCTGGCACCATGAACGCAGCACACCGGAGGCGTTTGGGCACCTTCATCCCTCACACCTACAACACTTACACCCGACCTGTGTGACCGTGGTCTTCTCTCGCTCACGCACACACACACACACACACACACACACACACACACACACACATGCACAAACACGAGATTAAGACAAAAAACAGGAGAAGGGGGATAACAAGTGGGATTTTGCTCTAAGCGGATTATCGCGCTCGTTAACCACGCGCTGGTCTTATTACTGGATCCCCGGTTGTCCATGCAGTGATTTGCACCAAGAGAGAAAGAGAGAGAGCGGGGGGGGAGAGAGAGAAGGGCTCACTCGCTCTCTCTTATATATTAGTTGTGGACGTAGAAAGTCCATTAATGGCGCCGTATGGTTGATCCGAGATGTCCCTTGGTGGATTGGAGCCGGTGAGTCCGGTTCCTGAGCGGGGTTTGTGTGTCCGCGTGTGTTCGTGACACGCCGCCTGTGACATGAAGACGCGACCCGCGGGGATCGGCTCCGTCCACGCTGACTGGATGGGTTCGCTGCCCTCCGGCCTCAGCGCCATGCCCCTCAAACACCTCGCGGTGCCAGGTGAGCCCTTGTAGCGATGTCTCCACGTGTGTGTGTGTGTGTGTGTGTGTGTTTGGATTATACAAAAAACTACAACAACAACGCAACAAAACGTCCAGTGTTTGTTTTGTCACCGTTTTGGCGAATATATGATCTTGTCAGAACCAGGAGAGCCTTGGTGAGGGTTGAGATGTGGTCTTAGGTTGTTTGGGTTTGTGTGTCATTCAGATTCTCTTTACTTTAATCTGTTTATTTCTAATATCTTACACGTTTTTTGTCTTTCTTGCATGTCGCTTCGCACTGTCCTATATTTTATTGTTTTTATCATTTTCTTTCCCTGAATTCTGTAAATATTTGCCTGTCACTTCCTGTCCCATGTGGGTCCCCTGATCCATCGCCTCTTTTTTTCTACCCAGGATCCCATGATTCCTTCACCTTCTGGGTGGATGTGCATGCTCCTGTGGGCCCAGACCAGAAGGTTTATGTCAAATACCTGGCCACCATGTTTAGTGTCTTAGCCAAGAAAGTCATGGTGAAGTGGTCCATGACACAGGTACAGCTCATGCCCAAACACCACCAGCTTATAGCTGCCTTATACAATGACACAATTTGCTAAAGTTGTGTGTGTTTTCACAGTCCAGTGGATGTGTTGGTTTGTTTTGCAGCCAGTTGTCGACTAATGTCTAATGCGATGTGGTCTGTACTCCCAGAACCTGACGTTCAAAGAGCAGCTGGATGCAGGAATTCGCTACTTTGATCTCAGGGTCTCATCCAAACCAGGCGAGGCAGGAAATGAGATCTACTTCATCCATGGCCTCTTTGGACACAAGGTGAATTTTAGGCTCTATAAAGTTTTAAATATAGAAAAAAAATACTTTTATTCAACTTATTTAATTTTTTCCAATTGGTCCTTGAACATCAATATGTGGCCAACGTTTGCTCTGCTGTCCCCGAAGGTGAGCGATGGTCTGTTGGAAATCAATTCCTTCCTCAACAGACACAGAAAAGAGGTGAGAGGAAGTTTGATTAATATTTTTAAATGGAATTAACAAAAACGCTGCTATAAAGGCATGACGATTGATAAAGAGTTGTGGAATACCAACGCTCTGTGGGTAATGTATGATTGATTTAGGTCGTGTTTCTGGACTTCAATCATTACTATGCGATGGGCGCGGAGCATCACGTGTACCTGATCAACATGCTGCAGGAAGTGTTCGGCAACAAGCTCTGTCACAACTGTGTGGTGGAGAGCGTCACTCTGGACTACCTGTGGGAGAGGAAGAAACAGGTGAGACGTGGGGGCATTCAAGGAGAGTGGAACATTTAAAATGAGTTAAAAAAAACCCAAGCGATCATGTTGTCAATCAAAATTTATTTCGGACTTTGCAGCTCTCGGTTTAAAACACAGTAGTTAATGGATCCATGTCTACATCTAAGTGTTGAGCTCTCGTGTTAGCGCTTAGTATTAGTGGATGCACCAAACGTGCTGTGTCAATGTCTCTGGAGAAGATAGTGGAGTAAAAGCAGCATGCAGGTGTGTAATGGAAAGTCCACTTAACCTCTGCGGTCAGTTAATCTGCGCAGCCTGGTACTCTCCTGGGGAGGAATTAGTGCTGCTCGTCATCCCATTAACTCTTCTCCTGCTCACTACCATGTTACTGTGGCGGGCAGTGGTCTGAGTACTTTTTTTTTTTTGGTGTTTGCATATTCTATGTTTACGCACTCGAGTGTTTTCTATTGAGCACATAAACTATATGAGAAAAAGTGTGTGTTGACAGTTATACCGTGTTTTGAATGGCAGTAGATATCACTGTATAATACAGTGCAATCTCACACTGCGAGATTAAATGTTTGGACCACACCGCCTGTGTGGATACAGTCAATATTTCCAACGCGTCCAAACCCATCAGATTTTCAGATTTTTCTAAAGTCTTATCTTTTTTTATTTTAAGCGAAATATTGGAAAGTTGTGTCATATTTGTGTTCTATCGTTGTGTTCTATCTTCAGGTCATTGTGTTCTACCATCATCCCTCGGCTCAGGGCAACCCTGTAATGTGGCCCGGCAACAAGATCCCCGCTCCGTGGGCAAACACCACTCAACCCTACAAGCTCATCAAGGTCAGTCAGACCCTCGCTATGTTTCAAGCATTACCTGCACGACGCCTTTAAACACTGTATGAGAGTATTTGATTTTTTTTGGGAATTCAATGTTGTTTTTAACATACAACAACTAAGATTGGCTGCTACTGTAGCTGCAGGAAACTATGAATAGAGCTTCTCTTGTCTCTCTTTAATTCTATTGTCTTCCATTGAACATCCTCATGTCTAGTTCCTGGAAACCACGCTGAAGGGAAGAACCGAGCAGGGCTCCTTCCACGTGTCTCAGGCCATCCTCACACCCAAGGTCAACACGGTGGCCAAGGGCCTGGTCTGGGGGCTACGGAACTACCTGGTAGAGAGGTCAGTGAGTATATTTGTGTGTACTAGGATGTGACGGAGAGAGGCGTACTGGTATGTTGTAGATGCCTACCGTTTACCCTTCGGCATACAACTTCTGAAATATTCATCCAGGACTCCCGAGCCCATAGTCTATAGTCTTTTTTTGATCCATATATTTTTTCCCACTCACCTTATAATTTCTTCACATGGTAAACTTGTCACTGACCTCACCCTGACGTCACCATGTCTACTCAGAATCTCTGAATCATCGCATCTCCACCGCACAGCTCAGTTCATGTGCTCTGATCTCTCGCCAGTAGGTGGCAGTATAGTAAATGAAATACAGAGGCTTTCCAAGTTTTGCGCATACCCTGCTCTTCTTATTTGAACAACTACTCAGCCCCTTTACATTGTTGTGCAGTAGTGTTCTGGCAATAACGGTGTGAATACATTCTCATGTCTACTTACAATATGTCTATCACTTATTTTGTTTCTTTTCACCGGCAATCATCGAATATTTCCACAAACCAGTAACAATCAGTAACATATTTCTTCTCCCAGATAAGAAATCTGATTTCCCAAAGGAGGGCTGACTCATTTGCGCGCACATTTATCCTGACTCGAGTACGTACACACCGAGCCTTTATATCTGAGAGTAACAGCCACTGATGCCGCGGTTTAAAGCCCCCGAATGGACGCTGCGGCGAGACGGGGCGGAGGCCTAATTTTGCACTTCCGAGGAAATGGGATTGTTTATCGCTGCTGGATACACAATCTGACATCCTGCTTTTGTTCTGCCAGTGGCTCAACATAGCTGAGAATTCAAGGGTGTTAAAAGTGATACAGGCCTGGAGTCAGTATGTGTGTGTGTGT
The DNA here is from genome assembly GCA_016785305.1 of Colistium nudipinnis. Lineage (NCBI taxonomy): Eukaryota > Metazoa > Chordata > Actinopteri > Pleuronectiformes > Rhombosoleidae > Colistium > Colistium nudipinnis. Next base: position 869,025 of record JAFBJU010000996.1, on the reverse strand, counting down.
GTGTAAGTGCGTGTGTGTGTGTGACGCGTACCAAGAACTAAAACAGAAAGTCATTTGTAGACAGTTGTTGTGCAATAGTCAAAAACATCCCTCCCTTTCTCCCATCTTAATATCTCCATACTTCAAAAACGTTATCAATAACACTAAAGTAAAGGAATAACTGATTTTGATTGATGTCCAGGAGAGTGGATTTCTAAAATAGAAACTCCGCACTGGATACCGTATGTCAGATGTGTTGTGTGGATTAGGAAGTAGAAATAAGCTAGAGTAACTGATTGGAGCGGGAATCGGTGGAATTGTTTGCCTTCTTCTCTCATTCTCTCATTTTTGTGGCTTTAGAAACCTGCCTACTATCATGTCCTGGGTTGAGGCCCAGAGGCCAGGGGTGGACGGGGTCAACATCATCACCTCTGACTTTGTGGAGCTCACTGACTTTGCCAACGTTGTCATCAAACTCAACGACCTGCTGTTGGCCGAACAGGAGCGCAAGGCCAGATGACACGCGTTTCGACACCCTCGCTGCGCCGCTGGTGGAATGCCGCATTGCATGGGTTCATGGGAAGCCGGCTCAAGTTTGTTTGAAAGATAATATATTACGTTACGTATCTTTGACTCAAATAAGGCTACGGCAACATTGGCTTATTTTTTTTTCGTTTGCGGGTGGGGTGCGACTGAAAGCAGATCACATTTCCTCCGTGAAATGAAACTGCCACACAGGTCGCCGGGTTTCCTGCGACTCGGAACCTGGACAATGATCGCATGACAGGGATTGAGCTGATTTATTTGGGCTTTACACATTTGTCACAAAAACATACAGGCCACTATTCTATCACAGTTCCTTTTGTTTTTACTTTTTATTCTCAACTGCTCTGGCACCATAACTGTTCATGTTGTTTTCTGATTATATTGGAAGTCCGGATCACATAAATACCACATACAGATGTTTTTTGATGTAAACCGTCGGAATCATATTGTATGCAGTAGGTATTGTGATGGTGTGAATGGAAGATTTAGTGCACGGTCTGCACATTAGACCTAAAATAAGCATGTAAGAAGAGACAATGAAAGACAATGCCTGACATGATGCTGGTGGGTCTTTGTTTACATTGTATTTCAAACACAGTGATAATAGGGCTAGTAATATTCAGTGCAAAGTTATCTTTCTTTTAATGCGCTCCTGGAGTTTTTCAAAAGTAGAAGTTGTAGTACTTGTTGGTATTTTTTTTTTAGCAAAAGTTTGCATTAAAAAGGTTGGTCCATTGTGCCTCTGGTTTGAACTTCTAGTGCAACTAGATTAAAAAAAAAACGAACTTGGGACCTTTTTTTCCATATTTTACATAATTGTATAGATAACACTGGGAAAGCCAAATATTTGTGGAACTTGTGGAAAAAGCTGCAAACAACTATAAACGTTTATGGTGATAGGTTTTTGCTCCCGTTTTTTCGAGGCGAGCAGAAATAGAAATCGTCAAGAGAGCCATTTCTGGCATTTGTCCAGTCTGCAGCAGGTATTCTGAAATGCTGTGTGTGCGTCTCTCTGGGTGTGTACCGGGAGCGCTACTGTTACTGTTAGTGTGCGTTCCTTGTGGGCGCTGTGATTGCTATGTGTGACATAGAAAGGAGTGCAGGGTCGGTCAACCTGCATTCCTGTGGAGAGGAGGAGATGGAGATGCAGCAGAAGAGAAGGAAAGGAGCTTGCAAAATAGAGACATTGGTTGAGAAAAGAGAGAAAAGAACGTTTACAAGAAATGAAAGTCAAATAATAGAACTTGATGCTCTAGTCTTTAAGAGAGAACTAGAAACTACAACTAGAAAAAGAAAAATGAATGACTTAGAGATTTGCTGAAGAAAGGGGAGGATACGGAAGGAGTTATTACCAGCTGTTTTCTTTTTGTTTTTTTTTGTTTTTTAATCAACGGTAGCATCATCTAACAAGGAAATTCTATATTTCCCTGAGACGTGTTCTTTTGAGTGGACTAGTCTGCTCTTTCCAGGCCGCTTGGTGGACATAGCGAGGACCCACAACAACGCGCACACACAGCAGGACCCACTAAATTGTGCAGTAATGAATCTTACCGTTGCAGGTCGAGTGGCAGCCCTGGCTGATGGAGAGCTTTCCTGTCCCCCCCCTCACCCCGCGATTACGGTTTCAAACTCAAGCTTCTCGCCTCAAGCACGGTCTTCCAGGTCTTGATGAAGTCACAAAGTCACAAAACTGCATCTGTGCCCGTGTGCATGTGTTTGTGAGCCGAAATGACATCTACATACACACTCTTCTCACATTGGCGCCAATGTGAGAAATGTACGCAGCTCTGTTTCCGGGGCAACACGGACTTAACAACACCGCGGTTTTGGCTTCTCTGACCTCAGCGTGCCCTAAACTCCAGCACCTCCGAATCCCCTCCCACCCTCCCCGAGACACCCTCAAGTTGCAGCAAACAGTCCAGTCGGAGCATTTGGCATCAGCAATCCCAGCCGGACTTTCACGGTTCCGTCGCAGCCGGAGTTTTCCAGCCTTGAATCATAAAAAAAAAACGCGTTTCGCTCGGACGTTCGAAGACTTGGCTGTGTTTCTCGAGGCTTTCGCAAGAGCGAAACCTTTGCCCTAGTGCGGAGCAGGTTCTCCTCCACGACCTCGCTGCGTTTGGCCGCGGTCGTCCCTCGGCCACGGTGTTTGGAGTTCTGCCTCCAAGGGGTGGGAATTTGTCTTTTATGTCTGCTTCTAGAAGTCAATGCCAGTCCATGCCAACTCTCTCTGGGCCTTCCAGCTTGCTCAGCCACGGGAGCACCGAGGATCAGCCGGAAATCTCGTTCTCCGGAATGATCCAAACCCCGGGTTGCAAATTCAAATACTTTCCACCTCTGGAGTCGGTGTCTGCAAAGTGAATCAAGCTGCAAACCGCGCCACATATAATTCCATTTTTCAGTGAAGAGACGATTTGGGATACACTCACTGTGCATATGAAGCATAAGGTGATGTCACTGACTAGGCCCAACCGGGTCAGTCACGTACTGCATATCGCACACGGATGTATCAGTGCACTGTTTTAGGCCGTGATGACTGCATTAAGGAAGCAGCTGTAAAAACAAAATGGCAATGCACAGTATCTTAAACCTCTGAGAAAACGGATTGGAGGGGGGGGGGGTGTGAAGAAAGAGAAAGGCCCGATTAAACGTGTGAAACCCTGCACCGGACCAATTATCTGTCATTTAGATGTTTTTAGTTTTTAGTTTTTTTTAAAGCAAGGGGCCTGAATCGTTCTGCCCGCGCAAGTGCTCCAAATTCCGGGATGACGTCACGAGGGACACCTCTGAGATCCTAAAAAGAATAGACAATTCAACTTTGACTCAGTACGGGCTTCAATTTGAAGTTAGTGACGCCCGGGGAAATTGTTTTACGCTCCATTTTATGCACGTTCAGGTTCGGGGGGGGGGGGGGAAATGGACTTCAAACGAAAAGGATTTTTCTGGGGGGGTTTTATCAGATGCTCCAGAGTCGGAGGCTCCAGAGGTCCCGCTCAGCCTCCTGGGATCACATGGGCGGCTGAGGAATGGACTCAGGAATTCGCCGCCGCCCTCTCAAGCCCACGTGGACGATGTCAGCGGGCTCAGCAAGCTCCCTCTCTCTCATGCTAGCAGGCAACCGGGGGGGGGGGGGGGGGGGGGGGGGGGGGGGGGGGGGGGGGGCGGGGGGGGGGGCGTAGCGGTGCGGTGGCTTCAGATGTTTAATTTAAACGTTTTTTTTTTTTTTTTATTATTTAGCCAAATTGATTTCTTGGTGGGGGTTTTTTTCACCCGTTCCATGACCTCTTCTATATCTGTCTCTTATACACATCTAGATGTGTATAAGAGACAGCGGATGTATCAGTGCACTGTTTTAGGCCGTGATGACTGCAGTATGGAAGCAGCTGTAAAAACAAAATGGCAATGCACAGTATCTTAAACCTCTGAGAAAACGGATTGGAAGGGGGGGGGGGGTGTGAAGAAAGAGAAAGGCCCGATTAAACGTGTGAAACCCTGCACCGGACCAATTATCTGTCATTAAGATGTTTTTAGTTTTTAGTTTTTTTTAAAGCAAGGGGCCTGAATCGTTCTGCCCGCGCAAGTGCTCCAAATTCCGGGATGACGTCACGAGGGACACCTCTGAGATCCTAAAAAGAATAAAAAGACAATTCAACTTTGGCTCCGTACGGGCTTCAATTTGAAGTTAGTTCCGCCCGGGGAAATTGTTTTACGCTCCATTTTATGCACGTTCAGGTTCGGGGGGGGGGGGAAATGGACTTCAAACGAAAATGATTTTTCTGGGGGGGTTTTATCAGATGCTCCAGAGTCGGAGGCTCCAGAGGTCCCGCTCATCCTCCTGGGATCACATGGGCGGCTGAGGAATGGACTCAGGAATTCGCCGCCGCCCTCTCAAGCCCACGTGGACGATGTCAGCGGGAAACCTCAGCAAGCTCCCTCTCTCTCATGCTAGCAGGCAACCGGGGGGGGGGGGGCGTAGGGGGGGGGGCGTAACGGTGCGGTGGCCTCCTGGAAAACGCTCGACGCGAGTACGTTGGAGAAAGGGACTGCACGAGAATTTCCCGGAGCCTCATCCCGATCACCGATGAAGCCCTGCCCATTCTAAGACGTGGAAGCCCCCCGAATAGTCCGTGTCACTGCTGAGTCAAGACCATAAATGGGTAAAAGCTGACACGTTGCCCTGCGGAGGTGGTTTTCACCAGCGGCCACTGGTCGAGACCCGTTGGACTCCGTTTGGTATATTGTCCTGAGCTCATTTCGCTTTTCATTTCCAGAACTTTACGTGTGACCCCCCCCCCCCCC